>LQNS02000210.1:9059186-9071483 GCA_001587735.2 Parhyale hawaiensis
TAAAGTCGACCCTTGCGGAACTCCTAGGGTTAAGAACAAAGACTATCAGCAGGAGCAAGATAAGGAAAATTACTCACAGCATCAGTTATGGTTATTGTTGAGGGAGCGACAGAAACAAGCACCGGGTCCCATGGTCCCGGGTTGTTGTTGACAGCGTCCTGTATGGCCCTGTTGATGACTTCCATACCAGTGGGTCGCGATACCTGTAGGGACCCAACGTACTGGGCCTTCACAACCTTGCGAGGTTCCTCCATGGGAGTCGGGAATGATTGACCTGAGAACCAAGGGCATAATTTAATGGGAGTGGAGTCGGGAATGATTGACCTGAGAACCAAGGGCATAATTTAATGGGAGTGGAGTCGGGAATGATTGACCTGGGAACCAAGGGGCAGGACTTAATCTTAGCAGAATATGTTACAGTAACTTCGAGTATGATCTAGTATGATGCTACAACTTTAGAAACTATTTTTCGCTATTATTTAAAATATTTCAAAATAAATAATAGCAAGTAAGCCAGAAAACCTTCATAATGATTCTGTAATGTAGACTACAAAACACCATCTGTAGTATTGCTAGGCTCGTTCTCTAGCTTGTATTCCTTCGGTTACATACATTACAAATCAAGTCGTTTCTGCGAAAGGTGCCGCTCAACCGTTTTTGCACCAAGCTGTGCTAATATGCTGCTGGGATTTATTATCTTATCGTATTACTGCGAAGTAAAAAGTATTACTAGTGAAGGGTATGCAATTGGTGCCTACTGTACACATGAGTTACACCACAAACAGTGCTGTCACTACGAAATGTGATATTTAATTGAAGTAGTAATAATGGATCAGCGCTAAAACCACCGTCCGGTTACGTAACTTTACTGCCAAGCAAGGATCATTCAGTTACAGTTCCAGTTGTACAACTTTAACCAAGTTTGATGTTTAATTCTTTCTTTGAAGAGCTAATTAATTAGCGAATCTACCTGCTCTTAGGAATAACACGTTTGGTGGCGATGTTTGCAGGCAACAGCGTGGGAGAAAGCGTTAATATAAACTACACAGGGTTAACTCGACCTCAGTGGCTAGCACTGATGAATGTTGGTTGACGCTCGGTGGTGAAATGGTGCGCCCCACCGCCACCAACAACAGCAGGCACTTGCAGTCAAGACAATTGAGCTTAAAAAAGTAGGAAGCTGGCGGCCTCTGACCACTTTTTCTCTTTTGAATGGGGCGTAAGTGCCCATTTTAAACAAACCCATTGGCTACACAAAAAGAGGAGACATCCGTCAATCTGCGGAAAGGTCTAGTGAAGAGATCAGCCCCAAACAAACTCTCTAGTGCTCCTGAAGTTAATTTGGTAGTTTACGACTGACTGTCGATCAGAAAATATTAGCGTGCTTTCTAGGTGCGGAATTTCGCGTTGGAAGGTGACTGATTATTTGTGACTGCACCACCACTGATGGTTAAGAGGGATAGTTACTGGCGTTGCTCGGTCATAACACACTAAAGTTTTTTAAGGTGCGGAGTTAATAGTTTCATAGAATCTCGTGTGATTTTTCATTCTTTTTTAACTCCTGGCTTAGAATTGCTGTACTGCCATTTTTTGTGCGCCACTTCTTATTTACAAAAATATTTTACTTTAGTTGATCTAAGCTATCCGAGCTAGAATAAGAGCGGACAGAAAATTCACATATACGACTTAAGGAAAGTCATAGAGCTCATGCTAATACTCGTAGACGCCGGCCTGGACATGAAAAGTTGAATAACTACCAAACTTTCGCAACGATAACATTGCTCAGACTCAACGTAATTTCTCGCAAATAACACGTCAAAGATTCGATATAGGAGAAATGCTTGGGGGTAACTCTTAATTACTAGGGAAGAGACTGCAGTCTTACCAACAAGGAGCGAATTATGTCGCTGAATGCGTCTATTTTCAGGCAAGTTATTGGGGCGAGCAGCTCGACTGAGGGGACTGACACTGTTGTTGTTGTTATTTCCCGCCAGGCTGCTGTTGCTGCCCATGTGAGAACCTGTGGAAAAAAATACTGTTTATGTTTATAGTCCCACAAGTGGAGTTTTTCTAAGATAACGGACTAAGTATAAGCCACTGCCCCCCCCCAAAAAAAAAAAAAACCTCGCCAAGATACAGGGCAGCGTAGGTAGTCAATAAAATACAAGAACCCCAGCGCAAGTCTTTGCAACAAATATACAGTACGAAAACGCAACACCGGGTCTCAACACAACACAAAGTATCACTTCTGTGAAAGTAACAGGAGCTGCTGTACCAGCACTCGCGTAAAAACAAAAAAGTTTCAGGCGAAACAACCTCCGCGAATTATTTTCTATACCTACAGTAAACCGCATAAGGAGTGTGGCACTTTGGCCAACAAGGACATGTCCTATGACTGTCTTTATTCTGTCAGTAGCAAATACTACCACTACCTAGCAATGCACGCCAGCGATGTGGTTGTTGATAGCAATATCTAATGCCACACTACATTCACAGGCCGATTACAGATCAAAATAATGAATTTCGAATTTGGTATCGATATGATGTTCATTTAATTGACCCATTATTATAAAAGAATCCCGCAAAGAAATTGGTACAGTGGTCCACATATAGAAGGTAAGTTTCTCTATCCACAAAAATTCTGATCCAAAGCGCAACAGGAATAACTGATATAAAATACGTCAGAGGGAACATTATGCATCCATCCGTATATACAATTCCTAAAATAACCCAATAATGAAGCACTCACCAACATCACCTTTACTAGCGGACTGGTTCAGCGAGCGCTCTATCATGATCTTCTTGCAGATGTCTCTGAGTGTGTTGGCAATGGTACGAGCGGGAGTGTCGCATCTGAACACGTGACACATGTGCTTCCTGGACACGCGGTCCCGTGCCACGTATGCAAAGTCCCTGTAAAAGTAGTACATAGTAAATAGTCTACTAGCGCTTCAGCGAGAAAGACTAAATTTTGCCGTAAAGGTACCCTACTGTGGCATCTGTATCATGGAACTGCCGCGACCAGCATAAGCGTATTCATCGTAACTGCTATGATTGGCGTTAAAGGTACGAACATCGGAAGATATTGTAAACAAATAAGTAACAGCGAATGTCCTAGCAAGTGATACGATAACGATACAAGTGATATGGACGATTCAAAGAACGTTCAATCTGTAAAATGAAAGAAGGGCGCTTGCGTAAAACTTTACTACTATTTATTCACAGGGAGCATTAGTGGACTTCCTGGCAACATTCAAATTATGATACAGTACTGTGATAGTTGAGCTACGCAAATGTTGAGTGCCCCGTTTAACACTGCATTCATTTAATTTAAAACAGACGATACCGTGCACAGTAGTCGACTCGTGCAGTACAGTGAACTGGAGCTCTACACATTGTTAGATGGTAGAGAACATAGAATGTTTTCACTATGTACTTGAACGTATGAAGAGTGTGCTAACAGTCTCATAAGCCTTTCCGGCCGTCCACAAGTTAACAAACCACCGGTAGCCATGCGCTCACACGATCACCCAGTCGGTTCTCGAGGAGCAAAGCCACAATTGAATGTCAATTTTAAGCGAGACATGCAAGTGCACAAAAATTAATCGTATATAATGTTGCTCACAACGTTCGGGGTTACTGATGCAGAGAGTGATGAATTCAGTTACACTGAGAAAACCTTGATGCACGTAGGTGTTTCATGGCGTAGTTTGGTGCGTCATCGCAGCAGGCAGAAAATCATATTTCAGTCAGTAAAACATATTTCCGGAAAAACAAAGTGAACAAAAGCTTTGTAGTTTTGTAACACGTGAGACGCGAGACGCGGTTACATATACTAACACGCAGACCGCTATTGTAATTCAAAGTTTCGTCTCTTCAGGTGCATCAATTTTTCCTTTTTTTGAAGAATCTTGGTGCATCATCGGCTTTGTCACAAAACTGATATACTTAGTGCATCAACGTGACCAAGTGCATCAACATGATGCATTTTGTTTTTATGATGCACTTGCGTGTTTCGGTTTTGGGACAGAAATGCATGTAATATTGATGCATCTAGGTGCATCAAAATATCTGTCAGAGATAGGGCAACAATGCTAGCAGCACCTGAGTGATGTAGCACGTCGCAGAGATTTGAGCAGCTGGAAGATTCGTGAAGTAAGGGGCACTGCCACTGACACTAGACGCTTCAGTACGTTATTAGGTTGTTGATCTCAATCATACAGCCAGCAGTATCGAAGCCAACGAGAGGGTGTATTGGCGACAAACTTACGTGTGTCCGTGCACCAGGAACAGCTCCACTGGTCAGATTGCTGTCACTTAAAGTTGTGATAGACTGTGAGCTGAGGTTTCCGCGAAGCTTCTGGTTTATTTGCTGAAGTCACTGACATGTTTTTTCTTTCTTTTTTCATTATTTCAGTCATTCATACGTGAGGCACGCTAGCAAAGTACGGCGCTAGATACTGAATTTAGCAACCGCAGTGTGGGGGGGGGGCAAGATTCTCAAAACGCCTCGTTAAGTTACGAGTATCGCCACTGTACAGCGGCGGACATGAACGCAGTGACACAGCGGCTACAGGGTAACATTTTCCCTCGTTAATTCCACCGTTTCGTCTCATTAACATCAGGTAATTAGCATTCATCGTTCCAAAATCGAAACCATTATGATCATAATTTTGTGACACACTAAGGGCAGTACTATTCGCACGTCTACACGAACAGCACGCTTCGTGTCCCTGTAATTGTTACACAGTGAGTGATTGCGAATTTACAAAATGAAAGTGTTTGCGGATGCAAGCCTGAGAGGAGGTAGAGTTTTTATTGGTGAGGGATCAGAAAAAAGCAGGAAACCGAAGTTTCCCGAACGAGCCATTACAAGGCGCACCACCAGCTGGCGATTACATAATGTTAAGCTCAACGTGCAAAACAAGTGAGAATTTGACATTGAAACATCGATAAAAATAGCAATGCCGAGGGTAAGATATGCAGTCGAACCACACACGAATAACATTGCATTGAATGTCACTTAAAATATCCAAACGAATTTCCTGCAGAAACTAGAAACTGGGGATAATATAATTTTAAGCCGAAAGCTTACAGAGACACAAGAGATGGGCATGCAAGTGACATGTAACCAACAGCGCAAAAGAAAACATTAAACAATACAGTAGACAGTACCCTAGAGTAGAATTTAAAGTAAACAACGAATAACTGGGTGATAAACTAGAAAATGATAACTACAAGGTAAATGTGGTGAAAGGAGTAAAAATGTTACCCTCCTATAACACACTTCGGTGATTTACTACGCAAAAGGGTGCTATCAAACATTGAACCCACAAGCAATGATTACTGTAAGCACAGAACACAAAGAAGGAAGGATACATCTATGTAGAAATAAAGTAACATCAAGTAAATTTCTCCCGGCGTTTGTGCGCTAAGGGGACAGTGTGTAGATGCATACAGCATTCACACTATAACAGCTTACATGAATAGAATATACATTAGACACAAGATGAAAAATCTGCCACCTGCATGAGACCAGGCAAGAGAACAGCGTATGGACAAGCTGTTGCTGGAATGTACGTGAATACAATACAGAATGTAACAGAATACGAGTCATCTCTTCCTCTGGAATGAGATCCATACACAAAAATAAGAACAAACGAACACATAATCACATGAGTGTGTGTATGAGAATTATGCACAAGAGTATCATGCGCGGATGCACAAGCTATTACAGTGAATTCTCGTTTATTACAGTTAATTGGTGCATGGGGATTCGATGCATGGAGATCCCGCAAAAAGCGCAATCCGCGAAGTAGTGAAACCCCATTTATTTATTGCGTAAATATATTTTAAAGCTTCATGGAGCATCAGCATTGTTTACAACCCACCTTTAACGTATTAACCTCAGCGACACGCTTATTTTAGTTTTTTGTCAATATAAAATTCAAGGCTTACAATTCATATTTTTAGTACATTTTTACTATTAGCTATCAATTATTTCCGGTATAAAAAAAAACATTTTATGTATAAAATAACAAATATGTGAAAATTTATGCATGCGTAAACATCGCGGAAAAAAATCCGTGATACAGCGATGCCACGAAAAATGAAGTGCGATACAGCGAGAGAACCCTGTACTTGAGGGTACGTGAATAAACTAAGTAAATGATAAAAAATTTTCTCTCTCCTTTGAATGAAAGCCATGCACAAGAACATACACAGAGGGACAAGCTAGCATTAGAATGCAAAAAAAAGCTAAAGCATGCAGAGGACCAAAGATTACCTCTCCCTGTTGGGTGCAAACCGGATACCAGAAGGCCGAGAGGCAGCAGGATGACAAAGGAGAGGCATCGTTAAGAGAGCACTCACAGAATTTAATATACAATTCCAAAATACAAACTGCACAGTTTATTTGTAACAGATAACGTTTTACGCCCTCATGTCATGATATGAATTTGCCTCACTGAAATTTCATGCACGAAAATCTTTGCAGCACCAGCAGAATACAAGTGACGGTGACATTAATCAAAACTGTTTGTCTAATCACTAGTGGTTATCAGTAAAATATTCAGTACTAGGAGATGTCGTCCACCGCACATGCTGCGTATCATCAGCGAAGCTGAGAATCGTAAATTATATGAGACGTAATGAGGGTAATTCCGGCAGTAAAGGTTAGATAAATTAGTTGACACTAAATAGCATATTATTACTTTATACGTTAGCATGAGCCTCCTAATTGACGGTTACGATTATTTTAAAAGAAGAAAAGAAAGGGAGAAAACAGCATGTTTAGAGAATAGAAGAAATATTTATACATTGGGCCACGGGGCGTGAGATCTGCAGTGAGAAATACAACTAAAGACACCACGAGAAAGAATAAGGAAGTCGGGAGGACATTAAAAGAAACTAAATGGCGAAGAGCTCTCTTGTTGGTCACAGGAGGTGATCAAACGGAAGGGAACACGTGTTGAGATGAACTGTGCACGTGGGGTGGCGTGATAACAATAACATCACCCAAACCTAGCCCACAGAACCTCACTGTAGTTTAAAGTAAGACCTAGGTAAGGTAAAGGTAACTTATAGTGACACGGCTGCAGTATATTTAGTTTATGGCTAACCTATGTACAATATTTTTTCAGCCTCCGTAGACACCACTACGGCGTATCAAGACAGGAATAGGAAGGGTTATGTAGCATAACTTAAATTTGAAAGCCGGACACGGGGATATTCCCAACCTGAGTCAGTAAGTATGGACACAGCCAGTAAAGAAAGATTATAAAGAACAGAACGAAACAAGATCAGTAGGAGTACGAGAATAGAAAGACACCATAACAATAATCGGCAAATTAACCCTATTTTCTATGGCTCAGCTATGACTATGGTTCAGTTTAGCAAGTCCTGCAGCATTCGGAGCATTTACAAACGAAGGAGGAATTATTTTCTACTAGTTTAGGACTCCAGTCCACTACAATAATGATTAAATAGACAATGACCAAGGGATATACAGCATGTCGATAGAAACGTGGTACCCATGCACGAAGGAGTTCCCACTCTCGATCAACGCGCATGGGCACAGAAACTCAGAAAGAAAATGTAGAAGAGAACAGTACCTACTTTACTAGTAAGCGTATAAAAATGCAAGCAAAGAGGGTATAAAAGAAAAAATTTCCAAAGCGCCCACCTAAGGCAACGGCAACACTGCGAGTGGTCTGGGTGTCCCACTTCCCACAACATAATAGTTGATCAAGAAATTCCTTGGGACACATTAGCGACAGGAATAGAAGTTGTCAGCGCCAGGTATTTAATTTGTACGGCTGAAACGGAACAGCTAACTGTGTGCAGAAATTAATACTAGAAATAAGGTGAACGTATTGTAATATGTAATTCACTTGAGATGAAATTACTTCGAAAACAGGTCTTTAAGAAAAATATACATAATTCAAAAGAACATTCCATTACATACATAAACCTGAATCAACACTATCGGCAATAGACATCCAACAATGCAGACAAGCAGCATTAAGGCACGAGCCGTTGAGATTCAACACATGTACGATTTTTATTGAAAAAAAGATTAAAAAAACACAATTCGCCAGAGATATTTAATGCATAAACAAATTTCACAAACTCGAGATACGATAAAACAGTGGCGATTTAAAACGCAACCAGCCTCTGCACCGCGTTTCAAGAAACAAAGCGTCGAGCTGTGCTTACTGTACAGTACATAAGCATGATACGGTAGGTGTTTTTCAACAAAACGGGAAAACTGCAATATTCAACTTCAAATCAGAGACGAAATGAAAGGATAATTTATTCAGCACGAAATCGTCCCACCTCTGACTAAAATTGAACTTGAAACCTTTTAATCACACAGAGAGCAGTCTGACAAAAAATGAAATAAAATCCTCTTAAAAGATTATTTTTTTTAATTCATTATATGTCTAGATGACCTTTGTGAAGCAAGCAGAGCTAACCAAAATAACAACAAAGAACCAGTCACTGAGGAAGATCATTTTTTTTTAGAAACGGAAAATTCATCTATCGTTGGCAAGGAAGCAAGAAAGAAGAGCGTCCATACCTGCCGTTGTCGCGCCCAACGCCCCACACGCGGATGGTGTGGATAGGCTGACTGTTGAGTAGCGTGAGGTTCTCAGGGTCTACCAACTTCAAAGAGCCCTCGTCGAGATCCATGAACAGATCCTTACCCTGTTGACAAATAGTACCATCAAAACATGAGAAACCTTCACATGGTGCATCATCGGCTTTGTCACAAAACTGAAGCACACAAGGGTATCATCAACGTGCCAAGTGCATCAAGAGACCCTAAATGCATCATCATGATGCATATTAACTAATTTTGCCCTTATGATGAGGATAATTATTATCTCGTATACAGTCGATACACCTAGTGTAGATTCCACCATGACTCATTATTACCTCCGCTAAGGAGGTTATGTTTTCGTCGGGTTTGTCTATCTGTCCCGTTATGTCTGTCACCAAGATAACTCAAAAAGTTATGGACGGATCTTGATGAAATTTGCAGAGATTGTCAGCAGGGATATCGCGACCGGGGGGAGGGGGCGGCGGCGAGAAGGGGGACTCCCCCACCCCCCAATAATTTCTGGTCGGGCTATAGTCGGTACATTTCTGACAAGAGCAGTTGGTACTTTTACGATAATCGTGCCAACTTAGCTGTAAAATGTACCGACTAACGTCAAATTTACTGTAACCGAACATCACCAGTGAAAAAAATTATCGCGCTGCACGCGGATCGCCTTGCCGCTTCCACAGTCACACCCGTCTTTGCAATATAACCAAGCATGCACTAAGACTGTGAGAGGAGGATGTCTGTCTCACAAGTTTTCTTCAGTACATAATAGGTTTCTGTCAAGTTATATTAATATAGACTAGGTTTTTGATATGCATAATTATATGCATACTAAAAATATACAAATAAGTACATATTTAAGCAAGAAGAGAAAGAAAGAGATTTGGAACTTCTTGGTGACATTTGGCATTCTTGGGGTTACAAAAAACACGGCAACGCTGATGACAGTACTGCACAGTGCACAAAGACAGTCTGTGGCGACAGTGGCGTGTTGTGAACCTGTTGCAATAGCAACCTAACGTCACTTTTATTTTCTTAAAGCGCAACGAGATCAAACTTTTTCACTTTTATTTACATTGCTATCTTTTTGTTTTGCTATATCTTCAATTAATTGAACTTATTTAATCAAATACAGTGTAGTGAAGTAGCGTGATTGCCTTCACGTTACTGTTCTGCAATGTTGAATAAATTTATATGTAATAATTCTTTAACTGCTTCTAAGTAGATATAAATAAACTAAACTTATAATATGCTTGTAATGTATTCTATTGGTGTAGAGTGTAGATTTAGATCTGCGCTGGCTTTATTACTCTTGTAAAAATTTTAAGTTTTATACACGTAACTTACAGGGGTTACGGAGCATGCATCTGCGTACGGTTCACTGAATCATCTCTTTGTCATATTTTCAATTTGTGCTTGGAGAATGGCATTTATCGCAATGCGTTGAAACATGCTTGTGTTATTCCTATCTTCAAGTCAGGTAGTCCGAATGATGTGGCTAATTATAGACCCATATCTACGTTATCTGTCTTCAACAAAATTTTAGAGAAAGCCATTCATTCGAGGCTATCAAACTTCCTTTCATCACATAACGTAATTAGTGGTCAACAGTTTAAAAAAATTGGCTTTCGAACTAAAGCTAATACTACGCTAGCAATTTTTCATCTTCTAACAGATCTTCTGAAATGCTTTCACGATAAAACATGTTGCATATCCTTATTTCTAGATCTTAGAAAGGCGTTCGATACGGTAGATAAATCACTTTTACTAAAAAAAACTTGATCATTATGGCGTTCGGAATGCCGCAAATGCACTGCTAAATAGTTACCTGTCTAACAGGTATCAATATGTACTCTGTAACGATACCAAATCACACATATTACCTAATAATTCGGGTGTTCCCCAAGGAAGCATTTTAGACCCGTTATTATTTAACATTTTTATTAATGATATTATTACCCTCGGTATGACTTGCGTATTGTATGCGGATGACGCAGTTTTCAACACCAATAGTAGTAATTTTGAAGCTGCCATAATTGATATGCAAACTTTTTTAAATGTGTTGTCTGAATGGTAAACTCAAAATAGATTAACTGCCCATGAGAACAAAACCATATTAATGCTTTTCTCCCCCCTGTCCTCACCAACAGTTGCCACTTATTTTCTTAAACAATCTACTAGAGTAGGTGCCACATATAAGATATCTTGGACTGATCCTGGATGAAAGGCTAAATTTTAAATCCCATATTGAAGAAGTGGAGCGCAAACTTAGCAGGGTTCTTGGCATAATCCATGCAATATCCAATGATGTTGATCGTGAATCATTAAAAATAGTTAACAACTTATTGGCTCATTCAGTGCTCAGTGAAGGAAGCAAAGCGAGCATGAAGAAAGATGTCCCGAAGGTCTAGTTTGGGCTAAGTTAGCACGTTGAGTCCCCTGGAAGTACGACTCATAATATTATAAGTTTATTACATAGAATGGGCAAACTTGACGAAGCGAACTTAACTTGTCGAACCGCATGATGCATATTCAAGTATGCCCCTCAGAAGGCAGTGGTCCACTAAGATGAGGATAAGCATGTCAGAGCTTCAATTGGTGACTATAGAGTAAAGTGGATTAGATAAATTTAAATACAGCAGCGATCATTTTGCAGTTTTAATAAAAGAATCTTAAGGAAAAAGAGAGTTTAAAGTCGAAACAAAAGTGATAGATCAAAATAGACATATCTATAAATATTTGTACCTTCTCGTCACAAACGTAACTATTAATCTTATTTGAGAGCTGAATGCACAGCAATTCATAAGGTCACGGGGGGAGGGGGGGGATTTAGTAGAAAGTCATTTCGATTGAGCGTCTCCGTTTTTTTTTTCATTTTCCTAATGAGCCTTTGTTTCCTTCTGAACCCAACCCTCATTAGTAAAGTGAAACGTGCTGCACATTTTCAAGGCGAAAATACGCCATTTACTTATATTAAAACATTTATTTTACGGAAGACAACTCGCCAATACGTCCATTATGAGAATAGGGACACGTAACCTACACACAGACCATTGTTTCAACAATGGTTTCTACCACCCAACCAACAATTAGGGTCGCCACAGAAGCTAAACCCCAATTTAGCAAATGGGCGGCGCCAAATGTTGCTAGGGCAATA
Organism: Parhyale hawaiensis; assembly: GCA_001587735.2. Classification (NCBI taxonomy): domain Eukaryota; kingdom Metazoa; phylum Arthropoda; class Malacostraca; order Amphipoda; family Hyalidae; genus Parhyale; species Parhyale hawaiensis. The sequence goes on from LQNS02000210.1 coordinate 9,070,955, forward strand.
GTGAAAAATTTATGAAAACCCACCTCTCCCCAGCAGCCAACGACATCCATGACGTCGCGGCGCCCCATGCTGAGGTCGACAATGCACCTGTTGACGGCCTTGCTGCTGCGCTCGGGCGTTAGCTCCTCTTCAGGGACCTCCAGCCAACCCAGCGACCGCACGGCGAACCTCACGGCTCGGCCGCAGCCGGCCTCTGACAGCTCACTGCGCACTGGGTAACTCCTGCGTCTGTGGGAGACACTTGGGGTATTAGGTACGACCGGCCTTCGCCACGTGTTCTCAAGTGAGTTCATACTCCGTCAGCACGCAGACACCCTCTGTGGACCCCATAATCCATGCTCCGGCCTTCGCCACGTGTTCTCAAGTGAGTTCTATGAGGCAGTCGTGCGTCTGTGGGAGACACCTTAGGTATTAGGTACGAGGCCGGAAGCGGTGCACAAGAGTTCACTCAAGTATGAGGCAGTCGTGCGTCTGTGGGAGACACTTGGGGTATTAGGTACGAGGCCGGAAGCGGTGCACAAGAGTTCAC
>LQNS02000210.1:9071599-9105197 GCA_001587735.2 Parhyale hawaiensis
CTGGGGTATTAGGTACGAGGCCGGAAGCGGTGCACAAGAGTTCACTCAAGTATGAGGCAGATCCTGTGTCTGTGCGAGAAACAATCGGTATTATACACCAGCATGGAGCTCATGGTTGATAAAAGTTCGCATTATTATTATTATTATTATATTGAGTAGTTCAAGTCTCCGTCTCCACAGCAACGGCGATCTAACAGAGGAAGAAGCAAGGGACACATAGTGTGACGATAGATACGTGGAACCCATGCACGAGGGTGTTGCCACACAGGATCAACGCGCATGNGATGGGAAGGAAGCAAAGTGGGCACGAAAGACAGCCGTCCCGAAGGCCTAGCTAATGGCTAAGGTAACCTACACAAACCCCCTGGGGGCGCTACTCCCCATAACATAGGATGGGCGGCGCAGCAGCTGTTGCTTCATATAAATTATGTAGCAGAAATATACGGCATTAGAAATCAGGCTGCAATTTGTGAAGAGAAGATCAGAGCTCAAGCACTTGGAAACTCTTCTGCCTGGACAAGAAATTGTGGACATTAGATAACAGGGTGGACTTAGATATGACTTTTCAAGAGAAAGGGGAAAGGAAGTAAAACCACATACTCCACAATGATTTAAAGTTCATAATTTTGCATTATTAATTACGTGTCATAGAAGTAATTCTTCGTGGACACTGAAATTTCAAGTTGTAGATATCTATTGAGGCTGCCGATGATACAATAAGCTTAATAACTTACCTCGGCGAAACCGCGCTACTAAAAATGGCGCTTGTTCAACCGCATATAGGTGCCTTCACAAACCAGACTTTTCGATTTCCCTAGACACTGTCCAGCGTCCGACTGTTTTTTTTTAATAGTGTAAATGCAACAATACGATCCCAAGAAAATATACTAATATATCAGCGTCATATAAGCTGGTTTTGACAGCGACACCAGTAAAATTCTAGATTTTTCTTCACGTTGGAACGCTATGCACTTCGTTGTTGTAATCGGACGGACACAGCAACGCATTCAAAAGTTGGGCACAACGAAGGCAGAAGAATGTCGTGTGAAGCTGAGAACATTTTTAATACCACGGTGGATTTAATTATTTGGAAACTGAAAATGCATAGGAAGAGACAGAAATAGAGGTATTCGTTTACTTACCCCGCAACCACACCCCTCTCCACTCACACCCGAAAATTTTAGACCAATTTTCTTGTAGTTATTGATACACTGAACACGAACGTATAGGTTACAAGCGTTGCAAATTATCCGTTTTTAAGACATTAATATGTCTAAGCTCAACGTTATATCTGTGCCACAGCGCAGTTCAACTAGAAGTATTTACATTATATTGTGATTGTAGGCCATTTTTTGCTACATTTAAACTGTATGAAGTTTTTTTGGTTAGGTCAGGATAGAATAGGTTAGCTTAGAGCAAGTTATGCTAAGTGGCGAAATGTGTACAATATGAGTAAAAATAAGCGAAATTAGAGGCGTACAATCATAATATAATGTAAAACATATATCGAACTGCTCTATGACACTAATATAACACTGAAATTATCGCGTAAACGGTGGTAAAACTATGACTTTAATAGTAAGTTAGCACATCAATACCTCAAAAACTACTAATTTTCGACGGTTATAATCCATAAATTCGTGTTCAGCACATTATGATTTACTAAAATCAGACCATAAACTGTCTAAGCTTGCGTAAGAAGACAGAGAGAAGCACGTAAGACTTCAAGAATGCAATCTCCGTTGCATTATGTATGACAACAAGATTATATCCCGGGTTAAGCACTTCCCAATACCTTTTACTTGAAAGGTGAATGCGTAAACAACAAGCTCATTGCGGTTGAGTACACATTTCAAACAGTACTTACAGCTTTTAAGTGACCTTCCTGGAGTACCGACACTGCTGACATTGTTGTCAAGTTCAGGGGCATCATCGACGATAAGTGCAAGCGTTCGTTCTCTGCAGGTTTCCTCTTTATGGCTAGGTTAGACTCAGCATTACCTTACTCACGTACGTTGAGATGTGTTTCTTCGGAGCTAATGTACTCCGAGCTAGACCAATGGTTCCTGTTGATGGTAGAAAATATATATTTACTGACTTTCTGACTTACTTGTAAGCATTTTCAGCAGTGTTGGTGGACCGCGGTCTCAACTCTGCCAACTCAGCGAGGGCAGAACTGGTGGTGCTGCGTGGTACCCCCATCTGCCCAAAGAAAACGACAATGACGGTCACAAAAGAAAACTTAGTCTTTTACAGGAGACACTGACCTAATTTTTACTACGGATTTAATTGTCTAGAAAGCAGAGTTTCGACTTAGCAAGCCGTTTTTGGTCATGAACTACAGTATGATGCTTATGCAAGCGAACTGAGTGAGAGGCCTCAGAAAAGTAATCTCTTTGCGATCACTGCTTGCAACTCGATCCAGAGCTGCGCATCAGAAACCCATGATTAAAGTTGAGGAGAAGTTAAAGCTAAGCCGATCAGCCTATCTCTATTGCACTGTACGAACTGCAATTGCTTTAAACACTGCACAAGCAAATGCTACGAAACATTACCGGCCGAGCGGAAGCTGACAGGTCAGAGTGCAAGCCATTACGAATAATGATCTGTCATAATAAAAAGTCATGATTGGAGACGCATCAGAGAAAAAATGTGACAGTGGGAAGAATGCAAGTCTCTCTCATATAACGTGTGTTATACAATGTATTCTTGCAGTTCTGTTTTACACCTTAGGCGCTGCTCCAACCTAACTAATTGGTCTTCTCGTCGTTTAGACTACTCTCAGAAAATCGAACTACCGAATACTATGGTTACTAGCAGTGTAATTACATTGTTGGCTTAACGATTTTATTCTGTACAGTGATGGCAAGAGGCAAAGAGCAATCAAAAACTACATTTTGCCATCAAAGATCCGTCTGAGATTCGCCCACTTTAGGTAAGATAGTCTACATCGATTCCTTACAAATTGGCCGCCAACCAATTAATAATAATAATAGTGACTAGTTATAAAAAATGAAACCATAATTTTACAACTGATTAAAAAACGCTAACTAAGATTACAGTCATGCATCAAATAAAACTTACCATCTAGGTATCTGATTTCAAGCCTACAGTTGGTTCGAAACTATTAATGCGTAAGATTTTGCACTGAGTAAGACTAATAGCACTTTATTACCGTTGATATCTCGATGCGTCTTCTGTACCTCATGCTACTGTAAATATCTTTTTTTTTTTTACTTACGGAGCTACTCTTGCGAGGTTTTTCATATATCTATGGGCAATGGATTCCATATCATTATCGACTGCGCATAAAAACAACAGATGCATTTCGCTTGCGTCATAACTAGGGCAAAAAGGTTAAAAACAAGGAAGCCGGGCACAATAGAGGGAGTCCTTGATAAAGGTCACCCCGCCTTATGCAGTTTTTTATTTAATTAGGTTCAATATATTAGTTCCAGGTACTTGTACTCTTGATTTACAAGGAGATAAATTGAACACCTAGCACTACATATTTTGAATGTAAATAATTATAAAAAACTGCATAAAACGAGATAACCTATAACGAAAACTTCCTTGATGTGCCTGACACACAGCGTACAGTAATAAGGTAAGAAATCCCCCGCCCCTTTCGATCTACCCTCCGTTGCAATCGATCTAAGATAAAAACAGCAGAAAATGGCACAGACATACCTGCTCGTCTTTGTTCCTACGGTGTGGTATGATGGGGGCGTTGTGCCGCACGCTGGACGGTGTGGGAGGCGTGCGGGTGATAGTGCCACTCTTGATGTGCCAGTAATACGGTCCGTCATTGTCTGTGAATGTACGCGATCTGTATAGCGGCCAGAACAAACCTTCACCCCATGACAACTACCGGAAACTTCAGTGCCTCTTAGCCACATCGCTGCTGTAGACGCCGAACAGAGATGGCACTGATCGTTCGAGGGTAATATATAAACTCACACGAGTGGCGGTATTCATCAACATGCATGTGTTATACATGTTAAGCAATATTGTGAAGCCACGATATGAGCTACAGGCCACAGGTTAATTTGCCATGATTAATCTACTTTTTTTGCTGGCTGCAAACACTGTATCAGCTTAAATACTGGGGTGTATGCACACCATTACTCAGGTATGATAATATTGTAGTATGTATTCCGTAAATAGGTACTGAAGCCCCTGGTTTACACTGAACTTCTATCACAACAATTCAGGCTAACAGTCCGAAATTTAATGCCTGTTGCTAGGACGGCAACTGGCGCCCAAACGTCACTAGCGGCGTTCGTAACAGATGCAACTACACTCGTCAGCAGGCCCAATGACAGTACCTCAGAAACTACTCTTAACCCTACACGGACCAAATAAACCGGCGGTCACTCGTAGCAAGAGCACGACTTGAAACGGCGCCAGAGTGCGCTGGTCGTTGTCAGATTAAATAGTCCGCAGGATGCCCACATGGTGAGACAACAGGACGGTCCAGCCATATACAGACAGCCCTGTACTGACTAATGATAATGGAGCCGCAATCAATTGGCTAGTGAATAGTAATTTCAGAAACACTATGTTATCAGACCAAATGCCCACAGTGCATATTGCTGGGTAACGCTACAATTCTTAATCGATCGCTACGGTAGTGTACTAGTGTGACGATAATACACACTATATCCAACCTACATGCCACACCTTTAATAGTGCCGGGTCAGTAGACTATTAAGCCTCTAACCTAATGTTCGTGCCCGTACGATACATACCGTGCACTCTTGCTTCCTTTCATCAATCTGTCGTAGCTATATAACTATGACACTGACATGACGATTTTCACAATTACTGTTATTATTTCGTAGCTTCATTATTATAATTATTTTGCACCCTCATCAACTGTGTTGCATCTAAAAAATTGCACGGACAAGACTGTTATCACCAATAATATTAATCCTTACCCTCGTGCTTCTCCCAGCCGGGGGGCAGCACGTATTCCTGCTTGTCGCAGTCCGCCGCAGACGAGTCAGCGCTACTGCTGCTGCTGCTCGTCGACGTAGCGTTGCCATTCTGCTGGGCGGCAGTGTTGCCATCTGCTGATCCGTCACCGCCTCGAGGACTCTTCACTGGTAGAGCGTAGAGCTCCTGTACAAGTAAATCTCGTTAACAACTCGGGTCATGGTGGAAATACACAACCGGCAGCATAGCACAAGTTATAGACAAGACGCTGGCATGCACTGAACCTTCAGCCCGAACAGACATTTCCCCCAGGATGCAGCGTGCGGACACACACCAAACTGTCGCCTAGCCAACACTGTATTTGCTTTTGCTGCAGCTGGCTGTAGGAATTCTATCGGAGTTATAGACTTACAAGAATCTTTTCCGATAGCTAGCTAGGAAAGATGGCAACGTCTCTAAGAATGAGAGCTTTCGTGCGCCGAACAGCCGCGTAACGGTTATGGAAAACGTAGATCTGTTGTCTGCTAAAGGAAAAGGAACCGCATGACCATCTTCCGATTGCTACCACTGCACCCCAATCACGCGAGGATATCTAAGGAACTTACCACAACATGCCTTGTTTTACCACTGCAACTTTGCCATGCGTTTACTGTAATATGCCTAGTTTAACCACATCCTTGACGTCATACATTTTCATAATATGGTTTTACCACTGCATTTTCGTTTGTACCACTACTTTTTCACCATATTTTCCTGGTGGAACAAGGGGCCGGCCATCTTTGTGTAGGTACACCATAGGCTGGCGTGCCCTCTGAGTTGTGCCAACTGTCTTGCGCAACCAGGCCTTGAGCCAGCAAAATGAACGTAATTAAAGGAGCATTTTTCAAAAATATTAATTAAATTTAAGAAAGAGCGTTAACGCAATACTTGAGTGCTCATAGAGGTCGCCACAGTCCTGCGGGCGGAGACGTGGGTAGCCAAGATGATGTTCCAACTTATGAAAATAACGTCCAAACGACGAAGTTCCAATTAACTAAAACTTTTGTTCCTACTGAGAATAGCACAGTTCGAAACATCTTTATGAAGTATTCTGGCCCTTATGGGGAGGAATAAGGATCCCCACAGGATTCTGATAAGGGGCGAGAATCATCGGAGCGCCATGCGCCTCCATTTTCCCAGTGCGATAGGCCATCTGAAGTGGATGCTTGTGGAGGAAGCTGCTTTAGTCCGTTGTTAAAACCCTTCGGAAACATTTACGTACAGTACGGTTACACAGGCCTCTCCGATTCTCATACTGCGATCAAAACCACACAATCCGTTCGGCTTCAACTTGTCCCCAATTTGAATCATAGACTTCTGATTTTCCACTCTGGGTCGAATTTGAGAAGGTAATCGCAAACCAATCACGCTCGAGTTAGCCAAAACATGACCAGTAATCGGTTTATGATTAGCGAATGAAACTCGATTCAATGTGGCGAATCGGAGGCCTATTATCTGGATTGCAGTGAGCGGATCGAAGACTCCTGAGATATTACCTGAGACTCGCCAGCAGCGATGTGGGGGATGGAGTTGCTCCCCCCACCGTCGGTGCCTCCCTCGGTCTCCGCCTCGCCTCCTTCTAGCATACGGCACTTCCTGTAATAGCGCCTTATGTTAATAAGTAAACCCAGTACATAGACATTGCGAAGTATTATATTTGGTGACTACAGCACTCTGAGAGCGCATACCTCCGCCAAGTAAGGTAACAGTTACGAAATGGTTCTGAGACAAGAATTTTCTTTGTTTCAACATCCAAACCTAATCATGTGTGCCTTTCAACAAGGTTAACAGCTTCAGTAATTTTTTTAAGATCCGTCGATTATTTTTTGAGTTATGCTGCTAATATTCTGACAAACATTAGTCAAACTCACAAACGAATCAACCTAACATCACCAAAATTTAATGATTCATGTCTTTTAACATTACTAACAACTCCTATAAATTTCATAAAGATCCATAATTTCTTGAGTTATTGTGCAAACAAGCATAAAATTAAAAACCCTGACAAACGAACGAACACAGAGGTCATTACAAAAATTAGGTCATCTGCTCTTCGTGATATACTTAACAACTCATGCAAATTTCATGAAAATTGGTCCCGAATTTTTTGAGTTATGGCATTGAGAAAAATGAGGCAGACAAACAAACAAACGAATGGACAGATCTTCACCAAAAGTTAATCATCTGTTCCTCCTAACATGCCTAAAAATGCTATAAATTTCGTCAAAATCCATCCATAACTTTTTGAGTTATCTTGGTGACAGACGCAATAACAGACAAAGAGACAGACAGATAAACCCGACGAAAACGTTAACTCCTTGGCGGAGGTAATTATAGACAATCACAGAGTTCAATTTATATTTGGCCAAGCTTTCCGCACTGGTCAACTTAGTCTGCATCGGTGCACTAACTTGACCTGCGCTGAAATCTTGGCCAAATATAAACCGAAGTCTGTACCTGTCCTTTAATAACCAAATATGATGAGCCTCGACAGACATCCTCCAACATTTTCAATACATTGTGCATTATTGCATAGGGTTGATGGTTACAATTTAAATGCTACGGTGATAGAGGAAATTTTGAAAAATGAAAAAAGGGTGCTAACGTATCCATGATACGAGGCAGCAATCGAGTAAACCAGCAGACCGCTTCTTAGTTACAGTGAACCTAAGCTTCCTGCAATTAAGCACCTGCTGGAGCCTGTGAAGTTCACTCGTGCTCAGGGACGAATCTATACCCTGAAACTTCCGAAGGTCTCAGTTGATGGTATCAGCAGTGAAAAACGGGGGCTTTGAAAGAAGTAATTACCAAACACACAGTATATTTTTCCTTCACCCAACGGTGGTACGTGCCATTACAGTATATGAATTGCCTGCTGCGGCCACTATATATATAAGCTTAACTCGGTTTCGTTGTACCACTCAAAAGGACCTAATTCTTTAATCGTGTATAAACAAAGCACTTCCCTATACAGGACCGATTTCAATCGCAGCTGCTCAAGCCACCAAGAAACTAACAACATGACACACTCGAGTAGAACTTCAATACGAATTAAAATTTAAAATGGCAAATCAAAAAGTGCCTTTGATTCGTAGGGCGAGGGCTAATTAAGCCAAGTTTAGCAGGCTTGGCTGCTCCGGCCATTGAGAGAAGGAGAGAGAGAGAAGGGTTGGTGTCGCCCCTGCGGATCTTGTTATTATGCTTAGAAGCAACCCAATCCCGCTCGACAAGGCTGAAACTTTACGTAGTTGGAATGATCTTACGAAAGTCTCAAAGGCAACAGCATGAGGGTTAACGTCTCGTTTGCTCTCCCATGAAGTCAGAACGCACTCACTTGGGTACCTCTGGTATACACAAACAATGATGTACATGTCCTCGGTAGCTGTGATGATATATAGAGCTAATCTGCAAGAGATGTGGCTGGTAACTAGCAACCTACTAGTAAGCAGAGTGGGATACTACTCTACAGCACTATAACTAATGAAGAGGATGGCTTGGAAACACGTCTTAAAAAGTAGATAATGAAGTATAATGGTGAGATTACGAAAACACATATTTGCGATGCGAGGAATTAAAAAATTATTGAAAAGCAAGTACACTAAGGCAAGGAAATACGTGCAGGGAATGTAGCAATAACTACACTTAAGTAAATAGCAAAAAAAATACTGAGACAGCACCCATGTACAGTTATAAATAAATAACACTAAATAAACCCAAAATGCGCAACGGAATATAATTTGTATTCACTCTCTAACCTAAAATATCTATAGCTACTGGAAAAAATAGTACTGTAGTTTAATTAGTTGTTTTTTAATTTGGAACCTGAAATAGTTCACCATGTACAGTAAAACCTCTCCTCCAAAAAAGAAGATCAGAAAGAAATTCTCAGAACTTCTAAACTGCAAAAGCAGCATCAAAAATGTTAAGAAATAATAACACAAATGCAACATGGAACTCAAATTTATTCAACAAAAATTTGGGAGAAATAAAGGAAACAAACTTATTCCACAGGGTATAATTATACACATGGTTAAGCAAAACAACACCAGCACCATGCATGAGAACATAGGTATATTTTTTTTCTATTGTGGTACAATTAACAAAAAAAAATGAACACCCAGGGTCATCACCGACTCGTATAAGCTTCACGAAGAACACAGTGCATTCTTCATACAAGGAATAATGAATGGAAAAAATACAGAAATACATACAGATTCTGAGAACTGATACTGCAAACCATCATTACTGAAAAACCAATATAAATGTACAACAGTGACTCGAAAGATGGGAGCAATACCATACAATAAATCTCCATATTTTATGCGTCACAAATGAAAAAAAAAACACTAGCCTAAGCTGCCTTCAGCCAAGGCGCATGCAACTGCCACACAGGTAAAAAAATAACAAACGTCACGTATCTATTCTGAAAACCTCAAAAGCTTTTGAAACACACGACAACATCTTTCTGCAAAACCAGAACGCTCACTTGTCATCGCCGGATTTTTTCGAATCAATGATGTCCTTCACGCAGTCCTGATCTTCTTCGCACTCCTTATTATCTCTAAGTTTCTCCTGGTTGGCGCCCTTCTCCACTTCCTCCTTATCGGCGAGTTGGTCCTTATTCACGTCGTTCTTGATAACTTGGTCCAGTTGGGGCGCTTCTTCTTTCCTGTCGGCGAGTTGGCGGTTACGAAGCCCTTGCAGGTTTTCGGGTAGACGTTCTTCTTTCGTGTCTGGCGGCAGTTGCTGAAGCTGTTGCTGCTGCTGTTCTTGTTGTCGCCTGGCAACGTCCTCGATGAGATCAGGCTTGTTGTTATCGTTGTTGTTATCAAAGCGTCCCATCACGACGAGCTTGTGGTCGCCGTCGCCATGAACAGCAACGCGAGACGACGATGTGCACAAGGGTGACGAAGCGACGCCGCTGGTGTCCCTGGCTGCGCGGTCGTCTGAAGTCAGACTCTTGAGTTGGTTCTTGGCGTTCAGGCGAGCTTCCTTCGTACAGCTAGAGGAGGCAAAACGTTCACTGTTATTAGCTACACGCTGAACTCGTTAGTAGGATAGCATGGAAAAAGGTTACTGCAACTTCACAATATTTTGCCCAGCTACGACTGTATAAACTACTATTGTTGCAAAGCACTTTGTTACCATGACCGAAATGAAGAAGCTAGCGGTTTTACGGTTATCGACAAGGCAAGGGCCTCACAGCGTCGCCTGAAGCAAGTTAGGAAAGAGAGACCTGAAAAGAAGACTTTCACGAAAGGCATGTAAAGCAGAACATAAGCTGCGCTCATCATAGAAGGAAGGAAATACAATTTATTTGTTCAGAGCAGACTCGTTAGCGAAGGAAGTCAAAACAGAATCAACGATTGATGTACGCAAAGCGTGCCGATTAATTAGCGCCAATAAGAAAACAACTAAAAATTTATCGATATCATTAACATGCGTATAGCTACACATAGAACGGAAATAATAGCTTTAACACAAAATTGACCATATCTCATTTTTCCACAATCAGATTTTCATGAAACTTACAGGGAAATCGTGACATCTGATGGCAACACTGTTGAGTTTGTTTACATTTTGCTGTGTTTCCAGATTGACAATTCTTTGCATTTTTTTTTTCTCTTTTTGAGGTGAACTACAATAGTAGCTTCTTGTATATTCAGCTAAAATGGGACGTGGAAAAGCTCTAACAAAAAGAAAAAATTATCAAAGAAACTGCTAAAGGCACCTCTCCTGATGTTATTGCCCGAAAAATAGGACGCCATATCGACGCAGTGACAAGATTCTTGAAGGACCCTTCACCACGGAAAAAACGATCAGATGCTGGGCATTCAAGGACTGTTACTGATAGAGACATGAGAAATGTTGTTCGTCAGCTACGTAAAACAATTAAATTTTACACCTGCTGGGCTTCCTGAAGTGCCTAAAACCACAAGAAATGACATCCTTTGCTAAAGTGCTTCTGTCAAATCCCCTCTGAAATTGCCTCCTCCGACTCCAACGCATAAAATTTTGAGGATGGAATGGGCAGAAAACTACATGTAGATCAACATGAATCATGTTCTTTTCATCCACGAAACCCGGGCAACCCTTGATGGACCTGATGGGTGGAGTAAAGGTTGGGTGCTACCTGGAGGTGAGTGTCATCAACGCGTAAAACGACAACAACAGGCAGGTGGTGTTATGATATGGGCTGGTATCATAGGGGATCGACTTGTAGGTCCCGTTAGAGTACCTGATGGCGTGAAAATTACATCTGCTTCATATTGTGACATGTTAAAGGACGCATTGGTCCCGTGGCGGGATGACATNTGCCGTTACTTCGAAACTTGATTTTAATACATGATAATGCGCCTTCTCACTCTGCCCGCACTACCACAGCATTTCTGGACTCTTCGGGGTTCCATGGAGAGAAACTGATGGTTTGGCCACTGTGCTCACCTGATCTAAACCAAATTGAAAACTTCTAGGCCCATCTGAAAAGGGAAATTTTTGTAGATGGAACGCAGTACAACTCAAAATCTGTCTTGTGGCATGCTGTTGCTGCAGCAGCAGCAAGGGCTGTTCCACCTTCTGCAATGAAGAAACTAACTGACTGCATGGATTCAAAGATTATTGAATTATTAAACGTCATGAAGCGTCATGTTAGCAAATAAGACTTTTTTCAGGCCTTGTAACATTTTTGATTAATGATTTCTTGTTTAATACATATTTTCCATTTGTGTTGTTTATTTTTGCTCCTTTGGTGATTTAAAACTATGAATATTTTATTTTTCAGTCAAAAGCTATTACCGCCGCTCAGTGAAATTGGTAAAATTGACAAAAAAAAAACAATTTTTCTAGAACCAGCACGATTAGTCGTTTGAAAATTTACAGACATTATAAGCATCACAAGTCTAACTTTCTGTGAAATTTTCACTGAAATTTATGACCAAATAGTCGAGATGTGGTCAATTCTGTGATAAAGCTATTATTTCCGTTCTAAGTGTAGGGTGGAATACCGAGAACTCGCTTCCGTTAGTACCTCACATTAATGAATTATAACAAATTTTCATATTCTTCATAACAATAGAGAAGGATGGAACAGCATGGGGCAAGAGATATTAATACATGAGACAGACGGTCGTACGGAGAGCCATTGCGTTAGTGTAGGTACAAGTAAACGATTAAATAAAGTCAATGGTCGCCGCAAGACGTCAAAATGAATCACCTATAGAGGCTAAACAAGCAAGAATAAACAAACTATCATTACTACCTCGCCTCCCCCTTCCTCTCAAGAACAGAAGAATAACCATAAGGCTACTTAATTTTCAATGAACTCGAAAAGCTGGGAATTAAAAACCTTCCAACACGAATTCCATACAAAACCTGAAAGAAAATATATAAAACTCAACGAGATTTGTATAATCATTCCCGTTATGCTTAATGTTCAGACTCTACAGTTACGTACAAAAAGGACGATCGCTAGAGCTTCAAAAGTGTACTTTGCAGCTGTCGCAAGGTCAACAAAGAAGTTTTTACAACCATTTTCAGGAGAACTTTCTGCAATATAAACAGACGACACGCAAGTCATTTGTGCCAATGCCAATCTAATATTATTGCCCGTAATATTGAGATGATTGCAAGGGGGCGAATCGTAACGCGATACTCAGTATCCTAGAACGAGAAATGCATTATGTTAGAAATCCTCGTTTCACCAATCTTGACCTCCTACCGCGGAGGTAGGTACTCTATTTCCCCAGACACTTATAATGCAGGACTTGTGAGTACGAACGAGTGCTCTTGCTATTGCCCGAAACTCTGACATTCGCTTCTGTCGTGATCAATACAGTGGCCACGCAGAGACGAATATCGCGGTCTTCTTTCCAGTTGTGAAACACGAGTCAAAATATCTCATTAGCAGAATAAGTTTTAAGTAGCCGGTACCTAGGACTCCACGCAATATGTAGGACGTGACTTGGAGTCCAACTAAAAATTTTACGCAAATTAGAACAGTGCAGTATAAAATTCGGGACACAAACCTACACCATATAGGCTACAGTGATACTCTAAATTTCTATACGCAGTTATACCAAGTAAAGTCGACGGTTAGGCAGGTATAGGTAATGCAAGAATGCAAACTCGCAAAGGCAACCTCGACAGCACTATATGTATACCACACACTGCTTTTAACTCGGGTTAGCTATACCGACACGGAGTAGCTATACAGCAGTATTTTTAAACTCACGGTCCTAAACATGAAGAGATTGAGATGCTAATTAACTTAGCTATAAAATTTGATATTCACGATTTCAAAACTAATGTCAGCCCCACAAAGGTATATTGGCAAGTATTTAATCAGCCAAATCGCACCACTGTATCTTTCTTTGAAGAGTTTGAGGGCTACCTCGTCATATTAAAACTTACCTACCGAAAATTTTCTACATACTTGTAAATAAGCGTATATATGAATTATTATAACCCCGCATAAAAAATATTTTTTTCGAGACTAAGACTGTTGCAAAAGCCGTAAGTCAACCGGAATAAAGGACTAAAATAAATCGTATGCCCTAATAAAATAAAAAGATCAATGTAACTATACTCAAATTAGGATTACAACCAATCGTCCTATTGCTGAAAGTTTGTCGTAATATACCACGATCTTCGGAGATACTCTAGGCAGAGTAACGAACCCACTTCTATTCTCATGTAAAACGTAAATCGCCAAAAACACAAAAGATTCAGGACTTAGTTATGCAGGAGCACCCCGGGCGACGTCCATACATGTACATACTGTACAAAGACTCCAGTTAGTACAGTAATTATCTTGTATGCCAGAGCTATTATAGGACGAACTGTACGCAGCTGGTAGATGATACAATTAGGTGAGCAGCGAAGGTAGATGCGAGGTGCATCTGTCACAGCTCGCAGGTAGATTAGAGGGAACATCACACCACTCATTAGGTCGATAAGAGGTCCGCTGGAGCGCAGTGGGAAGTTGCACTTTTTATAGCAAACAAAGTGATGAGAAAGTGAAAATCGTAGCGAGCTCAGCTTCGATGATAACACGTGACCTTGATGTTCGTAGTCCATAAGCTGAGGTCAAAAACAACGGAGGAGTAATGGTTATTGATAACAACCGTACGGTCCAGCCAAGTATCATCAACGCTGACGATCCCGAGCAAATAACATGTTCTTGTTTTCTTGGAAGGTGCAGCGCTACACGGAAGCCAGGCATTACATGGAGTAAATGTAGAGAATGGGAGATGTTGAGAGAGATGCCAGGTCGTCATTTGCTGTACCGTTGAAGGAAGGGGCTGGTTAGATATATTGAGTAACGTACTTAATTGTTCTCAAGGGGTATGAATCATTACAAGAAAGCGAGGCTTCACATGGAGTAAATGAACTGTTCAAAGGAGTTAATAGAGATGCTAATGCTTTCTTTATGAGCTCAACGGTGAAAGATAGAAGTTGGTTAAAGAGATAACATCACGTAATTTTGTGTTCATGGCGGATGGGGCGCTACAAGAAAGCGAGATATTACAAGGAGCAAATAAAGTGAATGAGAGATGTTAATAAAGGGGGTGACCCATTATGCACTGAACCGTTAAAGGAAGTCGTTGTTAGAAACATAGAATAAGATACATAGTTTCGTTTTCACGAAAATTAAGAAGCTACCCGGAAATTAAGCCCGAATAGAGTAAATTGGAATTGGTTAATGCGCAATTTTTACGCATGGTTACCCATAGTGGATTTGATTAGAGATGCTATATTCTAATATTTCTATAGTACAGGAGTTCAATGCGAGAAGTACAGCACATGTTACTAGAAGGACTTTATAGTAGAACGTAGGTGCTCAACCATAAAAGGTTTAATGTAAAGACCCAATAAGCTGACTAGTACTTTGCATTAAGTACAGGACAGAGACGTACACTAAAAGAAACTTTGGCGTGTTCTGAAGCATTTGGATGCATCAAAATTGCATGCATTATTGTTCTAAACAGCAACGCACAAGTGCATCATAAATGTGCTAAGTGCATTATCATGACAAACTTTTAACTAACTCTACTGTAATAATAATAATGTATTTACATACATTTAGTAAATACAGCTAACGAAGTATTCTCTTTGCTTGAAATGTAGAATTTAAAAGATCAGATATTGAAGAAATCGAGAAGCCAGAGCTGTGAGAATCCTAGAATCAAAGTCAGCCGGCGAGAGATTTTTCATTGTTCTGAAGTACAGACCTGATCTGTTTTGCACACTACCGGTGCCTCATTGTCAGAATTCTAGAATAACTGAGGCGAACTGAATCTATGTTAGGCGCATCCACTGCATGCGAAATAATTAATTATTATTATCCTCCCAATAATAGTACAGTTAGTAAGCGAGTGTCATGATGATGCATGTAGGAGTCTCATGATGCACTTGACTCGTTAATGATGCACTTAAGTGTTTCGGTTTTGAGACGCCGATGGCGCACCAAGATGTATCAAAACTGGTAAAGTTTATACAACTGCAGTGACGAAACTTTAAATAACAATAGCGATCTGCATGGTAGTGTATGAAGCGGCGTCTCGCTTCACACGTGTAACAAACTACGAAGCATTTTTCACTTTATTTTTCTCGAAATAAGTTTTTATGACAGCAATATCTGCTGCGAAGACGTACCAAACTAAGCCATGAAACACCTAAGCGCATCCAACTTTTTATTAGTGTACAAAATAGCTTGCTTAGCTCTCAAGACAAAATCTTGAGGTAAAAGCATTTTGACTTCATTAATTACAATTTTCCGTGTATAATATATGAACAATTAAAGCGAGTTTCACAGCCCGATCAATTGAGATATATGATGGCACGGTTTTTTTTTTCACACAGGCAGAGATTTTACAACGGGTCCTGTATGTTGACCGTTACTCCTGCAAACATAATACGAGGGGCACGAGCATTGAGGCTTAGATACATCGAACGTACTTAAACGCCAGCATTATTGACGATACAGAAAACCACATAACTTATTATGTCCCTCACTGGATAGCGTATTAAAGAAAATGGATGGACAAAATGTGCTGCAATGGCACATGAACAGATTGTTTTTGCATTCGCTCACACCCATTTGATGATTCTAGCGGTTTTACAAAAATATTCCTAGCTATTAGGGTCAATATAATTAAGTTGTATTGCGATGCGCATCCCTTCATACAGCTGATTATCGAATCTGTAAGTGAAAGAAACAAAAAAATGTTCTCCTTAGAATATTTTCTTCTTAGCCATTGTTCAATGAGTATTGAAAGACCTGCAAGTGAAATGATAACAGAGTTCCTACTAAAATAAAACTTATTTTTGTTGTAGGTATTGTGATTATTATATTATCAATATCATGATCATACCACTCACTAGAAAATGAGATCTTACTAACATTGCGTTCCAATATTTACTATTTGGCAGACTGACCTGGAGCTAAGGACCAGCATCAGGAGCACTTTAGTGCGACACTACTAAGCAGAACTCAAGGGAAGATATGCGTGGATATAATTACAGAGAATGATGCTGTGAACAAGTTTTTACTGGCGGCGATACGATCTGCGTGTTCGGCACAGGTGGCGATTTGTAACAGAGAGTACACGAGAGCAATACAATACAGTAATGACTTCCGATACACGCAGCAACTACAACCCGGATATCGTTTCTAAAATGAGAGTACATTGACATGACGACTTGAAAAACATCGTAGAAGTTATTTATTACGATTTATTTATTATTTTTTTTTATTTTCAACTAGCGGCTGCCTCTCCATTATCTTTCGTAACCCATCTACTTGACGTCCCCGAGCCCCCGCGGGTGCGCTGCAACTATAATCGTGCTTGCAAAATCACCCCATTGGTCGAGTTTTTTTTTTTTTTCTCAGATATCAAATGATTTATTTTGCTATAACAGCAATAGCTCCTAGAGGACCGGAGCGCGAGTCTCGGCAGCTCTCTGGGAACGAGTCTGTTGGTCCGTCAACTGCTAGTTATCTACTGTCATCTAATCTAGTCTAGTTATGCTAGGTACGTCGCTAGGTGTGTCGGATACGCCACGCCTTAAGTCTTGTCCAACACAAATTGTCAAAAAATACAATATTGTTTGGTTTGCGTTGGGCATGGCGATCTATCACTACCACTGACTCTTGGTACCTATCGAAAATACAGCACAATAATTTAGGATTCTCTCAGATATGCGGGCAAATTTAGCAGTGGCCAACGACTCTCACTGGTGCCGACATAGTTCATATGACACCATGTCCGTCAATGTACAGGATTTGATTACATCGCCTGAAGCTTGCAGCTCTCCCAATATAGTAATTCTGATAAACACGCACGTACAGTCATGTGTCGAGTACACGTCATTAGCATAAAATACTGAGAAGAAACGGGAGACCAATAGTGCGAGAACACGACGCACTGCGAGCACCGGAGCACGGGACGCAAAATATTACAGCGGAGGTGCGAGGGGCAACATGAAACAAGAGCAAGAGAACAAAGAACAACGGCGAATGAGACAACGAAGAGCGTGTGTATATGAACAAAGAAGAACAAGAAACAGGAGCAACGGAGCAATGAACGACAAGAAACAGGAGCAATTAAGGAAGAAGAACAACGGATCAAGTAGCAGCAGAAAAGAGGAGCAATGGAGCAGAGAACAACAGCTACGGAGTTAGGGAAAACAGTTCACAGGAGCGACGTAACGTGGAAAACAAGGACCAAGAAAAGCGGAGCAAGGAGCGTGAGAGACACAGCAACGAGTAACATGGAACAGGAGCAAGAGAACAAGGAAGAACTAGAGCACTCTGAGAGAGCATACCTCCGCCAAGCGAGGCAACGGTAACGAAAAATTCAATTTGGCTTTAAAACCATAATTTTCTTTGTATCAAGTCCAAAATCTAATCATTTGTGCCCTCTAATGGTATTAACAGTTTATGCAATTTTCGTGAAGATCCGTTCATACTTTTGAGTTATGCTGCTATCAAACATTATGACAAACATGGGTCAAACATACAAACGAACAAACCAATCTGTACCAAAATTTAATCATTCATGTTTTTAACATTAATAAAAACTATAAATTTCATAAAAATCCATTCATAATTTTTTGAGTTAATGTGCTGACAAGCATAAAATTAGCAACAGTGACTAACGAACAGATCGTCACAAAAATTTGGTCAGTTACTCTTCATAATATACCTAACAACTTGTGTAAATTTCATAAAAATCCGTCCATAACTTTTTGAGTTATGGCATTAAGAAAAAAGAGGCTGACAAACAAATAAACAGATGGACGGATCTTCACCAAAAGTTAATCATCTGTTTCTTCTAACATGCATAACAATCCCTGTAAATTTCGTCAAAATCCGTCCATAACTTTTTGAGTTATCTTGGTGACAGACACTCACACAAACAGAGAGACAAACCCGACGAAAACATAACCTCCTTGGCGGAGGTTACGAGCAAGAGCAAGCTTAGGGAGCAAGGAACAACAATCAAGAGCAACGGAACAAGGAAGAAAAAATCCACGAACAAGGGAACTAATGCCCCAATAACTAACGAACGAAGCCATGAAGCAGAAAATAACGAGACAAAAGGGAGACGAGGAGAACATGAAAATGGCGGTCGGCGATCGCACGTAGAGCGTCCACGAGTCAGCACGACGGGTCAAATGTCAGCAAGTTCATGAACAAGAGCAGCATGCATGAAGATCTTCGCTCAAGCTTCGATCAAATTACAAGTCATAAAGCGCTCCACTCGGCTCCTCCAAATGACCAACAACATATTAAAAAAATGAAGCTTCAGATATACTTATGGAAGCAGTTCAAGTTGCAAGCACCAGTCAAGGTGACCGAATTAGAGCGGTGATTTAGTCAAGTCGTGCCACTAACTCACGGCGCTGCTCGTAATACTCAACATTATCTGAGTAAAATATAAGTCCGTGTTATTATTTCAGCCGCAGGCAACAGCAGCGAGAGCAGGGAGCACAAGGAGGGATGTTCTCTCGAAACGCCCAATCTCTCGCAAGCGCCTTCTTTGACCAAGGATCTTAGGGTGCGTTTAACTTTTGTAATACCGTAATTAGTCTGCAGAACTGCACCTTGCCACGCAATGTCATGTGGAGCTCATATCAACGTCAATACCTTGCTGATGCTGCACTACCCGTGTTAAAGTAATAACAGTAGCCTTGCTGGCTCCTGCGGCCCGTCCTGGCATCAAACGTCTCTTTCTGACGGGCATTTAGTAATTTGGTAGATCGTTACAAATATAGTCTCTCCAAGGCTGGCATTTAGTACGTCGCAATACATGACAACAGCTCTGTTTATCTATTTGTTCGTTCAGGTACAACAGTCTCTCTAAGACAGGCATTTAAGTTGTCGCCTAATAGCCTCTTCAGTGCTGTGGGTTAGCAAAGCATGCGTGTATCTCAAACTAAAGTATGTTTACGATTAGGGAATTCCTTTTACAAGCGTTGTAGCTCCATACATTAATTACTGCACTTTTGAAAGCACTTCTCCGTATTAAACCTGAAAAATATTCAAGCATTTAATATCCTCGTACTGCCTGATAATTTAGCACAAGCTGACACCCAGGTGCCCCACTGGACTCACGTCTCATTAATACCACGAACACCACCTCACCTCAATATCCGTACTGCACTAATAATATTGAGCTAAAGCGCCTCGTAAAAACATCAAAAGAACCGCCCTTTGCCATAAAAAAAAAAACATTGGCGAGCAATCGGGAGAAAAACTAAGCATGCAAGCAAACGATGGTGCCACGATATGGCCCCGCAAATAACAGAAGCAAGGCAACATGTTGCTCAAGAAGTGCAGCTCTCCCCACCCACACCCGGTATGTATGCGAGGATATCGTTCGCAAGTCGGGAGGAGCTTCCTTCAGTATGCCCCCATGGTCAAGATCGAGGTTAAGGTTTAGGCCTTAAACTCGAGCAAGGTTAGGTTAAAGAACAGCTAGGGCGTGGTTGACAGAGTTTGCGGCAGTATATGCAGTCGCCTTTGGATTGTCTATTGAGATAAAAGTGACACGTCGATGACATACCAGGCGAAAGGTTGCCCCCTGCACCGCTGGATAATGGAATATTAACGCACCGATGGAGAATGTATAAGGTCATTCGGAAACTATTAATTATATTAAGAAGTCGTATTGAATAATCATGAGCACGCTAGACAGCTGTACATATTACCAAGAGACTATCTGGCCAGGTATGCATATAGAATAGCAGATGCATAAATAATAAATAAGACAATTACCTTATATTGCAAGATATTTCTGATATACCTGATCCAACGTGCACCTTAAACGAACAATAAACTAACGAGAATGCGTCAAATTAGGAATGACATGAGAAGAAGCAAACCGTTCATAAAAGTTAGCACTTGTGGCCTGTATTTTGGACGTTTCCGATTTATCGCAGATGAACTTATGATACAAATAAGAAGAAAACACAAATGATACTAATAGATTGTGTTTTGTAATAAACTTCCCGCTAAAATTTATTGAAATACCTATTATATCAGTTAATGAATTTAAAACGATATTGCTAGCATTAAAATAATAGAAATATGACGCCAAGTTTACCTTCTGTACTGTAAATTATACCTAAACATTAGTAAGCAATGTGATTGAACTAAGGTAATAAGATGAAAAGGTAGGTAGGGTCTTCAGATTTACGTGCACCTGTACGTTGCACGTAACGAAAGAAAAAGAAAGACTACAACTTCCACTAAAAAAGTTTATACAGTAAAAATTACAAAAGGTAACCCTTGAAGCTCATTATACAAAACAACATTTGGAATCAATTCAAATTGCCTTAACCAAAGGAAAACAATGAAATTAACAATATAACAGGTGCTTCACGTGACAGTCGTGCAGACCGACGGCATATGGTGCCAGAGGTTAAGTATATGTATCTGTAACGATGTTCTTTCGCCACTAGCTATTATTCTCAAGTTCAGGTTGACAGTAATCATGATAAGTGACCTTTGAAGGGGGAAAATAATGCGGTGTACTTTCGAGCAGCAGAAATAATTTCTTTCTATATCGAGCTAAGCTGCATCTATTCAAGCCCTTCGCATTCTGTCCTCTCAAGGTTCCGCAGATAACGAACGCAACCTTCAGAACTGTTTCTTTTCTCTTTGCTGCTGGTACACTTTCTATTTCTGATGGATGGCAGGTTTCGCTATCGCTCCGGGATTACCAGTATCGGACTTCTCTTCATTCCCCAATATTTGAGCAGCTATAAATATATATATATATATATATAGCTAATTAAGGGTTTAGACGTAAATAAGGACGTTCGAACGATCTGGATTGATGCATCTTTTTCTTCTTTTCTTCCCATATCTAAACGACATATGGGCCGGAACGTGAGTCCCGGCTACTCTCTGGGTATGGGTTTGTTGGTTGTTTAGGGCCAGCTGTCTCATCCAATCCTTAAATTAAATTTGATCTGCCAGAGTACACCTCGTAAATAACTTCCGATATCAGGGTACAACTTACCGAATATATCTGCAGTCAGATAGTGCATGCCGTGGAACTTCTCTTGATAGCGAAACATTACCGAGCCAATTCAAACAAGCCACAAAATATTAGCTACGGTTATGAGCAAAACTCGCAAGCCTTTCTTTCATGAATTAATTAGCCTCGCTAGTAGGAACAACACTGTATGAAGTACTACATATATGCAACGGTATGAAAGAAAGGGTTAATGAGGCTGCAAGAACTTCTGATGCTGAAAATGACAACCAACGACATGGTGCTAACTAGTAGTATATAGTAGTATAAGAAGATTTAAGCCTCCCTAAATAAGTACTAAGCTCTTCTAAGAGAGGAAAAGTAAAGGACATATAGTATGTCGATAGAAAAACGGTGAACCCATGCACGAAGGTGTTCCCACACATCATCAATGCGCATGGGAACAGCTAGTCGGGAAAGAAGAGGAAGAACAGACAACAGTAAGATCAGTATGAGCATAAAAGTGGAAGGAAGTAAAGTGGGCACGGAGGACAGACGTCCCGAAAGTCTGGCTAATGGCTAAGGTATCCTACACAATGGTGCTAACTTAAGGGTAATCTAGGCTATCACTTGAACTCGACACAACTCTCTTTTGATTCTTCCAAATTCAACGTTACCTAGAACACATGTTGCGAAACACCCTATGACCGGCGTAACAATTTCAGTGTCTGATGCACTTTAAGGATGAATCTTTGTTACGAAACTCAACATTGCAAATACTGCATCTTGCTTATAATGGAAATACATGCATGCACGCTACTCACGTCAGCGGCAGCGCACTGCCCACGACAACCAACCTGAGGAAGAAAACGAGTGTTAATAAATATCAGCAGGAGATGGAACTTAATTAAGAGCATTAACAGCTATTCTATACCTGCCCAAGGGTATAGATTGTAGAAATGCTATTGTTCTCGATTACCGCGTAGCGAAATGCGAGCAATAGGAGGATATTATATGTAATGGCATGTACTGGGTGATTCTGAATTCTTTGAACAAAGTAAAACTATAGGTTCCTAACAATAAAGTAAGCATATTCTACTCTATCAATGCATGTCCGAAAATATCTAATTTAACAGTTAAGTTGAATTAAAGTTTGGAAGAGCCATTCAGTTAACCGGCGGACTACTACACTGTACAGCAAAGCTAAAGATACACACCGGCCATTTGTTTACATTGAACACTCTACTCCTGATTTCCTGAAAATAAACATACCTAGTGTAACAGTGGATGTTCATTTGCCCTACCACACCAGTCGATTTTGGGGTAAGTAGAAACGAGACCTCTGTTTCCAGTCTGTACATATCGCTACTTCATAAACTTTAACTGAAACGTAACTTTTAAATAAGATATTTTCGGACATGCATATATAGAGTAAAATATGTTTATTTTATGGTAAGGAACCCATAGTTTTACTTTGTTCAAAGAATTCTGTATCACGCGATTTAATGCTAGAGTAGCGCTCTGGGAGCGTAAACCTCCACCAAGCAGGCAATGTTAACGAAAAATTAAGTAAGGCCGAATAACCAAGATTTTTATTTATTGTCACCAAAATTTGGCCAGTTGTGCCTCTAGAAAATACGAACAGTTTCTGCAATTTTCATGACGTTCAGTGAGTAAAATTTTGAATTATATTCAGACAAACATACGGTAGAGACCGTAGATTCACACACAGAAACCTACGAAAAAACGATCATCACCAAAATTTGGCCATTTCTACCTTTCAAAATTTGTAACAAATCCTGCAAACCATAAAAGATTCGTTCGTAACTTTTGGGGGTTTACAATGACTGTTTGTATTTTTATATTTTTATGTCTGTTTGTCAGTTTGCCTTGCCGTCTAGTAGCGTTTGTAAACCAGTCAACGAGAAGCATTGTAAAGGTTGTTAAGGACATTTAAAGTAGTTCCAGGCAAGTATTGAGTTAGAGTTATGTTACCAAGAAAAACAGGCAGACAAACAAGCGGTTAAACGGATCTTCACCAAAAGTTAAGCATCTGTTCCTTCTAACATACCTATAGCATTCCCTGTAAAATTCATAAAGATCCATCCAAAACTTCTGAGTTATTTAGGTGACAGGAAAAGATACAACCTCCGAAAAAACGTAACCTCCTTGGCGGACGTAATAATCAAAATAACACCTAGCTCCATAGAACAATTTGTCTTATATTGCCTCTCGAGCTCTTAAACTGTAGGTTATCGGTGAAACCTGTGCGGCTAACCCGAAGCACAAGCATTCATGGTAGGGAAGGCCAGAAATAGTGCTATGCATGAAAGCTAAATTTGGAAAAAGAAATAGAACTCTACGAAACCAAAGACTTTAAAGTTCCCAGAAAAAAGTGCAAACTAACACATCTGCTTCGCGCCACCGGCAGTGAACACGCACCAGACAAGTAACACTGGCTTCTCGTTGTCTCTTAACGCAATTTACAAGTGCATTTACCTCTGGTTAGTTTGAAAACGGCACTGCGCAATAGAAACATTATAACCATGGCAGACTTCTCTCTCTTCATCACCCAATAATTCTTACTTCTCGCAATAAAGTGCACTTGAGGCTAACCTAATCACCAGCGAACATGCACGTTTCCCAGTTTTCCGAAGCAAAATAAGGAAAAACAACACGAGGTGACACTAGAACAAGAAGCCCATTCATGGTCAAATACCTATCGGTACCCTGGGAAGCGAAAAAATTTACGACCTGGACAACACGCAGCGCATTCACATAGAATTATCAAAGCTCGATGATCGGATTGAGCGCGCGTCCAGCTAATGTCACGAGTGACGTCCAGCACTGAGCGCTATTCAAAAGAATCCGGAAAAAGCGCCGCCGACCCTTGCCCTCCTAACATTATTTCCCGCATGAGCAAACAAGAGCTTGTAAATTCCACATTAGCAATATACACAGGCGCCTGCACTAGAAATATATATGGCCGTCGTGACGGTACAATACCATATACGATCGACGAGTTCAGCTGTTTCAGGCGAACTCGGTTAACCCGAAGAAAAGTATAGGTCACAAGCAGGCATGACAAACTGGACTTAATTATATTTACAGAGCTAAGTGAGTTGCTTTCCAGGTTTGCGAACAAGGAAAATCAGCCAGTGAAAGGAAAATCAAGAGTGGTACCAAACTCACAGACCAACTATTCTGATGTAATTCAGTCCAAGCTGTGTTGTAGAAAAGAGCAATAACTGCGGGAGTATGCGAAAGTGCACGAGAGCTGGCAAGGTTCTTCCTTGTGTACTTGCTTTGAATTGGATGATTCGAACAGTGAATGAGAGACAAGACTGAGACCATTCAATCTGGGGAAAAATGCAAAGAGGCAAAGCAGTCGCGGCCGACGCAATTGAAAACGTGATTTTCAGAAGTTAAGATCGCACCCAGCTATACAGTAGAGAAAAAAATATTGAAGTACACTCGTGGAATTAGAAACTTGAAAAACATGGTATATATTTAAACAAGCGCAACCTGCACTTACTGAACGTTTAATTGCACTGTTTGAGAACTAAACCAGCTCAGATCAAACATGTGCTACAAAAAATGATGCGATGCGTGGGACTAAGAGACTTCGAACTCACGTCAGCGCAACAGCAAGCAGCTACACACTGAACTTCGAGCAGACTTTCAGCTCGCATGTCGACCCGCTACGCAGCGAAAGTTGGTAGAAAAGATACTCCGTTTACGCACTTAAGTCGGGTGATCTGTGAGCAAAACACCCACTCGTAAGTTGAGCGTGCAACAACATAGTGTAGCACCGGCATAAAAGCATAATCTAATTTTAATTATTAAGAATACTTAAGGGAAGCGCGCGGCAAAAGTCAGCAAAAAACTAAACATCAGGCGCTAGTTGTGTCGCAGTAAGGGCCAGTTCACACGTCACTCATCGTAACGCGTTCAGTCACGAAAATGAACACGAGCCGTGAGTCAACTTCTTCTGTCGCTGTCCACACGTAGAAGCGACCTTCACTCAAATGAATGACGCCGCGCATTCAGTTATCGTATCGTTTCTTTACATTTTCGCCTATATTTCGCGTCGGTTTGAAGTCACATCCGTATCCCATAATATTATAACCTGATTTTGATAGGAACAGCCTATTTTCAAACTATTTTAGCCTGATTAACCGATAAAAGTGGAACCAGCAAGCAACAATCACAACGTTATCAAATAAATATGGCGTCAGTGTTCTTAGTAGAACATTTTCAGCTTAACTGGTTTTCTAATGTTAAACGGGAATACAGTGATTCTGAACGTTAAAGTGATGGTAAAAAAAGCATTTTTGTCTATTTTTCATGATTTAAAACAGCTATAGAGGATAAATTAAACATTTATAGGTTCTGTTTACTAAGCTTGAATAACGCGGCGCGTTGAAAAAAACGGACGTTCTTCATCCTTCAATCTCCGCATATGCTGCTGCCTCCATCAAATCAACGCGCCGCGCCCATCAGTTTGACTGAATGCGTTACGTTGAGGGACGAGTGAACACGGCCTACGACAAGACACACCTGAGCATAAAACATGAGAGAGAGAAGCTAGTTCCTTTGTTCATCAAAGCACGACATGATGCCCAGTTTCTGTAAAGCCAGGTGAACAGCACAACGCAAAGACAGTACGACACTAAGACGCAGAGGCTATCGATAGCATTGTCAAATTGCGCCAAGACGCGTATTTGCTCCAAGACTGTAGCAACGGGTACCGAAATTCTGCACTCGTGCACCCGAAAGCATCATGCTCACGCGACCTCCTATCAATTAGCAGCCTAATCTACAGGTTGTCTCCGGTGATATATTTTAAAATATTCAACTAACTTTTTATCCCACAGTTTTAGCCACTTCTAGTAAAGCTAGCCGACCGCCTGCGAAGGTTTTAACGAACCCTCGAGGGTCGCGACCCACCAGGCATGAGTTAGGAACCACTGAACTAAACTGATCCAAAGAGGGGGCGATGACCAGCGTCCACGACAGAGAAAACATCTGGTACAATTAATCTTATTCCAATGAAATACCGAAAGCTTGTTTGGTCGTCATAGAGTTAAGAAACTGAAATAATTTAACGGTACTAACAATAGCAAAAACGCCAAGGAAAAAGAAGAAGAAGGAGACAGCAATACTGCGGTCCGAGCACTCTGCAGGGCGGCAAACTGATGGCCCATACAACAATGATTTCAATGCGGAGATGGGGCTGCACAATGGCGACCACCCGAAATGTATGCGTCCTAATTTGTAAACCCAAACAAACGCTCCACAAATAACGCATTACAACCACCCATGCGTTTGGCAGCAGGAAATATATGGCAGGAGTAAATTGAAAATTATGGAGAAGCTGCTTAAGAATTTATGACATGGACCTTTGAGTGCGCAGCTTATTCCAAATTAACAAACACGAGTGAGAGTGAAAGCTGAAAATTAAGTTCTGCGTAAAAATAATCTATGAGAAAGAAACATCTTCCACGCACGTATCACTTGACAATAGCGGATTGTTGTGTAGTCGAACGAAATTGCTTACGGAAATTGAAATTTCGTTAATATTTGGCAGAGAAAGTGGCTTTTTCAGTAATACCTCATGGACAATGCCGTAGCCAATATATTCTAAATATACATATATTTCCTCAGAGCAGATTTGTGTGGTAAGAGGCCGTCTGGTTCCATCCCTTTCCCTTCCTAATGTTGCAATTACAAATATATTTGATAAAACTTGAGGTAATTAACTCTTCGTTGCGAAAGTGGCATCGAGCTTCATTTTTCAAACATATCTGCTTTGTTATACACAGGAATAGATTAAGTAATAGGCAGATCCGTCACAAGTATTGCCAACGCTTCTCCGCCTTCGGTTCTCCCTCGACAGACAGCTACAGATCTCGCGAAAACCTACAGCCTACAACACAGCGTAACCTCATGCGACAACACCCTGAACAGATACTGAGCCCGAACAGACATTACCCCCTCCCCCGGAGACACAGCCTATTGTCGCCTCTACAGTACTATACCGTACATTCTCACCGGCGGGTGGTGCGTCGTTTGGAGTGTGGGACATATCTCTGGCTAACCTATTGAATCCAGTATATCATACCAAGTGTACGACACATTATAATTATTATGATATTTCCAACTTTACTACTGTACTGACGTCATAGCACGAGATTCAATCAGAGAGACGGCACCATTAAAAGTTTTAATGGTGTTTCAAGAACATTAATTTATAATAACGGTTATTAATATTTATACGTTTTCGTTCTTTTCATAGGG
The DNA here is from genome assembly GCA_001587735.2 of Parhyale hawaiensis. Lineage (NCBI taxonomy): Eukaryota > Metazoa > Arthropoda > Malacostraca > Amphipoda > Hyalidae > Parhyale > Parhyale hawaiensis. Next base: position 9,099,361 of record LQNS02000210.1, read on the forward strand.
ATATCCTTTCATCAGGAAAGGACAATCTAAACAAAGCGAGAAGCAAGAAACGTACACCGTAAACTGACCAAGACTGTAATTGTTGACCAAAACCTAATTTAGATCAGCCCTTGTGTGGCTTTTTCTCAACACTTAACCTTCTTTATGGGCGCTGGAGGTGACGACGTCGTCTGAATAGAAGCGTTTAAGATGAGCGCAGATTACCCGTCGTTAAACTTTACGCATCTTGGCAAGGTGTGCGAGTTCTATTGGACAGGCGGATGCCAAACTACGTACATATCACTTGGATCGCTAGACGCGTCAGAAAATTAACCCTGAACGCCCTTATTCGTCATGACAATAGCGTAACTTAACCCTTGTCGCCCTCGTGTGACGATCTCGTCATAATGGAAGTTCGCAAGCGAAATCTTCGAGGAATCCGACGCACAAAATAAAGATGCAATTTCCATCTTTAACATTTCACCGGGCAAATTATATGCAAACTATTACATATAATACTATCCGGTGAGAACAGTTTTCAGCCGGCAGGTAAAGGGTTAACGGTTTCATCCCAATGTATCTATTGGATGAAGTTACAAATCCTGCTGTTCCTACAAAAATTGTTGCAACTGGGGCATCAAAAGGTTAGTATTCGAGTAGCAGTCAGCTGTGCGATAAAGATCTAAAATTCATTCGAAGAAGTCATCAGCCCAATACGCTTCACTGTCCCAGTAACGTTCAGGGACGTGGATTGTTTTGAGCGCAACTTGAAAAGGTGGGGAAATTTCGACGCGTTTTTTCCAATTATTGTGATCCCGGTTCTGCAAGCCGTTTTTGAAAGATTTTCACTGTATGTTCATCGACCGTCAGCAAGCCTATAATTTGAGCCCAGACCTGCGCCCATTTAGCTAAAAGAGCCTCATAATTCTAAAGAACTGTGTTAGGTACGTGCGGCCCTCTGGATAACCTAAATTTATAGTTATTGCAAGAACTGAAGGGGCCGCACGGCCGCTGACCGTAAAGCCTGCGATCATTGGTTCAATACCACTGATCGTAAAACACTCAAAGTGACTGAAGGAAAGCTAAAATATCGCAAAAAGGCCGCGCCCAGCTCTGCACTGTAAGGTCACAGGAGCAAGAAGAGGCCGCAGACAGTATAGCCCGGCCGTCTTTTGTGCTCTTGCGTCAGGGACACAGGTGCCCACCTAACTCACTTGAGACAAAAGCCGATGCTGGGAGTTCCAACACCGCGGGCCTGCGCACGGGAACGACAATTCGGCAAAGAAAAGGAAGAAATTAAATGAAGTTCGAAGGAAGCAAGGTAGCACCAGTGAAAGAAACTCTTAAAGGCCCAGTTAAGGCTAACGTAACCTATAGTTACTGTACATAGGGAAGTGTGACCTCTCATTGCATAGGATGAACGAACCAAACTAACCTATTGGCATAAATGCGAAGTCAACTCGACAGCGCACTTCAACTGGGAAATCACATGCAACGGTTGGTTTGTGATGCAGATAAATAGATAAGCCTGGAAAAGTGCACAGCTGCAATCGACTACAGATTGCCAGAGATATGGCGTCATGGAAGGAAGGCTCACATATCACAACTGCAGGCAAGGCCGTCCCTACTGCTGGTTAGGTCAGTGCTTTCGCAGTGGGCTTAGTGAACTTTAAATAACAGAAACGTCGACACTGCAGTCTCGTGCATTGCAACACCTCAGCTCCCTGGCACGGAAGCGAACCTCAGACCCCGGTACAACGAGAGCAGCGCTCTATCTACTCATTTACGAGTATGATCAGAACTGGGAGAACAGCTTCCAAATACCTAATAATACGAAAACTACGTTATTATACTATAATTCTTTTTCAATAATAGAGCTACATTACTTTCTTATCCTGAACTACAGTGCTATTATTTTATTTCTTTTCACTCGTGTAGATTGCTACAATCTTTCTATTAGTCTTACATTTTTATTATAATTGTCAGCGTCATTTACAATTCTGATATTATCTTTCACCTTCAGGGATGCTATTGATATACCAAGTTTTTACTTTGCTTTGTTATTTCTATTCCTTATTGAATACATATATTACTGCTAGTCAGCAACGTCACAAAATGACGTCAGAAAACAATGACTTCACGGAAACACCCATTTCCCTGGCTCTCCTTCCTAGTTTTGCCTTAGTAAGATTTTTCCCTTTTCCATCGTTGTTTTTGTGCTCAAACTACGCATCACGCGGTCGCAGTAAGCAATGCTTTATCGTGGAAAGGCAAATTTCATTATCCAAGCAACCGCTAAGAAGTGATTCAGCAGTTTTCAAAGTTTTGACTTAACATTTTGCAAAAAAAATCAGCCCCTTTGTCGTTAAGAAAATGCAACACCCAGGAGGGTGACCAACCAAATAATCAAGTAAGCCGACTAACAAGCAAGCATACAACCAACCAACCAACCAATCACACTGCGGATTATTTATCTAGTGTGATTATTGAGTATATCGACACCTAATTCAATAGAAATTATAACAAGTTCCACTTCAATAATCAGTTACCGTCACGTATGCCGCATCAATAATTACTGTGCATCTAAGCGGAGAGCGGGAGCAACTTCTTCTGATTAGTGTACATAATCTGTACATGCCACACGCGATAGTTTCCCAACACCTCAGTATTTACCACACAACCAAAACATTTGCCTGTGGGAAAACTAACACTTACTGGAATGACCATCAGCCGTACAATTACCAGCACACTTAGTGGTCTTCACACTCGTACGCTAAACTGACGTCGCGTTTGGTCCTTTTATGTACGCACGGTTACGAGGTAAAATTTGGTCAACTCGAAACAGTAAAATTAACGCTACTTCATCTCACTGCCTGGCCACATGCAGTATTGCACAATATTACCCATGGTTTCACGAGACTAATACTTACACCGCAAATCTGCAAGGCTCATAGCACTGGCGTACATAAACCTTCCCAAAAGTGTCACGGAGCCATTTAACAGTAATGGTACCTGTCACCGTAATCATAACAAAGTGAGACCTCTTCACCCTACCACTGGCACCACAAAGATCCCTGGAGCGGTCCTTGCTTCCATATGGCATGAAAATAGCAATTATTCACCAGCAACCGCAACCGTTGAGCAACTGACCAAACTTCGCCACCTAAATTATACAAGACCAAACTCGTGAGTTTCCGATTAGAGGCTTGGCCCCATGCAGGGAAAGTAGTCGTGTATTATGTATTAGCAGCGTAATCATGCAAAAGGCTTGAAATATGTCGCTGTGCATCGGTATAGTTGAGGAACTGGGGCTTTCTTTATAAAGATTTCAGTGCAGCGCTCCCAGTAGTACACGAGCATCTCAAGTAGCTATTATTTTCAGTGAGGACTCTGCATACTGCCCACCACAAACATTCCAGCAGTGGAGAAACAAGCACCAGAATACACGCGTTATTCCGACATGTCATTGAAAAAATAAAGCCACTTTCACGAATACCCTGATAAATGGTTCTAGCCTCAGAACATAATTTACCTTTCATACCAGTTTATCCTCATGCCCATAAGCTACACCAATTCGATTGTATTGAAATGACGAGCATTGCTTCCTTCGTCAGAAATTGCACTTCTTCCAAACATGTTCGTCAGTTGCATTGCTTTACTCTACCAAGCTACCACAAACGTTCCTTCTAGCCTCCAAAACGCCAATAATTCTAACAAACAATCATTGCAATCATCTTTTATCCCCAGAAGCTACACCAGTTAGAACGAAAACATCCATATTCAGACAACTCCGCTTCTTCCAGTGTTCAATAACAATAATTTCACTAGCTATACGTATACCTCCACTGTTGTATTTATTGCCTATTCACCGTACAGGCGTGCAGTTGCCCTCAGTGCGCCTCACAAATCCATCACTGCTCCATATCGGGTCCGGCAAGAGCGTATTGAGATCAGGGGGCATTTTTCACGGTAAGGGCGACACTTGCTGAGCCCCCACTGATGCTGCCGAGGAACACGGTCTGAGGAAGGTCAAGAGTCAGGCGGCAAAGGGTAGATGATCGTCAGTGTCTTCCACGGACATTAGACAATCACTGTACATGCTTTGGGAGCTCAATGGATGAGTTCAGAGCAGCAAGCGCGGATGTAAATTACTGCCAACTAGAGGTCAATCTTCAAGTTCACCAGTGTTCGTGGCTCCTACCACTTTGCCAAAAAAATGAATCCTTAAACATATCATTTCAACATCAATATCAGTAAAAAAAATAGCACAGTAGTTGCAGAAGAGTTTTCAGGGTCTTTTTGGCTGTTAAAAGGTAAAGTAATTACATAATCCACCATAATAATTATGCTAGATTATGGACTAGGAGGAACAGATTAAAAAAAAAAAAGACGTCTTGTCTTCTGTAGGTTTTCCAGTACCACAGGGCACAAGGGTAAGAAGACAAAAACAAGTCTCCAAAAAAGACACAAATACATCGGCCCAGTCAAGTACAAGACGCAAATTGGCAGCAGTTAGGGCTGCCGCCCGTCCCTCTTAAACTTACAATTGGACGACAACATTAAAACTTAGGCCGCTTCTGCCCCACCCTAGTGTGGGGTCTACCCAATCACAGGCTGTCCCTAAAATAGTCAAGAATGAGATCCGGCTTTCAAGTAGTTAGCCCATGCTGATGGGGTATTTTGCTTTCGGAAGTTCTTCCTTCGTGTAATACTAATATTCATTAGCCCTCTTAATTTTACACCCAGGGGAAAATTATGTGACTCTCGGTCTTATACCGAAGCCTCACACCAACCAAATTACCAATGTCACAAGCGTAGGTTCCGCTTTACCCTGGCCTAACAAGTAGTATTTAAAGATACCCAAACCCTTCTGCCGAGCGTAATGCCTAAGGAATACACGAGACTATCAAACGCTTTCTGTATCTAATTAAGTCTAGTGATAAGCTGTGTCTAATATCTTTTGTACCACCCTTGTGCGTACTTAATAAAGTTGATTGATTGATTGAGAACACATTGTGTAGTCCGAAGAGAGTCAATTTTAGCTATAAGAATCAAATGTTGTGGCAGAACTTTTGCTTAGAAAATGATCATGAAATGTTCATATGTACAAATGATTGTATTTTCCATTTCTGTATTTTGTGTCGAATCATGACACAGTTCAATCCTACGCGACAGGATGCAGTGCCGCAGTTCCATAAAGACATCAGGATGCAGTGACGCAGTTCCCAAAAGACATCAGGATGCAGTGACGCAGTTCCCAAAAGACATCAGGATGTAGTGACGCAGTTCCCAAAAGACATCAGGATGCAGTGACGTAGTTGCCAAAAGACATCAGGATGCAGTGACGCAGTTCCCAAAAGACATTAAGATGCAGTGACACAGGTTCCAAAAGACATCAGGATGCAGTTCAGTTAATACGTATATCAGGATGCAGAGATGCAGTTCCCAAAGAGAGCAGGATACAGTGATGCACTCTCCCAGACTCGTATAAGAATCCGTCCACCTCCAGGGGCGACAGAGTAAGGTTGGTTGACTCAAAAGACCAGACGCAGGCGACCACACCCCTCGCGCCCGAGACTAAGCAAGCTGCCGCTGCAGCTCACTGTACGCACGAGAAAAGGTTACGCGGCAAACAGGAAGACGTGGGACGACTGGCAGCCGACTGAGCTGCCCTGAAATATCGCCGGCAGTTCCGTGGGCAGGGCCTTCATTACACTTCCATGTGAAAACGGTAATGTAGTTTTAATAAAGCCAGTGGAGACTGCGAGGCGGCACTGAATGCATTTCGGTGCGCAAAATCTGATGACACTGAGACACTAATTATATACGAGCACGCCGCTTACTAACGAGAGAAAAAA
>LQNS02000210.1:9114332-9136901 GCA_001587735.2 Parhyale hawaiensis
TGTTGATTGCCGAAACGTCGCTTTTTATATAGCTTGTGTTTATTTTTACTCAAGAATTGTTCTTAATAAAATTGGTAATGATCAAAAACTAGTTTTTAGAACTTTGGAAAAAGTGTCTAAGCGTTTTATCAAAGTGAGTGCTGATCTGAAATTCTATATACTGTATTGGTACGCGTGTACGTACGTACCTACCTACCTTTTGTGTCACGCTCTTTATCTCTAATAGATAGAAAAAAATTCGAGCTTTGTCGGCTTTGGGAAGCTGACGTATCTATGATACGGCGGGTGTCACAGGCCTCGTCTTTTTAACTATGTTTATACGCCTGAAATTTTTAAGTAGGCTACAAATCTTTGGGAACCGGTGTCGTGGCTTGCTACCAAAGGAATTCCACAGAGCAACTTATCAATATATTCTACGGGTCCACTTAGACAAGGGCAGCTTCAGTATTAATATCAGCAAAAAGGCTGGTCGTATAAGATATCATACATCGAATCTCGGTGTTGTGGGTGAAGTTGACGGGGAATTGGCAGGGTACAATGTGAAGGTTTCACTAATCTATCTGAAGCGCCTTGCCAGACCGTGGAAGTTTCACAGGTGTAGCTAGTACACAATTTAAGTCGTGTTTTTATTTATTCTACAATATAATAAAGAGCGATATGTATTTATCTGTTTTATTGAGATGGCATGAATGTAAATGTCGATTCTAAGCAGTCGAAGAAATGTTTATACCAGACATCTACATTTATGCCATCTCAATAAAATAATATTTCAGAAGCCTTGGCAAGTTAATTCATATGTGCAGCAGGCGGCGGAAAACTGCAAATGTATTATTCGGATGCTGCATCTTGAAGAGCTTTCTACCATCATCAGAGGCCTACCAAAGCTTCCAGTTAATTTTCAGCTATTGTGTGCGTGTTTTCGCCAAATGTAGGATTTGTATTTACTACGAGACCGCCATGCTGATGTGCCAGCCTTTTACCTACGACAGGTTGTAAACTGTCGCCCCCTGTACATCTGTGTGTCTGCAACGTGCAGTAATTGGAGTCAACGCAGCGGATTGCCTATGGTATCCATGTAACGGTAAGCCCTGAACATTCCTGTGAATTCTTTTGATTGAACTATATTTTCTCAGCACAGCTCAACGTTTGACCAATTCCAAACTGATATCCGCGCCTTATCTTGCAGAGCATTACTTTTTACTCTCCTCGGAAAACTCATTACAGTACAAGTTGTGTTGCAACAAAGGAAGATCACGCCTGCAGGTATAGGAACTTTTTTGGAGCAAAACCTGGGAACCGGAACAATAAACAGCTTAATCAAAAAATTATTGGCTGCTAGTTTTGACGGATGGGCCCAATAGTTATTTCATAGTAAAGCACAATGCTACATTGTCATTTGAGAAGCACGGCACAGGAGACAACGGGGGTTTTTTGAAGTACCTACTAATTTTCTTTCGTCATTTATAATGACGGCTCGGGCCATTAGTAGGCAATAAACTGAGAGGCGCTCGGGGATATCAAATGAATAGGTAATGCTGCAATTTCCAATTCAATTCATGAATTATATAAAAAAAAAAGCTCTGTGACCATTGCATCCTGGATACAGCTTGGCAGCAACTTTACTTCAGAAAAATATTCATCTCTCTGTATTTTGGTACGTACTTAACAAAATCGGGCATAACGTATTCCAAGATTACGAAACGACAGAAGAAACTGAAATACAGTACTTACCTTACCTTTATACCTTGATGATACATTGGACGAAGTCCAGGTAGCGTTATGCACGCTACCCACCTTGCGCAGAGGTGATGCTGCAGTCCGTTAGTAACGCAATGGGTCACGAGCAGTCTATTTCGATACATGCATTTTTACTGACTTGCTTTATGGTCATAAGTCAGGGAAAAATTTTAGCTTTGAAAAATTGCTGACGTATCTATGATACGGGGCTAGCAATCGAGCAAACCCGGGGACGTTCTTAATTACAGTACTAAGAACTTGCGCTCCTCTGTAGAATACACGTGTTTAAACCTGTAAACTTGATTTGTGTTCATAAGCAGTTAATTACCTTGGCATTTTAGCGAGTCTGGCTAGATGGGATCTAAAGCAAAAAAAAAAAAATTCTGTAGTTACCTACCTGGCCGGAATACTTTTCAATTATCAATTAACGACGGCATGGGCCCCGTCTAAATACAACAAGCATGTTTCGGAAATTTCGCAAACGAATATCCTTGCGGTAGTGGAAGCGCGAACAACTTTTGCTACTGTCGATTCCAAGATTCTGCTTCAGCTGAAACTCTAGTATTATACATTATATCACACGCCTGACACGCAACACATTGACAATGATTTTCCAAAACTCAAAACATAGCAAAGCAAATCAAACACTTTTGATAGTAACATGGCTCAATGTTTCCAACAATGACAGTTGTCAGTCGCACCATCACAGTGATTTCACCAACACAAAATGTGATAAACCCAACTCAGGAAAAAGTCCGGTCGCAAAAATCTTCCAGCGAACTACCTATGAGGTCATCACTGTGAAACAAAAATGGTATATTGGATAAAAGCAGATAGAATTGCGCAACATCTCACTTCGGCCTAGCTTCTCAATCTTATACGTAAAGTCCTCACAAACGCATTGTATCCAACATACAACAGGAATACACGGCTGGAACACCTCATTAGATTTCCTTATCAAGTAGCGTATTTCTAAAGACAATGTCACACATCTAAAAAAGAAATAAAAAGTTGCGCAACTCACACGGCGAACAAGACAGCGCTACGGCCTCCTAACTTTTCCTTCGTTTCGTAGAACTGAGAGTAAAACTGCGAATGTTCACCTTGCAGGCAGCCTCAAAAGGCAGCCGCTGTAATGAGATATCAGTAGCTTTCTTTCTTTTTTTATTGTTCTCTCGAATTATAATTTCACAATGATAAAATAAATGCTATGTAGAGTTCGGCTAACAAAGAAGTTTCATTATGCAGCTGTACAGAACTGAGTCAAGAACGGAACAAATTTTAGTATCTCAGTGATTAATTAAGCCTCAAAAGTCCGCGATGTGCTTCACTTCCTCTGGAACGCTGAAAGTTAAAATGCCAGAGACATCGATTTCATTACAACTTCAATTCATATGCAATGATCCCAGTGTTGCGCTGACGCAATTACAGCATTATTTATCCGCATAGAGGGCGAGTATACCCTTCGTGCGGTATTCCTTTTTTTTCATCGTATACAACACGCTACATAGATCGATCATCACTACCAACAATAATACTCCCCGATGCTCGTCGCTTTATGGAAACATTTCAAAAATGCGTCCAGAAAAGGCACAAAAAATGAATAACACACATACATTGTACAGTATATTGTGAACGTATCGGATAGAGCAGAGACGTTATCTTTACGGTAATCATTATCGTACCCGATAACGAGAAGTACTACCTGCACCAGCATACAATGAAATCTTAGCAGAGTAAGATTAAAACTGTAACGAGTGGTACCACCTCACTGGGTCCCATATACTACAAGGCAAAACATTTACCGGCCGAAACAGACTGGTGCAAGTGAGGTATAAGTACATAGGCAGCGGTGGCTCTCCCATGCATTTACCCAAGCGCCGGGTATATTGAAAAGATCATAGCCTGATGCGTCCAATAAACTCGGCTTCTTATAAGACAAGTAAGTTCTTCGATTCGCCTACCAAGGGCGTCCGCAGATCCAATGCAGTGCTCTCGTTTTCTCAGCAAATATCAGTAACTTCATCTGCCACAGAAGAAGGTCACATTCTTCGAAATTCGCCCTCAATTTCTTCGTTTAATTTTTTCTAGTACCATGATAGAGCAGGGAGCGCCGTTTTAATTCCTTTTCTAGTGTAGCAGGGATTCTTTTGTTGCAGCGCTTCCAGCCATTTCCGCGCCAAGTGCAATTCTTTTGAGCTTCTGACCCGAGTGGAAGAGTCGCATTTTTGTGGCAGAAGCAGTTCGGCTAACAAAGAAGTTTCATTATGGAGCTAAAGCCACAGCGTTATTGGCTCTGGACACCTTCGGTCAGTTCAAAACTTCTTTTAGGAGTGAGACGAAAAATCTTCAAGTCTTCAGAGTTCAGCTCATCAGAGACTAAATGGAAAAAAAGAATGGTTATAATGAGAGGCGACGGCGTCCGTCCTCCTCAAGCCTGCCTGGCTCGACCTTCACGGTTGCAAAATGATGCCCTCGGGCCACCACGTAGGGATGGATGAAAGCAAACAAACATCAGGCGGGTTGGAAAGTAAGCACGAAGAAATGCAGTATGAGAAGAAATACCCAGACATTGAGTATGGACGTCAGCATAAAGATTTCCAGCATGAAAGGAAACGAATTCAGACGAGATAAAAAAATTGACGGCAAATACAACACATATAGAAAAGATCAAAACCTATGAAAATGGTATCAGTAACAAAAACGAACGTAATACACGAGACCATACCACGATAAGACTAATGGGAAAAGCACGAAGCTACGAAGTATGAAGGGAAACGCAAAGACCTAAGATATGGTAGCGTATAGGAAGAAATGTAATATGAATAGGAAATGAGCTGCGTAAAATGACAGCACCAAAAATTTAACATGACAAGATAAGCAAGCGCGTTTTATAAGAGCAGACACAAAGGCGTTAATATATACCGGGCACTAGTTACAGACATACCAAATGGACACTGCAAATGGATAGTGCCTGAAATCAGACGTGTATCGCAAATTATTGTATGGCTCTCTTTCTGTAGTCAAACTAAATATGTTAACATTTCCTATGGATATTCAACTAATATCAAGTATTTTCCACATACTTTTGAAACAGACATTCACCTAAAATGAGACAAGCATTACAGATGCTTCATATGGATATTCTTATAAAATTAGTCACTTAGGCTATCCACCTAAAATCAGCCTAACAATGCCGACATATCCGATAGCTATCCACCAAAAAATTATACAAATATCACGAAAACTTCCAAACGCTGTCCTCCTATGGACAGAGAGCAGTTTGATATCACTGCTATCCAGCTAAAATCAGTTCCTTTCCTATATCATGTTAAAACAGAATTGTTCGTTTTTCATTCCAATATTTTTACATCCTTGTCCGTCAGGCCAGTGTTTGTAGACAGGACTGAGGTATTTCCATTAGAGCACGACCTTATACAGTTCGTTCGCCTGATCTCACCCAGCGGCGCCCACGTTAAGTCCAGACAACTATACGAAACAATAGGAGTGCAAACATACGAGTGAGACTGCGACACATACGTGCGCGTGTCCTTCTTGTGACGCGTTGTTTGCGTCTGGTCCCACTTTCGTGTGAATTACTGTAGATGTGCATATGTGTGAGGACACGAGACATGAGAGGGAGCTGCGATAATGTCCACTGTAAGAGACAAACATAATACAGCACTGATAATGTCCACCATATTGACTGGGAATCTAATCCAGTGAGAGCTGGCATCAGCAAGAACTGATGTGAAATAAAATTTCATTCTCTTGTTACTTATTACAAAAAAAAGTGCGTATGTACCTATATTTTTGCATGAGTTAATTAAGAAAATTCGTCCTAGTACTACTAGACTCAGTAACTTGAAGGCAAAGGGGCCATACCCTACTCAGGCAAATTGTTGGGGTTGGACATCTACAAGATGGTGAAAAGTATTACATCTGACTTTGGGTAAGGTAGGATGATTAAGCGGGTAGTGAACTTGGAGGACAAAAAAAAAGAGATGCAGCATACAACAATCAGGCTCGTTTAGGTACATTCTCCAAAATAGCTGATTTCACACTGTATGCTTACATTACCATGATAATATTATCAAATTTATGATAGTACAACTTAGTTCACACAAAAATACATAATAGCCAATCCCAACTTCAACTTCATCTTGGTCAAAAGTACGAATCAGCTACATCTGGCGTCGGCGCCTTCGGCCGCAAAGGTACAGTTCATCCATTATAGGTAACAGTTCTCTATTAGTGCTAGTGCAATGTAATTCAGTACTGATACGAACGTCATTAGCAATTGGGCAATCAACCGGGCGAGCCGAAGGTTATAGAGTCATTTATTTATCAGAGCAGCAGACCGATTGTATTGTGTATAAAATGAAAACCAATAAGAAAAACAGCGATCACGAATAAAAAATAAAAGAAAAAATAGCTTTCACGAGCGATCAGCGACAGAATTCTCAACAATCGAAGAAAACAGACCCGCGAAGATCAAGGAAACTCAAGAAAACAAGCGTAAGTAATCGGTATGAGATTGGAATGGCAGTAAGACAAAATGAGCTGCAATGAACATAACAAAGTCAATAGAAAAAGCACGATGAAATAACACCGACAGGAAACGCTTTTGGAGTAGTCATGATTACATGATATGAATAATTTAACAAAGAAAATGCATGAAAGTAAATTGCAAAAAGCTGGCGAAAGTAGCAATGCTTTAGTTTCGGTCATATAAAGTCGTAATGATAGATTCGGTAATGAATAACAGCACTGATGCGACTGGCCACAGAAAGTATACTAATGTTACATTTTGCCACGGAAAGTAGCAATGATATTTAGAATTATAGGAAATAATGATTAATTCGGTCATTGAAACTGATCACGCTCGACTTTGCCACGGAAAGTAACAATGTCACCAAGCTTCGCCATGGGCGGACGTCGCAGGAAGTTGCTCGTATTTGATATGAAGTGAAACGCAATCGGTCGACCAAATAATTTCGAGTAAATATTTAAGCTGACGAGGATAACATGTGAAGAGCGAGAAATACATAACATCGCGCGGTACCAATACGAGTACAAGACAATAAACACATGTAGAATTAAGGATCGCGGTGCATTTCTGAAGCAGCGACATTTAAGCCAATAATGATCTTCGAACCACATTCTCGGAATGGATTTGGGAATGCCAACCAATTAGAAACAATACCGCCAAGATAGCAATAGCACTNCATGTAGAATTAAGGATCGCGGTGCATTTCTGAAGCAGCGACATTTAAGCCAATAATGATCTTCGAACCACATTCTCGGAATGGATTTGGGAATGCCAACCAATTAGAAACAATACCGCCAAGATAGCAATAGCACTGTTTGACATAATGCATGCATACAAGTTCATCAAATAAAAACTGCCATCAGCATAGTTGCAACAGTTTGCGAAAATGGTCAAGACGATAAAGCAGGAAACGAGGTAATGCCAAAACGGACCAAGGCAAAGATCAATGTCCACTTCAAAATTTTCTGCCATTCGAACGCTCAAGCTTACGTTTAACAACGGAACTTTCAATTCAGTATCGCATACAAGCAATGAAGACAAATGGCCGGTAGTATTGGAATTGATCCATCCACGAAAACTAATAAGCAAAATTACCGAAGAAATAGCAAGAGCATCGTAATGCACGGACGTCAGCAAAGGAATGTGTAAACAATCGAAGGTAAAGAGCTTGCGGAAGTACTTGAGGACCGTCCGTAGCCCGCGCCGGGGCTGGGAGATGATGAAAATTTGGACGTGAAGGCAAACCATAAAACGGGAATGCGACAGAGGAGGCAACGCCCTTGAATCTGCACGCCTCCCCCTCTCTGTTACCTCCAAAAAAACTGAATAAAAACTAAAAAAAGCAGCTAGCCCGGTGTGACACGAAGATTTGGCAGAGGTGGAGAAATTTCGAAGACAATGGAAGAATGCTCAGGCCTGACATGGCGTGAAGAAAAAATGCACGCGTCACGGGCGGGCGCAATAAAAAATTAGGATGAAAAGTAAGGTCACGTGGGAACGATGGCGATCACAAGCGGGGCATGCGTGATGTGGAGAGGGAGAGTATCAACGCATCGAGTGCAAGCTTGGGAAGACTGTACGAGCCTTGGGTATACAAAGAAGGTGCGCTCTAAACGTGGATAGAGCTTCTACCAAGCATGCATGCATGGGGCTTAATATGGTCGACATCAACAGCTTATAGAGTTAACCTTGAAGGGGATGACTTTGAAATCGCGAATGGACTCGAGTGAAAAACAAAAATTTCACCATCGTTTCGTTTCAACACATCGAGCACATTTCGAAAATATGAAATTCTACTTATCAAAGGTCACGGTATACAATGGCCAACAGAAATATACTACCAAATTCACAGCAACGTCACTGTAATAATGTAGCTAGTGAAGGTAAGATACATGTTGTGAACGGTAACAACTAGCAACAAAACTGAGATTCACTATAGGTGTGAAAAACATGAGAGACACTCAAAAGTAGGAATCACGTGATGCGCTTAAAAGTAGGAATCACGTAATGCGCTCAAAAGTTGGAATCACGTGATGCGCTCAAAAGTAGGAATAACGTAATGCGCTCAAAAGTTGGAATCACGTGATGCGCTTAAAAGTAGGAATCACGTAATGCGCTCAAAAGTTGGAATCACGTGATGCGCTCAAAAGTAGGAATAACGTAATGCGCTCAAAAGTTGGAATCACGTGATGCGCTCAAAAGTAGGGTCAAAACTTTATAATGGCGAATCAATTAACAGGAGAACACTTCAATGAAGAGTATAAGGAGAATGTTCACCCGTGGCTTTTAATATTTGTTTCAACAAAAACTACGTTAGAGCTATTTCGTAAAGAGTTGTATGCACGAATACAGGGCCCAGCACAGATAAGTGCAGATGCGACAATTACGGCAATGGTCAGGGATAAAACCCTTATCGAACAGCCTGAGAGGCTTCGAGTTTTAAAGGTGCACTAAAAGCTGACAAAAATCGAGGATAGAAAAAGCAATTCACGCCGCTTAAAACGTAAACGCTAGAATGCTTCGGTCATCGTGTCTGTACTGCAATAAAGAGATTTAATCGAAAAATTAAATGGCTGGTAGAACAACCGCAAAAGATTTGGTAATGGCATCGTAAACTGCGCCCACACTGTTATATTTCACCCGTTATGTCACGGTACTGACAATCGGGTCGGCAATTTCGAGGAACTTTAACAAATGCAGAGACTATAGTGACGGCAAAGGAGAAAATGGGAATTCAAAATACACCAGAGGTATTCGTAAACTAGAGAAGGGCGGCGTGGATGGGGAATTTGCAAAAAAAAAAAAAAAAAAAAGATTAGCAAAAAGAGCTTTGAAGAACCGAGCAACTGAACAGAATCATCAAAAGGAAGAAATGTGTAATGGCAGAAACCTCAGTAAACACGTAAAAGCACATAGAAAAGTAACGAAATACATAGGACAAAAGGTGTACGAAACGAACGCTTACAGTTGTTAAATATGGAATTGCCAATAGTAGTTTTAATAATAATATAACAATCCAGTCACAAAAAAGAGGACACAATGAAATAAAATGGCACCAATTTATATGATGAAAGTAAAATAATAAAACATACGGACGAAATTTCAATTTTGAACAATGGCGTTTGGGCACTAAAAAACTATTAACACGCAAACTAGAAGAGCAGACGCGAGGTGAATACATCGAACTAACGAACGATCTACCACAAGAGAATACAAATAAAGGTAGGTTTAATCGAAACAGTCTAAGGCATCTCCATAATTGTAGAACTGGCACCGAGAGTGGGCTATAAAATCGGCGTGGCCATTAAGCACTACAACAGACGAATTCAACACGTCGTGACTGTCATAATAAAAAGATGTTGACTGCAACAAAAGAGCACATTATCTCAAATATCTCAATTGATGGAGGCAACCAACGCAACTTTATCTCCAGGTCCAACACTGCAAATTAAAACCTATTCACCATCGTAAATTTCCCGCAGGCAGCCCAGCCGAGCATAGGTATTTTATCTACCTAGGACGAACATGCAGTCCGCATTTCTTTTGCAGGGAGGATCAATAATAACACCAGTAAAGTGAGAAGCCGCGGCATCATTTCCTTCATAGTCCAGGGCATAAAAACAATGAGAGGGCGAGGCGAAGAAGAAAAAATTAGGGGAAATTTGTGCATTATTGACAGTGAATTACAAGTTTTTTCACGCTCGAAAGAGCGCAAAATGATCGGGAGCGCGACCTGGAGAAATATCGAGGGCAGCAACAGTGTTATTTGCGACGGGCGTACTTTGCATGTCGATATTGAGTAAGGAACAGCTGAATATAGGCAGCGTTGTGTTCGCGGCTCAAATTTTTTATAATTAAATCAAGATAAAGTCATGGATGAATCTGACCTCACCCTTTAACCCATTGTCTACTAAGGTGGCTCAGTGACAACGGCTCTGCTTCGAGTGCGGTGATACCCGAGTTCGATTCTCGGACTCTGAAAGCGCTAGCAACGGAGTGACACTGGATACAACACTGCGGTACCGAGAGGCAAGCGGCAGAACGGCGAGGGATTCTCAAAATTGGCTATCGGTACAGGTTATTTCTCCTGTTCTTCACAACCCATTAGATATAATAATTTTAAAGCCAAGGTAAAAAGAAAACCACGTTAGATGCGTTCACTCTATATATGTGAGACTCTAAATAACTTTTTATTATTATTGCCACGTGGCTATTTGTCTCTTGTGTTTGCTTCAGTGATGTCTAGTTTTTTTTTTTTCCGAAAGTACGAGTAGCCTATGCATCCATTGTTGAACTTAATAATTAAAAAAATCAGTAACTAATGGGTAGGAGCAGTAAGCTATAATTCCTCGTGACACTGCGATTGTAAACAAGTTTTCACAAGCTATCTCATGTAATGGTGCGGCTCGTACTTGAGATCGCTGCTAGTTTATCTTGTGCTTTAATGTAACTTTCGCCAACTCAAACAAGCTTGTTGAGGTGATAATTTTGATGTTATGATGTAATACGATTCACGGTGTCCAAAGACACGACCTTTTCAGTCACTTAGATCACCAATATTAGGCCTAATTTGATACACAGTGCTACATAAAATATTACGTGATATTCTATGAACGAGACGATTGCAGCCGTTAGGGTACTGCAGGGTACTGTAAGAAAATTGCGGGCAAGTATTCGGCAACAATATGGGCAGCCAACGGATAATGGTTGAGAATCGCCTAAGAACTTCCGATAGGACAGTACATGCTCATTAATAGATTACCATCTTTAAATCTTTCAAAAATATTACAGCTCACTCACTCCCCAACAAAGTTATGAAACGACACCCTCCGTTTTCGATCTCCCAAACCTGCGTGCGTCTTGATGCAGAGAAACAGTCAACTATTTCTCAAACGTCGTCTCATGTTAATAGAATACTACCTCACGTGTTACAGCCGATATCGAATAACGCACTCGAAAAGTTTCATAACTTTTTCTAGCGGCTAATACAGACATATTATTGTTTGTGTATTTTTATTTGAAATGTCTTCAAAATTTGTATTCAAATGAATATCTGGGCGTAATAAACCTGTCAAAAGTACAGGGAAAATCAGGTAGTCTCTTTCGAGACTCATCGTGACATGCTATAGGAGACGCACCACTCGTGATAGGAGAGAATCGTAACATGATTGGTTTTCATAAAATTATGAAAGTACGAAAATGTGGGCAAGAAAGTCTTATGACGCTTATTTTACAATAAAAAGTTCAAACTCTAAAAATATTTACTAAAGCTTACGTTCAAGAAAACACGGAATTGAACACTTTACTCGTCACCAACAAAATAGTTCCGCTGAAACGTAATTCATTCTGCGAGAAGAACCTTCAATTCTTGATCGTATTAAAGTTGTGATTGAAATAACCTTTTTACATCAGCTCACGTTAGAATTAGTTTAGGCGCTGACGCAGTGATGACATTACAAACACAAATTAGAAATCCTGATAAAAAGTTCCACTTTAGTTTTTATGAGCTGAAGAAAAAAATATTTGAGGTTTTAATCCTCTAGTGCCTCAATTAAACATCACTTTTCGTAGGAATAACACCGCATGTAAAGTAAAGAAACGTATACAGTAGGCACTATAAAGGGTTAATGAACGCTCTATTACACATATTTTCCACTGAACAGAAAAATACAAATACTTCTCTTTACTCCCCTTTAGCGCGTCATCTTCTGATCGTTTGCACTTCTTTCCGTAGTGCTCGTCAAGTGAGGTGCTCGACAGTGAGGGACCGTTCTATACTCGATATGATGATATGCAAAGCTACAAATGAGAAACTTTAAAGAATATGACACAACATGATCAGATGACTTAACATTGGTTTTAAGAATTGGTAAGAAGGTAGCGTACATTGTGGTTAAAACGCTTCCTTATCCTGATTAATTTGGCAATGGCTACCTCGCACAATCTGCCATGGCCATTTGTCAATTTGTATATAAGGGAGAATAAGATTCACAAACCTAATCAATTTTCGCATAGTGCCACGTGAATATGAAACTTACCTTTAGGCTTCCCCAAAAATGTACCTCTTCTATTCTTCGTGATACACTTTATATAAGAGAACTCGAACTTAGAAACAGCTGTTGCTGTAATATCAATTAGTAAAGCCTACATCTAAAAATTACCAGAGTATAGAAGACTTAGCCACGAAAAACCACTTCAGCACTCTATTGTACAAAAATGTCTTGGTATGATAGAAAATATTCAGAGTAGATGATAAAAGGCGAAGCTACTTGATTAATTGTGACGAGGCTGATGTTAAATAAAGACGTAGAGCGCTTCGAATACATGTCGTCATAACACAGAACCTTGACGAAAACTTTTCTCTACTGGACAACAGCCTCAGCAAAACTCAAGCATGACCACTGCAACTAACACTACTATAATACATATAATTAATAAATAACACCCATCATCAGGTGCACACTTCGAGTTCAAGTTACACATTTAAGAGCAAACCAAATATCAAATTCCAATGTACAAAGCAGCAATTGCTTTAAGTTAATTCGTTCAAATTATCGCTAATCACCGCAATAAACGCTTAGCATCGTGCCGAGAGAGCAATCATTTCCTAAGCAAGTAGTCTCTACCGACAAAAAAAAAAACACATTACTAAAATTACTAAGCAGGACACTCGCAACTTTTTGTCTGGTCCGATCAGTGAGACTTCGACGCTCGGTGTTGAGAAGATTGTAATAACTTCGACTTTGGGGTTAACAAATTTCTTACAACTGCGTTCTCGGCGCCTGAGCATTTGCATGCAAAGGGTCTCGTCGGTGGACCTCTTCGAAGCAGAGAGGAACCTGCAGGTAGGTCGCTTTACAGCATACGGATCCTCCGCCGGGTCCACTTAGCACATTGGCAACCTACACTTGATGGCTTACAAAGAAAGAAGAACTCGTAGGAAAGCCCGATCAAAGAGAATACCGGCGAGACTATCAAAGGGAGTACATAAGAAATGAGAAGTTTACATAACTTGCGAACATTTCTTGATAGACTACACAGAATATCACACAATACTTGACTTTCCACTCCTCCCGAATGGGCCAGACCAAAAATTGCTAGATTTTTCATAAAATCTCTTCCAGCCAACAAAGCCAGTTAAACAAAATAAATGCACTGTTTTAGAAATACAAGGAACATATCTCTCTTGAAGAACGCATGCATGAGCATTGACCAACGGTCAATTACAAAACTAATTTTAGCCAATTTTTTTTTTACCCCAAAACAATAACGTTCTTATGCTCTATTGGCTCTCAAAGAATCTCATTCTATGGCAGTTCTCTAGTTATTGATACACAACATTTCAAGTCTGGAAAAAGAATTCAGTACCCAACAAAAATTTGGGCTGTTCCAAAAGCTTAAATCGTCAATCAACTTTTAGAGCAGCCAATATTTTGCAAAGTGAATGAGTTAAGAAAAAGAAGATCAAATACGCATCACAATAGCAAGTGGCACCGAGGAAGAGGCCGGACAAAAATATCAGTGTAGGAACAGATAGCGCAAAAAACATGAAACCGTTTAATTAACAAAAGCCAATGTAGATTTTTTATAACCATTCAAGAGCCATATTGATACTAAAAAGCTAGAAACAGTACGAAGCAATTCTCACTATTATACGGTGAGAGAAAATTTCGACTAAAAGCATTACTTCATTATTTCTGCAACAGCTCACGTTTATG
Source organism: Parhyale hawaiensis (assembly GCA_001587735.2). Taxonomy (NCBI): domain Eukaryota; kingdom Metazoa; phylum Arthropoda; class Malacostraca; order Amphipoda; family Hyalidae; genus Parhyale; species Parhyale hawaiensis. The sequence goes on from LQNS02000210.1 coordinate 9,128,340, forward strand.
ACCCAACGCAAAAAATGAAAATATATTTCATCAACACGTAATTACAAAACAAGTGGAACTAATCATTATTAAACGCGTTGCTCTTTACACTGTAGAAGTCACGAATATAGAAAGTATGGCCGTTCCTAATAATAAGTATACAGAGCAGTTAAAACAAAACTTTTACTGCTCTTTGACGCTGTACAACATCACGCATGTGCTTTTCTCGTGCTGCTTTACACAGCGGCCACAGCCAGCAGATAGTTGCAACTGACAGCAGGCATGCTACACTAGCATACATGTAAACATCGCGTTTATGCGAACAATAATTGATTAAGGAAGCTGCACAACAGAAAGTTCGTCCACGGCTTGCGACTTTTTGCCAGTACATGCCTCCGCAACGAGGTCCTTGCCTCCAAACTCGCGTTGGATCATGATGGGTTATTGCTATAATTATTCCTTGGCCTGGGGCACCAGTGATCTGAGCAGCGCCAAATAATGGCTAGTTAACGTTGAATATAACACCGTCATAACGCCCTAGCAGCCAAACGGGCGTAGGACCCGACTACTCCAATCTAAAGTTCAAATGCCNTTCCTTGGCCTGGGGCACCAGTGATCTGAGCAGCGCCAAATAATGGCTAGTTAACGTTGAATATAACACCGTCATAACGCCCTAGCAGCCAAACGGGCGTAGGACCCGACTACTCCAATCTAAAGTTCAAATGCCATAGAGAGTTGGAAAAAAAAAGTTTGGAAGGCATGCCTCCAACAGTATGCGATTTCTCTTGTAGCCATAATACTGCCTTCAAATATGCCTCATTGACAGCCCAAACATGCGGGATTTTGATTTCATTTGAAATATTTACCTCCGCCAAGGAGCCTATGAGGTTATGTTTTTGTTGGAGTTTGTCTGTAAGGCTGTGTAATTGTTTGTCGCTCTGTCGGCAACATAACTAAAAGAGTTACGTACGGATGCATAGTAATGAAATTCACAAGTATGGTTAGGTACATTACGAGAAACATATGATAAACTTTTGGTAAAGAGCCGTTCAACTATTTGTTTGTTGGTTTTTTATTGGTAATACAACTCAAACAGTTATGATCGGATCTTCGTGAAATTTGTATCAACTGTAAGGAATGTTCAGAAGAGCAATGACCATGTTTTTGCTACGATCTGTATTTCCGTTTATCTGTTGGTCTGCAAGCTTGTTTTTATGTTCATCAGTAACATAATCCAAAAAGTTATGAACAGATCTTGAGGACATTTGCAGAACTTATTCGAAATAGAAAAGAAAATATGAAAATTTTGGTAATGACCTGCTCGTCCGTTTGTGTGTTTGACTATCTGTACGTGTGTCTCATTGTTTGTCATAACATAACTTTAAAAGTTATACAGAATTTCACGAAAATTACAGGAACTGTTATGAATGCGAAGTGGCATAATTAACCAAATTTTGGCCATGATAAATAGGAAATTTTGGTTCTGAACCGATTTGAATTTGTCCTAACATTCCGTTGGCTGGTGGAGGTATGCACTCTTATACAATGTTTCTCTACTGATTTTTGCAAAAAAAAATCTTGTTAACTTCATTTTACATGTGTTTAATCAACATTAAACAGTAAAGGCTAGACTGCAAACTTTTTCTTCCCAGCAAACTATTCTTTGCAGAAAATAGTGAGTGGTAAGGTGCATATGTACGCCACAGTGGATGCAAATATAAGTGAAATCTCTGCTCTCCACCGTGCGTGCCGCCGCAACTCGGACCCACAGGATCTGCCATTGCGGCGTACATGCTCCTCACCACTATGTAGAGCTAGGGACAGTTGGCTATAAAGAATACTTTTGTAGTTAAAAGCTGATACGAAACGTAAAACGAAGTTTTGCACAACCCAGTAGTGATTACTAATGCGGTCAGGGCCACGAAACAGAGGCAGCATGCCGTATATACACACATTAGTAGATTTAGGGAGCATCCCTTCTTTTATAATATATGACATTGAAGATATGACTATTCTCATTATTTATAAACAATTTTCTTCCATTCTCACATTTCCAAAATTCTTTTTGCTACCATCAGTTAAAAGAGCTAATAATTCATCTATACTATACTGTAAAAATTCACGTCAACCCGTTTCCGCAGAATTGGCCATCTTGAGGACTAAAATGAATCTTTGTATTAAAAGGTATTGCGAGAAAAGTCTAGAGTGCACAGAAGCTCGTGCGCCTCCCGCCGTAAGTTGCGACTGAGTGCGCTCCAATAAAACACTGGTGTCTCTTTATACATTCGTTCTATCGTAAGGTTGCGGTAGTATAGTAAAGAGTTACTGGGGAGCTGGAGACTGGAGTCTATTGCTTCACTATAGTCTCAGTCAAAAGTGGTAAGATGCGGTTGCATGCGATTGTCTGATTGATAATCCTGGTTTGACGTTGCCGCATGAGAAAGGCTTCTATAATTCGTAAGCGGGTTGTAATCGGTCATACCTTCAATGAAACATTCGAAAGAAGTAATACAGGATAGTCGAATGCTTGCTATCAATGCACTCCGTTTTAGCATGATAAAATAAGAGATGAAGAATCATTAAGCCAGCACTACATGATTTAATCTTACCTATCACGAAGGAATAACATTGTAAGGCACGTATCATTTTGAAAAGCTTTCAAGTGAAGGGTCAAAGTAGTGGCAGAAAGCGAAACAGTATATATCTAAATACCTAGTTGAAACCATACTTTATACCCTCACCTACACATGCGTATCAATACGCATATCCTGTATACATCACTCGACACAAAGGCGAACAGAAGAAGACCTAACAATCTGGCTAATGCGTCATAAAGTCATCGTCGATGGCGCGTACAGGAGCCGAGGTAGCTCTTCAATGAACACTGAGCCGCCCTACAGCCGCCATAAGTAAGCTTTTATTGAGGTTTTACCACCATTACGCCTGCACTAAACCCGACACTCGACCCACTCCTGGCCAGGGCTTTTGATTGGCAAAAACGTCCCAAGTTCGTAATTTGATTAGTAAAAAAAGTCCTACCTTCACTTGCAAGAAACGATCAAGGAAATGAACTCGGCCCTTTGGTATCCATTAAAACAATGGTGCGCAGCAACAACTACAACATACTCATATGTTTTATGTACACTTAGAACGGAAATAATAGCTTTGGCACAAAATTGACCGTATCTCATTTTTGCGCGATCAAATTTTCATGAAACTTGCAGGGAAATCGTGACATCTTCAAGACAACATTGTTGAGTTTGTTTACATCTTGCTGTGTCCCCTGATTAACAACTCTTTGCTTTTTTCTCTTTTTGAGATGAACGATAATAATAGCTTCTTGCATATTCTCCTCAAATGGAACGTGGAGAAGCTCTAACTAACGAGGAGAAAAATTATCATCAAAGAAACTGTTAAACGCACATTTCCTGATGTTTTTGCCCGAAAAATAAGACGCCATATTGTCACAGTAACAAGATTCTTGAAGGACCTTTCACCACGGAAAAACCGATCAGATGCTGGGCATTCAAGGACTGTTACTAATAGAGATATGAGAAATGTGGTTCGTCAGCTACGTAAACGACCCGGGTAAACAACTAAATCCATTTTTACGGCCGCTGGGCTTCCTGATGTGCCTAAAACCACAAGAAATGGCATCCTTCGCTCCATTGCTTTTGTCAGATTCCCTCTAAAACTGCCTCCTCTGACCCCAAGACATAAAATTTTGAGGTTGGAATGGGCAGAGCAATACATGACGATCAACATGAATCATGTTCTTTTCACCAACGAAACCCGGGCTCTCCTTGATGGACCTGATGGGTGGAGTAATTAAGGGTTGGCTGCTACCTAGCGGTGAGTGTCATCAACGCGTAAAACGTCAATAACAGGGAGGTGGTGTTATGATATGGGTAGGTATCATAGGGGACCGACTTGTAGGTCCAGTTATAGCACCCAATGGCGTGAAAATTACATTTGCATCATATGGCGACACGTTAAAAGACGCCTTGGTCCCATGGCTGGACGACATACCCCTTTCGTTGATTCGAAACGTGATTTTCATGCATGATAATGCGCCTTCTCACTCTGTCCGTACTACCACAGTATTTCTGGTGTCTTCTCTTTGGAGTTCCATGGAGAGAAACTGATGGTTTGGCCACCGTGCTAAACTGATCTAAACCCAATTGTAAACTTCTGGGCCTTCCTGAAAAGGGAAATTTACGTACATGGAAGGCAGTACAACTCAAAATCTGCCTTGTGGGATGCTGTTGCTGCAGCAGCAAGAGCAGTTCCACCTTCTGCAATAAAGAAACTAACTGGCTGCATGGATTCAAGGACTACTGACGTTATCAAACGTCATGGGGGTCATGTAGGCAAATAAGACTTTTTCAGTCATTGTAAACTTTTGATTAATGATTTATTTTTTAATACATATTTTTCTCATTAGAATGTTCATTTTTGCTGCTTTGGTGACATAAAACTGTGGATATTTTTTTTACTCAAAAAGCTATTACCGCCGCTCAGTGAAATTAGTAAAATTGACAAAAAAATATAATTTTTCTAGAACCAGCACAATTAGGAAAGTCGTTTGAAAATTCACAGACACTATACGCATCATAAGTTTAACTTTCTGTGAAATATTCACTGAAATTTATAGCCAAATAGTCAATATGGGGCCAACTCTGCGATAAAGCTGTTATTTTCGTTCTAAGTGTAGAGTTACTTGGATTTTCCTGATTGCATTTAATCTATAACTCCTTAACGTACACACTAACATGAGATATCTTGTGGGAATTTTGCTCGAATTTGGAACTTTTTTTACCGTCTGAACCATAAATATAGACAGCAAACATGGCACAGGCATATTCCATTGGGCCAACAATGAAATTATTCTCAAGCAGCAGTAGAAGACAGGGCATAACTAGCGTTGCAATGTACACAGTCGCATCTCGTCGGATGAGAAGTGCACATTACGTCACAGGTATACGGCAGATCTGATGGTTTTAGGGTAAGATTATAGGCTCTACTAGGGGCGCATTCAGGCTGCAATAACAGGCTATTCAGGATATCAGCTATTGTAAGGCAGTTATGTCATGTCTTATTGAATCGCTTATTCGGTGCCCCCGCGTTAGAATCTCCGCCATCGCTGCATTTTATTGACGAGTCGAGCATATATTCTGGGTAACATGAAGAAGTGCTGTCTATTCGGCCTGCAAAATCGTACAGGCAACTTACGACTGCCAAGTCATTTAATATTGAGGAAACCTCAAATTTTGGGTGTCATGAGGAAGCTCCATTTATTCGACCCACAACACCGTACCAGAAACTTGCTTCACCCAACAATTTGACGATCAATGAGGAAAATCTAATACGGGGCGATATTAAACGAAATTTTCATCGACTCGACCAACAACGTCTAATAGCAAACTTGCTTTTACACGAAATAAAAGCTTTAAGTTGATGTGTTCCATAAAATAAAGTGCTGCTAAGAGTTCGAGACGAGAGTTAGCAAATTTTACGTTTCAAGTTCTGCAGTTGACTCGTTACAAGATTGGTTATAAAATAGAGCAAAGACCCAATAGGTGAGGCAGTATTCACAAACCCACAATGTATACACGCTAACTGAAAAGCCACAATATAAAGCAGTTGCCGAACTTCTCGCTACTCAGAACTGATATCGAATATTCCACTGAAATAAAGTAAATTGGTCAGGCAGTACCTACATGCGAAGCACCAAAATCAGCGTAAGCAAAGGCAGCAATGCACAATTCCAACGAAAAGCGCTTCCCACAGAAATAAAGAAGGAAACAAAACAGTAGCAGCAGAACAGGAAGACGCTCGGATAGAGTGAGAGAGAGTTTTCCCGAGATCAAAGTTAATGAATGGTTCGGTGACACAGATTTTATCTTCCTGTTCGCAATTAGGCCGCGGGAGTCTCAATTAAGTGACTACACCCGTCCGAACAGAAGAACAACCGTGACAGTCGTGACCGTCATGACCCTGGTCAGGATATGAGCCTTTTCTTCGGCAACTCTTAATTGTCACGGGGAGATTTCAATTACCGAGACCACCGCCCTGCCCGCGTCAGGATGGGTAGCGGTGGCTATTTGTAAAGTGGACACGGGCTTTTCTTTTCTAGATATTAACTGTAGCGAAAATGATCAATTACCCAGACTCGGACACGCTTAAGGTCGTAATGAGTAAAAGAGCGATTCAATAAACTGGGTCTGGACTTTATTTTTCAAATTTTTATGGTAGAGAGCCACCGAGAACCTGGTACTCTCCAAGTCACAATGGGTAAAAATGGTGTCTTATGAAATGGATGCGCAATTTTGTTCTAAATGTAACCTCACCGAAATTTTTGAGTTTACCAAGTCTTATGACCGGACAATGTCCATGTCATGATTGGTATGAGCTATATGGGTTTATCTGTGAACTGGACCAGGGATTTTCGACTTTAAATTTTAATTACACACTAAAAATTTTCAATTACCGAGACACAAATACCGCCCACCCCACGATGGGAGCAATGCGTCAGACCATCGTGCATTGGATCCGGACGTGTTGATTCCCGAAATTCAATGTACTGGAAATACATTGAACTGTAAAAACCTACGCGACCTATAGTAGAGAAAGTGGCAATTACTGCAGACTAAAATAAGACTGAAATAATTTTAAGAGGAGTGTCGATTTTTCATGTGCACATGGACAGCAGAATAGAGAGAACTATCGACTGACTGATCAGTCTGATAAGGCTGAACCGACACACCGAGCCGGCAGTAAGCACGTTGCTCTATAACCCACTAATAATTAAACTAGACAGCAATGAGTCGTAGCACATGAGTATCAAAGCTGCTGGTCATATCACTGATGGGATGAACTGCTAACATATTACATCGCCTCAAAAGCTAAGCGCCAAAAAGTTCCTTCGGCACCAGAAATTCCGTTAGGGAAATGTCCGCGCGCAAGTATCGTCCTGCCAAATATATTATAAACTAAGACGTACACTTTCCATTTAGCTTCTAAAGTAAGCTTTAAACCAACCTAAAGGTGAGCCTTTTTCCTAAGAACGAAAGGCATTCACGAGTACAACACGAATGCCTGCTCTTGTCCCGCTGCTCAGGTTACAGCGCAATTCCTAACAAGGGCGACGCAAATAACCCAAGAATATCAAATTATAGTTCGCCCGCACATATCGCAGCAGATCTGTCGCTGCAATGTTGCGTGAAAACAAGCTAAGCGCAGGCACCAACGACGCTCTTCCAAGAAATATGGCCCGAACATCAAGACCGAATACACTGAGTTGTCCAATAAAAAAGGGCATGGAAATGTGCGGAATCTGTGGAGTTAGGACTTTTAAGAGAGGTTCAAGGGAAACCTTATATAAGTTTGAAGCGAGCAAAAGTACTCCTCTTTATCCAGTGCAACTCTTCAACGTCACATTAGCAACATACAGAAAACCACGTACCTATGGGCGATGCACGCTGCGGTCTGTATCTGCAATACAAATACGATATATACGAAAGCGGCAGCACGACGGATTCTTTCACACTCAAACTTTGCTCTATAACAAACAGGCAAGTGAAATCCATCATGATATTACAGCTTTGGCTACGGCGTTGGTGCCAGAGGGTGGCACACGAAACAAGTCAAATTCATTTAAGCTGTTCAGTAGCAACTATACCAATCAATATTCCCTAGGAGCAACCCACTAACCTGAAAAAAAAAAAACAGAAATGAATTACCAGCACAAAAACGCGGTGTTCTTTTTTAGAGCAGATATATCTTGATAATCTGTAATACCTTTCGCGTATTTTTCGTTACGCTCTACATCAGTGTGTAGTAAACTTGTAAAGTTAAAAAGCAAGGCCGTCAACTGAACTGGCAGCCCGACCAAGGATCAGGCAATATAGAGGTGACCTGCAGAAGTTCAAAGCAGCGACCTCGCACAATACTTGCAGCGCAGAGGGTCATCAGCTGATCCCTGTGTACAAGCAAGTCAATTAGCTAATGCTAATGTAGCTCCGGATGCTCTTGTTCCAGCTTGCTTTGCGTGCTTCGGCAAGCCTTACAGAAAATGGAACTTGCAGGACAGGTGCATTTAAATTAGTTAGTTGTAGAAGTATACAGACTCAGTGCTTCACCGATCACCCTACAGCACCGAACTAAAGCTTGGTTTGTCGCACGAGTAGTGCCGCTTCTACCGTGGAGAAAAGTTGGCACTTAGGAATAAGCCCCTAATTCCATGGCAACAGTAATCCAGAGAGAGAACAGGGGATTTACAGCATGTCAACTGAAACGAGGAATTCTTGCACAGGGGATGAGGATCAAAACACACATATACAAAAAGTAGGTTAAGAACGAGAAGAGAAGAGCATGCGTTGTTGATACCTTACCTTGAGTTACCTTGAGAGTCTTCGGAAGAAGTCCAGGTGACGTTTCTCACATCACCTGACGTGTGTTGAGTCACTCTGCTGGGTGTCTTCTGTGGTGCCGCAGTTTGAAACCAAAGAGAGAGCCAGCAGCGAATTATCTCCACAGTGCACGTAACCGCTGACCGCTGGTCTATCTGGTATTCTTCTTAAA
>LQNS02000210.1:9147891-9159927 GCA_001587735.2 Parhyale hawaiensis
CAGCAGCATAATTGCACTGCACAGACAGCAGCATAATTGCACTGCACTCACAGCAGCATACTTGCACTGTACTCACAGCAGCATACTTGCACTGCACACAGAGCAACATACTTGCACTGCACACGCAGCAGCATAATTGCACAACACACACAGCAGCATAATTGCACTGCACAGACAGCAGCATACTTGCACTGCACAGACAGCAGCATAATTGCACAACACACACAGTAGCATAATTGCACTGCACAGACAGCAGCATAATTGCACTGCACACACAGCAGCATAATTGCACAACACACACAGCAGCATAATTGCACTGCACACAAAGTAGCATAATTGCACTGCACACACAGCAGCATAATTGCACAACACACACAGCAGCATAATTGCACTGCACACACAGCAGCATAATTGCACTGCACACACAGCAGCATACTTACACTGCACTCACAGCAGCATACTTACACTGCACTCACAGCAGCATACTTGCACTGCACACAGAGCAGCATATGCTTGCACTGCACACAAAGTAGCATAATTGCACTGCACACACAGCAGCATACTTACACTGCACTCACAGCAGTATACTTACACTGCACTCACAGCAGCATATACTTGCACTGCACACAGAGCAGCATATGCTTGCACTGCACACACAGCAGCATAATTGCACTGCACACACAGCAGCATAATTGCACTGAACACACAGCAGCATAATTGCACTGCACACACAGCAGCATAATTGCACTGAACACACAACAGCATAATTGTACTGCACACACAGCAGCATTCTTGCACTGCACACACAGCAGCATACATACACTGCACTCACAGCAGCATACTTACACTGCACTCACAGCAGCATACTTACACTGCACTCACAGACTTACACTGCACTCACAGCAGCATACTTGCACTGCACTCACAGCAGCATACCGTACTTGCTCTGCACACAGCAGCATACCAGCGCAGCACTCGCGCTGCACACACAGCAGCGTGCAGCAGGACCCACACGCTCCCATAGAAGGCCGCCCCACACACTCCTGCCTACACAATGGGCCATAGAGCGACGCGAAGTCCACCCTGCGCACTTAAGAGTAGCCTCGAAAAGTGTCAAATTTCAGATGTCATTGAGATAGAGGAGAAAGCGATGTGGAAAAATTCGCTGAAATTTATCCCCGAAAACCCCCGAGGTTTTGGGACTAAATGTATATTGTATAGGTTTAACCTTGATTCACTACGCTAGAAGCCTTAGATATTGTGAAGACAAGGAAGCAATAGGATAGAGCTCATTGGAAAACATAAGGCCCTAGACTTAAAATTGTATGGGGAACATCAACCGCTGAAGCTACAATACAAACAGTCAAGCTAGCACTGAATTTGATTAAATATTGCAGTGTGCACTGAGTTTACTACCACTACCACACGATTAGAAATCACTAGTCATTCTCGCCTTCTATATTGCGCTTTACAAACACTCCACACTGAATTTAATGAGAAAATTGGAGAGCCTCGGCTGATATAGCGAGGATAACGGCACTAGTACCCAAGCATGCGTGCGTAGAACAACAATAATTTTCCTTGATGCGCAAAGCTCTGGAAACGCAAGAAATTTCTTGACATCGCTCCGTTCGTTATCCTAACGAAACGCGTCAGCTGAAGCGTAAAAATTTGACAGCCCAAGAGAAGTGAGAAGGTGCCACGCCGCCCCCCAACGCGAATCGTTAATGAGGATTACCAACGAGAAAATTTTACCGAACAGCTTTACCGTGACCACAACACGTAATGAGTTACGCCGACAGTAATCAGCCATTTCTTTCAAATATTTTACTTGCAGCACTTCTTAATAAAGAATAAGTGCGGGAAACGTGACCTTCGTGTATTTCAAGCACAATTTTTCAATAACGTATATTGTTTGCAGCGGTGAAACACGTGGAAAGGCATTCCTGTACAGCCAAGGTGATGTACTTCAATAAATATCTTTGTGGAGCAGAAGCAGATTCAGATGTGTCAGGGCAAAAATTATAATAGACTTGATATGTAACAGGTGAACACACATTCATTGAATAAGTAGCAATTTTAGTGGGAATAACATACCAAGGAATAGGTTATATACAATACATATCGATAAAAAAAATAAATTACAGTTAGACTAGGGATTTTAGTTTACAGCGAAAAAACAGCATTTAGTTTTATGATTCCGCATCAGAAGTTCGTGAAACACGGGGAGCGAGGAACAATCATATCCTTGAAGTTCAAATGCCTTAGTAACGCTTTCTTTGGAAGAAAGGTTCGCTCATCAACTCTTGAAACAAAAGAAGCGTTGCTCTTCATCAGTAGGTAGCATAAAGGAATACCCAGAGCAGGTGATAGTAAACAAGTAACTTCCAGACACTGGAACACCAACTGCCGGCCGCTAATACAACTGGACCCTAATTCCGATGCTGGCATGCAGCGATGCGAGAACGCCGAGCAACGTTCAGCTCTTGTAGTTAATTTTGTCAAGGTGACAAGCATGGGAAGGATAATCGTGGTGTCAGGGGATAGAAAAGGTGGGGCTGCGGGTGCGGTACAAGGCCGCACCTAATGATTGTATCAAATGTATTTCTTTGGCACGGGGATGAAAAATAATACCGCAATCTTTGGACAAGGTGAGGTGGTACAAGGTTACAGCTAATAGTAGTAATATAGGTATTGTATGACGTAGGCGAGGTAGGGACTGAATTACCTTTGCGAGAAAAGGAGATGTAGTGTAATCGTAGAACAAGAAAGGATAGAAGATGCTGGTACTTGTGATGTACTCCATTTCCTGGGTGGTTATGAAAAGAATAGAGCAATCTTGAAGTTAAGCAACAATGTGGGATAGAAGGTATACTGCTAATACTACGTACTGTATGCCTTCAGAAGACATGGGAGATGCTCCTGCAATCTTAAGCAGGTCCGGGGTAAGATTGCTATCAACTATAAAGAAGTGTATAGCTGAAATGAGGATGGCCGAGTATGCCGAAATCTTCAGACATAAATTTATTCCAGAGAACGACTACTATCAATCAGCTGTACCTCTTGAAGGATGAATTGGAAAGAAACCGCAACCTCAAGACTAGGCAGCATGCGACGTTAATGCCACAAAGTCAGGTACGGTATTCTTGAGTGCGGAAGCTATCCAAAAGAGCATACTTCGCCATTAGCAAACACAAACACCGCGCTAAACCAACCCCGCACCCATAAATCGCGGTATATTAGCTACATAAATTGCGACGGAAACCGATAGGGACCCTGCGAGGTTGGTTATAATTTCACTCACATTCTGCTATCAAAAGCCCATTCATCAAAGCTAATAGCTGAATGGGAAGTTGTATTCGTACAATTAGTCAAGGCTTTCAGGGTTGGAATTATCCTGGGAGCCGATACATGTCTAATTGTGATTGAACCTATGAAGCTGTGTGTTTTGCCTTCTGATTAGAATATTCTATATATTGAATACTGAGGTAATTTTAGAGCGACAATGTAACATATTCGACCAACTTTGTACTTTGAATGCCAGAAACGATTAATGCTGCAGTAATTTTACTGCGATATCTAGCGAAGACCTAATTAACAGCCCGAACCATGTTCGCCTGGCTCTCTGATGATTGAAAACATGTAGCTGTTGATCCACTAGCTAGAGCCATGGTGAGTGAAAATTCAATCAAGTTCTCGGGAAGCCCGCAGCCAGAAGCATAATACAACTTCAAGTGACAACAGCATAACTACCATTGAGCTCGAGAAGACACTGCACGCAATGCGTGGTGACGAGCTGTATATATATAAGGACTCCATAAAACAGTGCCGTGGAGAGCAAACTCGTTTTCTACAAAAAATGTAAATATATTTGAGACCAGAACTGTGTGTCATTGTTTATATTCCCCGAGTACATATTCGTTTATTCTATCACACGTTCAGCAATTGAACAATCCTATGAATGCTACTACATGACGGTATCCAACAAAGAAAATAATAAGCTTACTATAGGTAAGCGATTATCGAAGAGTGCCCCTTTACTTTTCTGGAACAATGAGTGTCCAGCTATCATCTGTAACATCAAGTTTACATTTTGAATTCCCATGCAGATTTACAGCTCATCGAGCTATTGTCTGCGCTCAAGTACAACACTCTAGCCAAAGTTTTGAAAAACTCATACTAGATCTCGCGTACAGCAATTGGAGTGCCAGCCCAAGTTCGACGAGATGAAGGCCCATTGTAATTCCCACTGCCTGCAGGCGATGCATCTCCCATGCAGTGACTCATTTCCGGAGTGGGGCTTTAACAAAACAACCCCGGGGGCAAGAAGATGTACTTGGATCATCTCTTACGGGACTGTAATTTGGAAGTGCATTGCATGATCTTGGTTTCGTGGGACTGAAAAACAAAGCTGCGCGGCAGAGACCAGACGAGATTCAATGACCTCCGCGCGCAGGGATCACTATAAGTCATGATACTTTAATTACGAAGAATTGATTTCTCAGTACGAAATCACGAACACTTCGCTATTTGGACAAGCATAGTGTAAACAAACAATGGTAATTATCGCTTAATTCTTGCTACGTAACACACAAACACAAATTTCGTAACACAAGAATACGACGCTGGCAAGTGCGGCAGAGCATCAATGGCTTTTCCAGGAACTTATCCTAAAAAAAAATTGCAAGCATAGAAAAACGGAATACCCACTTGTTTTTGTTACTCAAGACACATACTTGCCAACACAACAATATGCCGCAAGTGCGGTTGAGCTCCAATGACTTGACAAAATAGTCGTGGTTAAAACTACGCGGTGACCTGCGGCGTTACGCAAGATTTGATATTAGCCCAGAAAGAACAAAAAATCCGCTTCCGGAAAACAATGGCTTCAAACAATCGATTGAAACTGCACAGAAAGCATGCACAAAAACTCAGAACCCACACCGTGCTGCTCCACAAAGCAAAATTTTTAAAATGAGGAAAAAAGTAGGTAACACGGAGGTGGATGACCGGAGCCCTGACTCGATTGTTTGCCGAAATTACGGTAGGGCAGCAATTTATTACCAGCTGGAGCCTCTGGAAATTTCACACAACAAATGCACTGTTTTTAGTACTGTCTCAGACCTGTATCATTTTAATTTTCTCCTTTCTAATACTGAAGGAACAAAAGCATTGTTCAACTATGATGCCCTCGGACCCGTGTGATGTGTACGAGGGGTGAAAAATATTCCAAATCAGGCAGCGAATATTCAGCCTTAAGCATTCGTGAATTCTTCTCCTATTGTCTCTTCTCAGGTCGTACTAAGTAGCTAAGTGAGAGACGAGCAAAAGTTTAATATAGATAGCTAGACACTAAGGAAGTTAGTGTAAGCCGCGAAATTTACCATTAGATGGTGTAGAAAAGGCAAAGAAATTGATATGAATAACAGAACATAACCCGAAAAGAAGTCGTAGTCGTCTCAGAAGCACAACTGAGACGGACCAAAAATCTGTTAGGGAACTGCAAAATGTAAACACATCCGTGGAGGATCGCTGCAACTTAGAGCAGTAATTATCACAAAAATATAGGAAGAATAAGATAAGGGGTGCAAAAAAGAAAGAAAAAAACGGATAGATGCGTAGCCCAGGTATAGGGCAGTCAATGGGATCCTCCATTTAAGCATATGACGCAGATTTACATAAATCGGAAAGCCTTCACCAAAACTATGACCCATCCTGTGCCCCAAAGGACTGAAGTTACAAATTTTTTTTTTTTTCGATGACGGGATTTTAGGATCTTCATTTATAGCACAGCTCTCCCTCTATATGAAATAGAAAGTTCCACGTGCATTAAAACACTGCGTAAAAATGACATAAGGAATAAGAAATACATTAATTTTGAACTAGTAGCCGATATTTCAGAATTAGAATCATATTAATTTAGAACTAGTAGCCTATTTGGTACATTACATGCAATATGTAATCTTTCACTGCCCAAAAGTGCAATTCGGCTATGTTTCAAATAGTCTCATTTCTACAAAATTTAATTTAAACTGTTTACTGTAGTGAGGATGAATTAACATAGGCCTAAATACCTACGCCAAGGAGATTACGTTTTTTGTTGTGTCCATCCGTTTTTTTTTTTTTGTTTGCTTCTTTATCTGTCACCAAGATTACTCAAAAAAATATGAACGGATCTTTATGAAATTCGCAGGGATTGTTAGGCATGTTAACAGTAACAGATGATTAACTTTTGATGAAAAGCCGTTGTTCGTCTGCTTGTTTGTTTGTCGGCCTAATTTTTCTTAGTACCATAGCTCAAAAAGTTATGGACGCAATTTCATGAAATTTACATGAGTTGTTAAGTATATTACGAAGAATAAATGACCAACATTTTGTGATTTGTTCGTTTCTTTGTCGGAGTGTTTGATTTTATTCTTGTTAGCACAATAACTCAAAAAATTATGAACGGATCTTCAAGAATATTGCAGAAGCAGTTAGTACTATCAAAAGGCACAAATATATATGCAATTAGATTTTGGTGATGATACAAAGACAACTAGAGCACTCTGCGAGCGCATACCTCCGCCAAGTGAGGCAATGGTAGTAAAAAATTCAAATTGGCTCTGAAACCATAATTTTCTTTGTATAAACTCCAAAATCTAATCATTTGTGCCTTTTTATATTAATAACAGCTTGTTCAATTTTCTTGAAGATCCGTTGATAACTTTTTGAGTTATACTGTNAGAGCGCATACCTCCGCCAAGTGAGGCAACGGTAGCAAAAAATTCAAATTGACTCTGAAACCATAATTTTCTTTGTATAAACTCCAAAATCTAATCATTTGTGCCTTTTTATATTAATAACAGCTTGTTCAATTTTCTTGAAGATCTGTTCATAACTTTTTGAGTTATACTGTTGACAGACGTTAAGACAAACATGATTCAAACATACAATCGAACAAACCGATCTGCACCAAAATTTGATCATTTATGTCTTTTAACATTACTAACAACCCCTATAAATTTCATAAAGATCCATTCATTATTTTTTGAATTATTGTGCTAACAAGCATAAAATTAAAAACAGTGACAAACGAACGAACGAACGAACAAACGGATCATTACCAAAATTTGGTCATTTACTCTTAGTTATCTACCTAGCAATTCATGTTAATTTCATCAAAATCCATCCATAACTTTTTAAGTTATGGCATCGAGGAAATCAAGGATGACAAACAAACAAACAAACAAACGGATGGACATATCTTCACCAAAAGTGAATCATCTGTTTCTCCTAACATACTTAACAATCCCTGTAAATTTCATCCAAATCGCTTCATAACTTTTTGAGTTATCTTGGTGACAGACAGACAGACAGAGAGACAAACAAACAGACAGACAGACAAACACGACGAAAACATAACCTCCTTGGCGGAGGTAATTATGGTTTCAAAACCAACTTGAATTTTTCGTTAATGTTGCCTCGCTTACCGGAGGTATGAGCTCTCAGATTGCTCTCTTATTAATTTACATCGTCATATCTCGCTAGCGTAACTAAAAATGACGCAGCAGTCGCTTTTTTCCTTCTGCTTCTTCATGTCCTGCATCCTGCGTGATGCGCCGGAACGAACAGCGTCCTGAAGCAGCACCCGCGCTTCATCTTGCCCGAATGCCGCCGGAAGGTAAGAGTCATTAATATTGTAAGCAATAAGAGCAAAAACTGAAGTGTAACATGAGATGGGCAGAATATAATGAGGTGACCTTTGGGTCGTGATAGGGTGGACGTTCATACGTCACAGAGACCCTTGTTTGTGTTCATCGAGGTCATCTACGCACATTTCAACAGGATCACTGAAGAGTTAGGGAGAGAGGGTCGAGATATGCTAAGTTGCTCCAGTTGAGAAAGAAATAGAGATGACAGCAATATTTTGTACTTAGCAAGGTTGCCTCTACATTGAAGCAGGATCGCTGAAAGGGAGCCGATCTGTTCTACATAGTTAAGAAAGAGATAGAAAGGAATGTAATATTTTGTATTCAGCAAGGTCATCTCTACACTTCAACCGGAACGCTGAAAGAGCTGTTCTACATACTCGTAGTTAAGAAAGAGATGGGACGTAATCTGTATGATAATTCTGCATGTTCTTCCGTTAGTTACTTGGTAAGACCGTAACTCTTTCAACAGTATTAGACAGAAGAAAATTAGGGCGTCTCGATCTGACGTATTATAGATATGACCTGGGAAGAGATCAATATGAGAAGGAGTCGAATTCAAACTTAAGCTGCTATTGCTAGCAGGTCTAGGATAGAAGATTCACTGTCTGATTTAGAACATTTTTCACAAGATACGGGTCCCAGGGCATCATAATTGAGGAACAATGCTTTTATTCAGAAGAACTTCTACACGTTTTTCCAGTATTAGTAAGGGGGAAATTAAGCTTATATGGGTCTGACATCATCGAAGAAGAGTGCTTTTGCTGTGTGGAATTTCCACTGGTTTCAGCTAGTACTTTGTATTTAGCTAAAGTTACCTTTACAATTTTCAACAAGAATACAAAAAAAGTTATGGAGAGAGAGGGCTGGTCTAGCTACGCTGCGGCGCTTTAGTTCAGAAAAAATTAGGAATGACAGGAATATTTCGGAATAGCTAAATTATTGCCACGTTACATTTCACAAGTATCGAAGAAAACTTATGAAGAGTGAGACTGTCCGTGCTGAGGAATTCCATACGGCAGAGGAAGAGATAGGAATGATAGCACAAATTGGGATTTGGCGATCGACGTCATATTTAGATTTCAGTAGCTTCACTAATATAAGGCATACCCATGCTAAGGAAGTCCCGTTAGGAAAGCTGGGAATAACAGTAATACTGTTATTTAACAGCAAAACTACCTCGACAGGATCACAGCAGAGCTGGGGACAAAAGACCAGTCGAGGCAAAAATCTTCCATTCATTGCATTCAGCAAGTGTAACTGTTACCTATTGAAAGTAGAAATGTGCAGGCATTTTACACGTCACAGAAGAAAACTGTTCATACTAATATCAGGATATAAACACGATTTGACAATATTCTCACACGAGCAATTAGAGCGGCCGTTCGTGTTTTCAGATAAAAAAACGCACGCTCCTATTGATACTCAATAACTTTTAGGCTAATGGTGTATAGAGATAAGGGTATTTATTTACCCTTACGCCCAGTCCAATTGATACATATGATATATGTTTCTCTATAGATTTGCACGTCTTCAATCCAAAAATCACAACAAATTTTTGGGGAAATGCTTACTTTTGGAGATATTTTACTTTGAATTTCTATTTTTCCCTATCTAATACTGAAGAAAAATTCCAAGGTACCAACATTGTTATCCAAAAGAGGCAATAGCAATATTGATAATTAAAGAATGTTTTTTTTTTTGGTGGTAACCATATATAACCTAGCCTAGACTAACCTTACCTTACCTAACCTTACCTTACCAAACCTTACCTTATCTTACCTAACCTTACCTTACCAAACCTTACCTTATCTTACCTAACCTTACCTTATCTTACCTAACCTTACCTTATCTTACCTAACCTTACCTTATCTTACCTAACCTTACCTTATCTTACCTAACCTTACCTTTTCTTACCTAACCTTACCTTTTCTTACCTAACCTTACCTTATCTTACCTAACCTTACCTTATCTTACCTAACCTTATCTTACCTAACCTAACCTTACCTTACCTAACCTTACCTTACCTAACATTGCCGTAAAACGGGGTGACTTTGGACGCCGGGGGTGACTTCGGACAAAAACAGGAAAAGTATCGAAAATTAGAAGGAAACTTCTACAGTGTAATAAAGGTTGGTATCACTAGGCCCACACTCAAACTCGACTAGCATAAACACAGAAACGAATGCGTTTTGTAAACAAAACAAACAAAAATATACCAACAAACAAAACGTATTCCTTTCTGTGTTTATGCTAGTCGAGTTTGAGAGTGGGCCTAGTGATAGACTATAGAGATATCAACCTTTATTACACTGTAGAAGTTTCCTTCTAACTTCTGATACTTTTCCTGTCAATGCAGTAAGTTCCATTTTACCTGCTTTTGGGCACCTTGGAATGTTTTTCTTCAGTATTAGAATAATTAGATAGGGAAAAAATAGAACTTCAAAGTCAAATATCTCGAAAAGTAGGAATTTCATCAAAAAATGGTTGTAATTTTTGGATTCAGGACGTCTCTAAGTATAAAGAAACATATATCATATGCATCAACTTGACTGGGCGTAAGGGTAAATAATAGCCAAGATAAGTACAACCATGCACTTTCGACAGTAGGAATGACAATGACATCCCTTATGTGAAACAGCGCTTAACTTTTCTCTCTCGAGAAAATATATATACATATATATGTATCCGGTATAAAGATAATCGTATTCTCATTGCTGGGCATATTTTCAACCATTTTTGATATAGTTCAACATAAAGCCACACTGCCCATCTGTCTTGCAGCGAGTTCACATTAGGAACTTGCGTTGCCGTCACAGCCCGTCGGCCAACAAACGACGCGGCTACTCTGACGACTGACAGGGCTAGAGGAAGCGACGCCAGAATACTGTAGGTTCTATTTTTGACGCCGTCGACGCGAACTTCGGGTGAGCTTCATTTTATGAAACGCCCGATTCAATTGCTTTTGAGATATAATTTGCGCATAAAACAATGTTGTTTGCATATATAAACACTTAGTTTGCCTCGCCTCAGGACAGAGCAGAGAAAATATTGCAATTACTTTACAATTTCACAGTAATACACGAATCACGCCAAAGCCATGATGCCATAGCTCATAACTTAGGTAAACATTTTATCGCGTACAAGTATGAATCTGTTACGAGCTAAAACGTAAAAAAAATTATGGCATATTAAGACAGGTTGGTTGAACTAGATTTTTAAAGGCAAAAGAACTGCTTATATGAGCAAATTTTTGCTGTTTTATTAACAAATTTTACATTAAAACCACTCCGTTCAGGCGTTTTATAACGCGAACCTAACCTCAAAGTTCTGTTTGTTGTAAACGAAAGCTGCAAGACACCTAATGATATTTCACTGGTAAGAGAAAATTTATCGATAATTTAAAACTGATATTGTGATTCTTCCGTTTGATTGCTATAGATGCAGAGCACAGACAGCTTAGACCGAACCTTTGTACTGACGTAATAAATTATTGCTCGCTGCTGTTCTGCCGCCTGGCGACGACTGGAAGTTGTATCTAACCAGCCTTTTATGAAGCTCTCTATTGAACGCGATTGAAAATGTAAGTAGTTGACACTAGTAGACTCGTCATTGCAACCAATTTGCGCTGCTAATTTATAGTTATTTTTCAAATATGTTGTGGAGAACGTTCTTCACTGTAGCGACGCACCGTTCACACTCCCAGTCTAGTGTGATCAACGCGCCAGTCAACAACATTTTCACTGAACGACTGATAGGCTTGAGAGGAGCAAACGTTGCTAATATGAACTCTGCTTCAGGAGGAGAAGTAAAGAAGGAGTATGCAGCACGCTATACTAAAACTAAAAGAACCAATGCATTAGAACTGCAATCCAAAAAAGAAGAGAGAGAAGGGACAAAAAAAGTGATCAAAAGAAATACGAACAGAGTCTGAAAGATGGAAAATGAGCATTAATCATCAGTTTCAAAGGAAGACCACAGTATGAGTTGTGTCTATGTGTCGCGTTCATCC
This sequence comes from Parhyale hawaiensis, assembly GCA_001587735.2. Taxonomy (NCBI): domain Eukaryota; kingdom Metazoa; phylum Arthropoda; class Malacostraca; order Amphipoda; family Hyalidae; genus Parhyale; species Parhyale hawaiensis. Next base: position 9,159,595 of record LQNS02000210.1, read on the forward strand.
ATAGAAAGTTCATTCTTTAATTAAGGCTCACATAAGAAGAAAGTTTGGGTAGAAAAACATTTTTAGAATAGCCCGAACGGACTGCAACCTGAACAAAACTTCAGGCCGCGGCGCTGCTACGCAAAAGCTGAATTACGGTTTTTGCTTCTGGGACGGCCCTGATTTTTGATAAGGAAAATTTCTGCTCCAGTATAGAGCAATTCAATCTATCTATCTATCTATCTATCTATATTATACTAAAAGTCTGTGAACCGGTCTTGCTTGTGTCTTGTTTGTGTCTTGTTTGTGATCTTGTTTGACACATCTTCTTCACTTTTAGATAGGGAAGAAATT
>LQNS02000210.1:9173597-9223947 GCA_001587735.2 Parhyale hawaiensis
ACGTTTGTTAACAGTATAACTCAAAAAGTTATGAACGGATCTTCAAAAAAATTGAACAAGCTGTTATTAATATAAAAAGGCACAAATGATTAGATTTTGGAGTTTATGCAAAGAAAATTTTGGTTTCAGAGCTAATTTGAATTTTTGCTACCGTTGGCTCACTTGGCGGAGGTATGCGCTCTCAGAGTGCTCTAGTTGTACTGATAATTCAAGCCTCCGTTTCCACATCAATGGCGATCTAACAGAGGGAGAAGCAAGGGACATATAGCATGTCGATAGAAACTGGGAACCCATGCACGAAGGTGTTCCCACACAGGATCAACGCACATAGGAACAGCAAGTCGGGAAAGAAGAGCTAGAACACAGGAAAGTAAGACCAGCAGGAGTATGAAACCGGAAGAGAGCAAAGTGGTCACGAAAGACAGACATCCCGAAGGCCTAGCTAGTGGCTAAGCCTAGGTAACCTACTTTGTCCCCTGGAGTGGCTACTCCCCATAACATAGGATGGGCGAACCTATTTACCCTAACTCAGTGGCCTGTGACCCACCCTATACTTCCTGGGGGGCAGGATTTAGTCAATCATCAGTTCTTCCAGCCTTATCCAGCGTAGCTTCATGTGTTCCTCGTGGGTCACAAAGCTCTCGAAAAAATCTACTAGCAGTGAGATGCGAAAATCGATTGTTAGAAATGTATGCATGCAGTATACTAATAAATAACGAGCCTATATATCAAATTAATACGAGCGGAGCGAACTGTTTCAAATGAAACAGTCCAAAATAAATCCAAACTTACAGCAAAAGGGACAGAAAACATGAGGGTTTTTTTTTAAACCCTGATTGCAGTGCTCTTCCCTTGCAGCTGCCGCGCCCTTATAAGGAATACAGGAAAACTGAGCATCAGTATTGACATGAGTGCAGATTTCCTAATGCAAGTACTCGCTCCACATCAACAGCCAGTTGAGAGTAAAAATATACAGTATTATGCTCAGTAAATACATTAACATTCCAGGAAAGGATGTAATATCTCAAGCTCAAAAACAATTACCTAATCAGGAACAACAATATATGAAATCGCACTACCTAAGAAATAAGATAAGCATCCATTCAGGAATTAATATAAAAAATCAGAGAAATAGAACTCGAGCACAGAAAAAGGTGCGCAGTATTCCTGTACCAAATGAAAATGTCTACTTTTGCCCTTTGAGAAGGAATTCGATGATTGACGCACGGCATCCGAGGTGATCAGCAGATTATAGAGACGGAAAGGTTAGAAAATGATATCCAATGGCCCACTATCGAGCGCTGTATCAGTCACGCTGCGCTTATCAAGATAAATAAAACGTTTTCTCTTAGGCGTGCACGGCTTACGGGCTTTGATCTGCAAGATTTATGGAGTGCACGGTGACTTTGTAATCGTAAGGGGCCATCTAATTTAAAAATGATGGGTTAGTCAGCAGAGCGAAGAAATCTCAAGGTAAGGTGTACTAAAAATCAGCGTTAGAGTTAATGGCTTAATAGGCGAGTCGTCATCTGCGGCCTGGTAAGAGCAACAGTCGTGGAGTAGCACTTGTTGAGTCTCCCTTGAAGGGCAGCGAGTTGCTACCTCCATTATGCACGCCTTTGAGCAGATGCTACAACCTAGATTCTAGAGCCACTGCAGACACACGGAGAGCGGCTACAGTTTACATCATTAATCCTAATGAAAGTATGAATAGCATTTCTTGAAACGTCATTTATGAAGTGAGCTGGGTTGACCCTTTAGCTATGGAAACTCTTGTTGCTAATGTTTATTAAAACCTAAAACTTAATTCAATATAAGCATACAGAAAGTACAAATTTGCTGATTTTATAACTCGCCAAGAGTTAGTTTTAGTAAGTAAACAGAATGTTGCAATACGCTCTGAAAAGGCTTTCAAATGTGCTGTCAATATTTTCAGAAGAGAAAGCACCGCGCTGGAGTAGAAAAATAAAGCTAATGCTGGTATTGGAATGTAATAATAACCAAAATAATAATAACAACAACAAAGATACAAATTATATTAAGAACACAATGGGTTCACAAATACGTCTAAAATTGCAGAGTAAACATTGTTATTACAGGGGCTAAGGGGTCCAGCCATATAAAGAGGAGGCCACACCGAGAATATACAGGAATACACTCAGCTTACACCTGCAGACGTTAGCACTTAACAGCTGGTTCTCATTCAAAAAACTGAATAATATCAGGTTGTCCCAAAAGTTCGTAAAGAATTGGGGAAAATTGAATTTTTTTTTAATTTTTCGGTATACGAAAAGTTGAAACGAAAGTACTCGGCTCTGACCAAAAGAGAACGCGCGCGTTGGCGCAGCAGGCCAGTGCTAAGCCGCACACCGACAAGAAGAAGACCAACGACAGAGTTTGAAGAGCTGGACGGCGTTGATGTTACAGCCTACAGTCCTGACTGTGCTCCATCAGATTCCAAAAAGTCTGGGAAAATGATGGTCTTTATTTATTGGCGACTAAAATTCCAATTTCTTGCAATTGTTAACGAATTTTTGAGACAAAGTAGTAACAAAGTAAGATCAATTTGCTGCAATCTTGCAGAGATTTGCCACTGACTGTAGCACACCTCTCTACCGGCAGGTTAAAACACATCTTATCATGAATATTAGAATAGATACGTTAGATAGTAAGATAGCGAAACCGCTGAAATTTGTAGATTGAACGTCACCGGTCGACGTGTGTTTCTTAAGATGAGGCGCGTTACGTTAGACGATGTGCGTCAGCATAGACCAAGTACATTACGTAAAATGCAGTGCATTAGGTTAGATTAGGGTAGGTTGGATTCGACAAGGAAAATATCGTCTAAATGAGTGTAAACGTCATTGCACAAAGTCTCTGAAATTCAGAGATTTCTTGATACCACACGCTGGACAGTCTTACGGCAGAGATAGAGCGTCAGTAGCAGGAAGCTTAACGCTAATGCAACGCATTAATATATACATTTCAATGTTCAGGTCCAACATCTGATTAGCATAATATAATCAATGAAAGTGGTAGAGTTTACACAACTGCACTGTATTAATTAATTATTAATTTAGAGGTCTATAATATTAAAGTCTGCGTACTACATTATATTTGTTACGTAAGTGTAACCAAAATGCACAATGTATGTAGATAACAATAAATATGTAATTGAATATGAAATTGAACAATGTTTCGTTCCGCGAACTGAACTACGTTTGGTATAGTTAACGTAATGGAAACGCATTCACTATAAAGATTTTTGCGTGTATACGTCCAATCATCCTGTTAATATGCGTACTAATGTATTCCGTGCAGTTAGTGCAATCAATATACATTATATGCGTAACTATAAATATTTTAAGCGCAAATAGTCAAACATCTTTTCTGCGAGTTAGCCAATACAGCAAATATGCTTGAACTACAAATCTCTTATTGTAGGGCGCCGTATTTGGTACAAACGACAAAGTTTTCATTGGTTCTCAATCTTCAGTGTCAAAAGCGTTATAGCTGAGGCAACTACAATAATACGTTCTCCGAACATAATTGTAAGAAGATATCATTGCAGGCCACCTCATTTTGTACAGTTTGTCTTTGAGTTCAACATTATTGGTTTAAAGTGTTTGACACATGAATCCGAGAATCAAAAGTACATTATACCATAACTTGGAACTAAAAAATTTATATCTAAAATAAAAACTACAAAAACGAGGTAATGAAACGTTGGCAGTTAATCATATAAGTTTATTTCCTGATCATCCTATAATTGGCAAGCAGCCAGTACTTTCCATAACGTTATTACTAAATCTAACAAATGCCTCCGTGGAAACCAACAGCCAGTAGCATAGCACGACAACACTCTGGCATGTACTAAGCAGTTCACCCGAACAGACATAGCTCACTGGGCGCCGACACACACCATGCTGTCGCTGAACCTGAACCGCTTTTTTTTCTTCGCTGCAGTAGCTAGTTCTGATTTTCTACACAGAAAAAGGTAAAATCAAGCAAGCCTGCTTCCCAATTAAATACAAACAAGTAGCCCACAATCTTAAAGTGCGCAGAAGAAGAATAAAACTGGTATTCCTTAACAGGAGCAAGGCTACATCAGTCTTGCCTAAAGAGCCTTCCTTGTCACTTAATTTTTCACGCCAAGCATTTTCTCCAAGTTTGACGAAGGGCAATAGAATTTCGTGCGATCTCTACGATAGCTGAGCCCACAGCTGGGCAGAAAACCAGTTAATACCATTTGTTTCGTGATTAAATTAAATAGCAAAGTGACGTATATTAAGAAAATAAACATATTTCCCAAGTTAGGCGAAGTGAAATACAATTTCGTGCGATATATACCAAAGCTTGACGCACAGCTGGACAGAAAGCCATTTAAAACACTGTATTTCCAGACTTAATTTAGTAGCAAAGCGAAAAGCACTAATGGATACAGTCATACAAGTCCAAAGCAACAGAAACTATCTCATATTTTTGCATGACTCAGCATATATAAGGTCGATATTTCATGAAGAAGGAACAGCGGAGGTGCATCGGGCCTACGCAGGCACATCAGTGAAGTAGATTTTCAGTGACAAGAAAAAGTGCGCATTAAAAGTGCAGATTTCCAGATAATAAGGCAAGGCTGTTCAGACACGCAGCAGTACCTACGAGCTACCAATAATGGAAGTAGGAAGTAAGATTCTTTTCCTTCTTTCTTTTCGTTAAACACAACGGTGGCAAAAGAAAATATACTGAGCAAATATTATAATTCTTATCGTTATTCTATTTACACTTTAGGTTTAACCACAATACCCAATAATGCACAAAAATATACGGAGAGGACTAAAACTGCTGGGCATTTTTTCTTCGTGAATAAGTAGATCACCAGATGTGAACAAAATTGACCAAAGTTTGTTAAAACTGATAAAAATTTCACTATTCACAACAAAATGAAATGGGTAATGCAATTGTCGCAAAAGTTTTGAATGATCTCATATCTGCAGGCGAAGTTTGTAATACAGTGAATAATCAGTTTCCATGCCGTATACAGCTGAATACGAAAAAATAACAATGTTCAGTGAGACAAAAAAGGGTAAAACAAATTGATACAACCCGTAAGAAAACGCCAGTGAAACGCCTGGAAGAAGTAGATTATTGTTATTAAGCTCATAGGTAGGTGTATATTGATAAGCCCATAGGTAGCTGTACAACGATACCTATGCAGCTCACTCTCGTATCGCTACACATGCCTGCATTAGTATCAATAACGACAACAATAATAACTATAATGTTTTTATTATTAAAGCTGACAAAGATGTCAAAAACGCAGACAGACAGTTCACTCCGCAGAGGGAACGCAATGCCCACCCGTCGCCCGCACAGTTGCGCCGGGAAAGCAGGTCACGCCGGTACGGTTCGCAGAAACCGTCCTGACCTTGGGCAGGGAATGCGCTGGAATTCGAGAGGAATGACCGCAACTGGAGCAAAAGCGGCACCCAAGTGGAAATAAGACGGCTGCGGGAGGGTAGACATATCTGGGTCGTGAGGCCTGCCATGCAGTGATCAAAGGATACGATTCCAGGTGTTTGCTAAGTTATCCAATGAAATAAGTCATTTTGACACGAACGACCACAACTGGAACAAGACCTATCACTCAAGTGGATATGGGACGACTCATGGAGAGTGGAAAACTATGTATACGGAGGGGCAAAGAAAAGTGATAAGTCAAAGGATTTTGGTGGAATCTCCAAATGGAAATGTTCTGCAATACGAAAGAAGTGACCGCAATATTTAGCCCTGAGCAGAGCTATGCACAAAGGAGGAAAAGTAAAGTATATTTGAAACAGAATGTAGGCACTAACAAAATAGAATGATGACCTGAAGAAGATCTTCTTAAGATTTTCAAAACGGGGATTGCAGAACAAGAGCGAAAGTTTTGCGTTAGAGGAGTCATTTGTACAAGAGGAGAGCTCGGAGCGTTGTCGTTTTATAACAGATATTTTATTACGTTACTCCTTCCACGGGACACCGTCACTATCAGCCTCACAATTTTCAGAGCAAACAAAAAGCGAGGGGCAATTGATGCGCTGAATAGAAATTACCTTTGACAAAGGGACATGGAAATCATTCGGCCTGCCAATCCGTGTAACTAATCAGGGCCAGCCAAACTGGGCATAGTGGGGAGCTTAAAAACGTGGAGATTATCATGAAGTTCTCTAAAATATAAAAACACCAGCCAATGAGCTGGCGAACTCTGCTGCTTTTGCAATACCCTCAGACATACGGCTGAAAATCAAAGACATTGTTTAGCGAAATTTTTACAAGCTAGTTTCTATACATGAATTACACGAATCAGCTTTCTACGTTAGGATCTAGACGACGACTGGGTGCACTTATTCACTTTTCTAGCCAACTGAAGGTCGAAGAGTTAGTAATTAAATCATACCCAGACTACGATGCGCAAACACTCCTTTCGCCAGCTCCGTTATAACAGCAAATGTAAGAGCAGCGCTAGCTTCTATCTCAGATTTCTGAGGCTCACATACGAGCAAGATTCCTGCCCAGGCTCGTAAAGAATGCACGCAGATGCCAAGTACAACACGAAAACAATCAATAAGTCAACGCATAATGAGAGTCCACCTCCCACTAGCGGAGCTTTACAGGAAGACGCGCTCCTTCATTTCCAAACAGGTAAAAATACAAGCAAAGGCCTCGACAGCCACGCAAACAACCATATTATCCATGCACAATAAGAGCATCCTACGTGTGGAGCACTCAAGGCAGATTCTCTTCTTGCGCAGTAAAACTGATAATTATTCAATAAGCGTCTCAGCCAACAAACGTTTTGTCAGAAAATCAAACGTGCTCGGGCCCCACAAGTGTAGCACTCCAGGTAGATTCTTTTACCCAAACAAAGCAGAGAATTCAATAAGTGTCTCGTCCAACACCGACCTCTGATTTCAGAGATCAAATCTTGGGCGCTTCACATTCGAGAGTCAAAACTTGGCTGATGCCCAAACCAGACGCAGAATGCAAGCAAGTGTCTCGTATATCGGACAAGGGTGAGGTCCTCACCACACCCTCCAACAAGGATACAAGCAGCACAAGGCGATGGAGATACAAGGGAATATTAGCACAACAAGTGCAACCGCCACTTCAAGACTATTTAGATGAGGCATTTCTATGACAGCAAGCTCTTCTATTCTGGAACGCGCGGCTGCTCATTACGTAGAGAGAAAGCGCCGGCACACAAGCGAGGCGATAGAATGGGACTCAAAGCTATTGAATGGAATTAAAGCTTCGGACGTTTATGTATGCAAAAATAGTCGCGGGTGGATGTTGAGGAGCATAAGTTGGAGGCGAAGTCGGATTAATTACCAATTAGCCTCGAAGAACCCAGTTAGGGCGCTGTAAAGCAAGGCGTTTTTATACCGAGGTGAGTTTCATCGAGAGCAGCTGAGCTGAAGGTCGGTAAACAACGCTTTGATGAACTGGAGTAGCTTCATCGGTATGCATATGCAGTGTTCCATGATGTGCGGCCAGTGGCAACTGAGGGCCTATGGGCAGAGAGTGTTGTTCGGCATGCACAGTGCTGAGGGATTGGTTGAGCAGACAGTGTTGCTCGAAATGAACCGTGCTGAGGAACTATGGACAGAGTGCTGTTTCGTGTGCGAAGGCCGAAGATAGGCTTGAAATGCGCAGTACTAAGGAACTATGGGCAGACCAGCGCTACTCGAAATGGGTCGTACTATGAGCGTATGCCTGGGATAGGAGCTCACTAGCTCTGTTCATTACCTATATTGAACACTCAAGCTTCTCCCAGCATAAAAGTTGCGATCCGAAGCGAGAAGGACAAGGGACATAGAGCATGATAAGCGTAACGACGAATCCATGCACGATGGATCGATCACTAAGCATCGCTACAGCAAATTGGGAAAGAAGAGGACGAACAGAACAAAAATTGTGAGCAACAGTCCGAAAAAAAAGCTAGCTGTATGTATAGTGTACACGGCAAGAGAGCGCTGCTTGCGATGCGCGGTACAAGGAGTGCCAATATCGTACCGCTGTTCTCTGGTGCCGCTGAGGAGAGAAGCGATCAGCTCAAGGAAAATACCATTTGCATATTCAAACGAGGAGGCTGAGATAAAAATCTTGCACACGGTAGTGAACTAGACGGCCGGGCGCTCCTAAAGTGAAAAATAAAAAGCACAGAAGGTTTTATCCTGAAGCTTTCGTTTTTAATTCACAAAATGTTTGAAAAGGATGTACGCGAGGATTGAAAGTTGAGATAAAACACGGACGACAGAATCCTCGCTACAGTAAGCATAATCCTTTAGGGGGATGCTTGTCCTTGAAATAAGAATGACCGAAACGTTTCGGGTAAAATTTTTGAAAAAGGTGGCCATGCTTCAGATATGCTTTTTGCGTCGCGTCTCGCACTCTTCAAAGCAGGAAAATTTGCTTAGGAATAAAAACAAGGGAATTTCTGTCCAGTAAGAGCAAAAAGTTCGCGTTAAATGCAGAACACCGAAACGCTTCACCTCAGTCAGTAGTCAGTAGAACACTGTTTTGTACTCCTCAAATGGAAATTCTGTGGTCTAAAGAGTGACAAATACAAGTAATAAATTTAGCGTGAACCTGGTAAGTCTTAGAAGACAGTCATGCCACACGAGTTCATTCTACGGTTCCAATTAATTGGTAATTATAAATAGCGCAATAAATTAACAGCTGATACATTTCTTATCACTGTAAGAAAAACTGCGTTGAAATCGCTGGTATAACTTATTATACTACTAGAATGCTAAAATTGACAGCGTGGAATTTGTGTTAACCCTTCTTCACTGATCATACTTTCATTACTATATATACTATGCTTCTCCAGGATACGCTCTAACGGCCAACTCAAATTGTCATAAGCGATGAGTGCTGTCCGTTTCAATTGGTCTGTGCAACACACTTTTTCTTTCTGACACACGAAAAAAATAATTATTATATTATAGCAAGCAGTGGAGCATCGCCGAATTTATAAAGCTGGCTGGAACGTGTAGAAATTCCACGGAACAAAAGCAATGATTTTCAATATCTCAGAACTGCATCATCCTAATTTTCTCCTATCTGATACTGAAGGAACCTGTGGAAATTCTATAGAATGAAAGCATTCTTCCTCAATTATGCTGCCCTCGAATCCGTATCATGCATACGAAGGTTGAAAAATATCCCAAGTCAGGCAGTGAATCTTTTACCTAACAAGACTTGCGAGCAGAGCGACTTAAATTTGAACTCGACTAATTCTCCTGATCCCTTCCCAGGTCGCATCAAGGATACGTCAACGATGCCCTAATTTTCCCCCTATCTAATACTGATGAAAGCACCACGGTCGTGCTAACTAACGGAGGGACAAGCAGAATTATAAAATAGATTCGCCACCGCATATACTGACTCCGCCATGATGCAATGTACTTCAGTCCATCGAAATTTTTGTTGTGCTCAAGCGAAAACTGCAGCATCAAAGGAAGAAAGCAAGCCACAAGAAATAACTACTGTGTCTACTGCACCGTGAAAATCGCTTTTCCTGTGCTTCATTGATCATGTACTCAATTTGTATATCGGGAACATAGAGCATATATAGTTTAAATGTATGGAGAAAGCAATAAAAACCCATAGCTCCATAGCAATGGTAAAAAAAAAGCTGTAGATATCTTCATTGTTTGAATTTCAACGTTGGCTGAGCAAGAAACGCAGTCAAAAAAGATTAAAATAGGTTTACTATCATTTGTAACCTAATCTAAATTTTCTGCCAATTAGTTTTCAATAAAGTGGGACAGGATGACCACAATTTCTAACCCGATCTAATTTTCACTTGTTTTTTAAAGCGTGAGAGAAAATGGACAGACAAAAAAACAAATACATTAATACACATAGGTCTTTCTTCTACTGTAGATAATACGCTATTTCATGGAAAACTAAGGATGTCAAAGCGCGAGACGATAAACTTCATGTTAGTAATGCATAACAGTGATTACATTCATAATATAAATGTAGCTTAGAAAATATCAATGTAGAAATAGGTTAACCCTTTGAAATATAATTTTCAGCATAAATAAGGCATGCCAACGTGGTAGTGGAGTATTCTTCAATTTCATAGTTAGTTATTGTTCTTTCTTGCTGACCACAAAGGCTGTCTTCACTGCTAGCATTAACGAACACCTTTTCAAAAACATATTTGCAGAAAAATTATGAAGGATGGTTAGTAACCCGAAGTATATTTTTATCAATGATGGTCGCTAAAATCAATCTTCCTTTTATCCTGAAAATTAAGAGAAACTGTAATTACCACAGTCAAATATGGAGATTACGAAACGGACAAAGCAGAGATCCAAAGTTGGACGTCCATCAAACGGAGCAGTCCGACCACGGGTGAAAGGATAGCACGAGATTTACGTAACTTGGGAGACGATGCCACTCATCATAGTTCGGAAGACCAATGAACTCGCTCGTGATTTTAGCATTTGATCTTAATAGGGATCTCGGTGCACTCAATAAGTCAATCTCATACGAGGCGGGTAGTCGACAGGGTGACCGACTGACCGATTGCGGGTGGATCAGAGGTCGGGCGAACTCTCCTATCATAACCACGATAAAGAATGGTTTCACATATAAACAAATGTACCAGCCGACCTCAGAGAAGGCGCTATAATAATTTTTCGCACATTTTCGCTGACATACAGATCTTTATAACCTATTCCCAAATTAATTTCTAGATGTGACTTAAAATAATTTTTATTGTCCTTATCACAAAATTAGTTCAAAACACTCAAATCTCCAAGGAGAAAACAGATGCGGCATAAAGTATACGGAAATGAGAACAAAACAAATTGTACAAGAATTATGGTGTTACGGGCAGTAATTCGGGAGGGACTCTTGAAAGCAGAAAAGATAATGCATCAGTGGAAGTGGGAAATACAAAGTAAAATGGGGACGAGAGGAAAAATGTTTCAAAGCAGACTTCGGCCAAAGGAGTTCATCGGGCTCCTCCGGAAATGGAGTGCGGAGTAACCTTTCTGGAGGAACGGGATAAATATATACAAGTCATTAATTTGTTGCTCAACGTAATCTAAAACTCACAACAAATCGTACACTTGAACTTATCTCTAGAACACATAAAACGATGTGTAACCGAAGCTATGGCATCAATGGGCCCAGTTGTAATGAATGCGTAAACTATAACTACCTCCACTAAGGAGGTTATGTTTTCGTAAGCTTTGTCTGTCTGTTATTCTGTCTGTCACCAAGAGAACTCATAAAGTTATGGACCGATTTTGACGAAACTTACAGGGTTTTTGGTTGTTAGGTATGTAAAGAAGAACAGATGATTAACCTTTGGTGAAGATCCGTCCATCTGTTAGTTTGTCTGCCTTATTTTTCTCAGTGCCATAACTCAAAAAGTTATGGACGGATTTTTACGAAATTCACATGAGTTGTTAGGTATATCACGAAGAGTAAATTACCAAATTTTTGTAATGATCCGTACGTTCGTTCGTTTGTCACTATTTTGATTTTATGCTTGTTATCACAATAACTTAAAAAATAATGAATGGATATTTATGAAATGTAAAGGAGTTGTTAGTAATGTTAAAAGACATAAATAATTAAATTTTGGTGCAGATCGATTCGTTCGTTTGTATGTTTGACTCATGTTTGTCTTAATCTTTGATCTTTGTTAGCAGCATAACTCAATAAGTTATGAGCGGATCTGAAAAAAAAATACTGAATCTGTTTAACACTGTTGAAGGGCACAAATGATTGGATTTTGGTGTTGATACAAAGAAAATCATGGTCTCAGAACAAATTTTATTTTTTCGTAACCGTTGCCTTGCTTGGCGGAGGCATATGCGCTTTAAGAGTGCTCTAGTTATCACTGCACTAATTAGCGCAGGTCAAATAAATACATATACTGGTCACATATCAGTCACCAGTATCCACAAAATGTCACTAATACAACTAGGCATAAGAATAAACTAGCACGCAGTGCAGAGGCACTCTATCAAGCTTCAGACGCCTGGCTCATCGCCCAGGCTGCAGATGCGCGTATAAATTGCACTGCAGGAACGAGCGTTAACATCTCGTACAAGATATCAGACAGGGATTAGAACATCGCAAGTTCGCAAGTGGTCGCATCAATCATGGGCAAGAAATGGCCGCCGTCGAAGAACTATAATGTTACCCCGAGTTCAAATCCATTATTGAAATGAGGGGTCGGGCGATAATGTGCTGTTGTGGAGATGATCCCCAGCAGTACCCATGCGGGTCTGCATGCCCAGCGGAGTACTTGTGCTTACTGGAGTACCTACATTTGGCCTTGCGTTGTGTACGAGTGCGAAAAAGGTGCACTGAATGATGTAGAAGGTGCTCTACTACCTAACTACTTAGCAAAATTACAGCGTTATGGTGGATAATTATCAAAGGTTCCGTTCCACTTTAGTTTTCATACTCAAGTGTAAAAATTCATCAACTTGATTTCACGTAGTTTGTATTAATGAAGAAAATTGCTGTCAGTTCGTACAAGCGTAGTAAACATAATAGTACACGACACTTGAATGTCATCAGTGCCGAGTTGTACGTTCAGATCACTATTATCTTCCTGGCATAATAAACGTGGCAGTTTTGTATAATTTATTACCATTATTACCAAGATACACTTTCCTACCATTATCAGAAGCTGGGCAGTTCAATTGCAGGGTGCAATGATGTACTTTCGATGGCCAGCAACAGAAGTCAGGGTACATCACCTCCGCAGTCAGCATTACACAGCTTCTGGCACTACGGACACAACTTGACATGACCAGAGCGAAAAGTCGTGTGACATTCAGCATGACACGGCATATACAGGCGATCCTGCATGATGGTCTCGGCCATCAATAATAGATGGCTCAGCGCGAGATATAAATAACATAGGCATTTGCGGCGCGATTTATGGCTGCGAGAGAAGGCACAAAAAGAAGACGCATTTCAAGGTGAGCGCAAGGTTCGAGGTATTGCAAGGCACAGCCAACAGTTTTGGGCCACAAAAACAAAGCCACTTTCCTCATTCGCGGGACCATATGGACTTGTTCTCGAGGATCATCACTTTCATTAAACTCGTGGAACCATATGGACTCGTTCTCAAGCATAAATAGCATCACTGAGCTTGTAAGAAATCATTTACTCATTCTCGAGGCTCAATATTTCTTTTAAACCTGCAAAAAATACAACTTGAGGTATTACGCGGGAGCATGTGGACTCGTTTTGAGATGGTGTTTTCATTCAAGTGGTCAGCAAAGAAAAACAAGCAGCACAATCCTCACTTGTAAGACCATAGAGAGTAGTTTCTCGGCACTACTTTCTTTGCTTACGAATAAGAAACAATTGCTACTTCCCTCAATTGTCGGACTTGATCGACTTGTCTCGAGTTTCATATTGTCGATGAAACTCACGCGCATGCAGTAGTAACAATATAAATATTACCAACTCACCTAATACCCGGCGGATGACATCTCAGGTTCAAATATAATCACAAAATGACACACATTTATACGTGCAATAATAGGTAATATACACACACATGCAACACAAATTATACTCCGATGGGAAAAGCTTCTTTCATACAAAACACATGCAACAAAAAATAAACTTAAAATTAAATACACCACCTATAAAAAGGTTTGGGTAACGGGCAACCTTTTGTCATTCACAGCTGCAAACATTTTCTATTGTCCATATCAATACATTGTGAGAGGGGCGCTCTCGCTGCAGCAATAAAACTCATCGTATCAAGATAAAGAATTTTTTAACATTTTTTTTCTCCACATTACCCCACGGACCATTTGGAACGGGCATTCTGCATTAATGAGGGCCATCGCCAAGCCCTTATGTTTTTTTTAGCAGAACAATGGACCTCGCCGAACTAGCCCACTGCCCAGAGAAGTTTTTGGACAAGCTCCCATGTTTTTGTACCAAATACCCATAATGACCTCCTCCCCCGGTGAGCTCCAACTCTCAATGAACGTCCTAGGTCAGCATTCATGTTATTCTACGAGGAAACTACACATGGCATGGTCCTAACGCGCACTTACTGCCTAGCTGTAGTGATGCACACTTCCATGACTTTACAACCCAGAAAATCTTGGAATGAAGCATTCGTTGTAATTAACTACAGCGCTATGCTCTCGTACTCCACAAATTTACCACTTTGGTTATCTCCGATCAAAGCAACACTCAACACGTACCACCAATCAAGCGTACAGCTACACCAATATATCATTTGACTCCTCCCGAGAGGAATTAAAGTCTCAATGAGGTGTAAACTGTAACGACATACTCCCATATTTTTTGTAAATCCCCAAAGTTTTTGTAAATCCCCACATGGTTTTACCAAATTTCCGAGCGGTCCTCCCCTAACAGGCTGCGCGTAATAATAAACTGCATCGACACGCGCCCACCTTTTACGAAATTACCATATGGTGCTCCCCAAACTGGCTCCCTGCCCCAAACAACTCCTTCGACAAGCTTCTCCTATTTTTTGCCCACCTAACCATATAGACAAGGCCTTCTCAACGAGCCTCTTCTTCGGCAGCAGCCTGCTATTATTTTTTCCCTTAGTTTTTCTGTCGTCTTGCCAAGAACGTTCAGAAAACTATCGGGTGCGGCACAGAGAGCAATTTAACGATGTTTGACAGGAGCTAAAGAGACGCTTGTGGAAATTGATGCGGCAGTGAGAGCATGCAGGTGCTTCCATGGACACAGGATAGACACTTAAAAAAAATGTAACTTCTGTGCTAGAAGGAAATATTTTTTCCACGACTTCGAACAACCGTACTCCAAACGACGTGTATATGGGTCACCCCACTAGCAATTTCGTTGTGTTTGTATCTGACTGGCTACATTTATCGGTCTTTCTCAGTCCAACAGTAAGATTTCGGACTGGGAAAGCCAACTGCAGTCAGCGGAATTTATTGGAAGGTGCCCTACACAACAGGCACCACACGTGCAAGCAACCACATGCACCTGAGTTACGTATGCAGGACACGTGCGTTGAGCAACACACACAGGCGGCCGCAACGCTCGCTTCATTATGCCAGACGACGCAATAAAACTCAAGACATTGCCGCCAGTTTCAAGTGTTTCCGCTGGGCCAAAAACATAGGTGCGGTCTGAGCCGAAGACACCCGAGCAAAAGGGTTCCTTCTGATTTATGGGAGCACTGCTGTTTGGACGCCTGTGCCGCTATGGGCGTGGGTAACGGGAAATATACTCAGGGCGTATTTCTGAAACTACGGAAGTTAATAAAGGACTGATAAAGGTGAACGATGATGCAACACGCTCTCGTGAAAAACGGAGTATGTAGCCGAAGCATGTAGTCAGTTGCACACAGTTTCTAGTGCGTGAAATGGCAAATGTAATTTTCAATAAGTGTAGGGGTATGGCGACTTAATCCAGCCAGAAACAAGAGAGAAACTCGAATTATGAGCGCACTATTAGAAATTTCTTATTGCATTTTCATACAGTGAATGCAAGCACAAATATAGTTTGACAAGACACTGAAAACACTTCCATAGTCCAAAAGCTAATGACATGCACGTGTTAAAAATATAACTAATTGATGTAAATGTAAAATATGTTGCCAGGGATTCAACTTCATCTTGAAGATATTTGTTAGTAAGAGGTGGAATGTGTAAGCAAGCAACAAACACTCGTATTGTTATATTTTCTATATATTGTGAACTGGTAAACCGCGCGGTCCTTAAATGGAGGCAGCAAACAATTATTTAAACGCAACTCCCGTTTTCCACACCCCTCTTCGCGGCTCTGCCCGCAGGCATATTTTTATTTTTCCGTTACTGATCTTCCATTCAATTTGTAACTCATTGACTTAAGATCATAAAAACAAGGAAGCACAAGCTAGTAGTACCGCTACCACACAAAGATACTTTAGTCGTCTGCGACACTTAGAACTCAAACATTTTGTAAGGCAACACTCCTATGAATTGCGTTCAACAGATGAACTTGTTCTAATTCAACAAGACATTATTTTTTTAATAACTCGAAGAATTACCGAAACAAATGCTAGTATAGCCCAACAGTTCCGTAAATAATCGTTATGAAGGAGTGAATTTCTCATGACAATTTTCAAATCGGCATCAAAACAAAGACATCCTTACACTTGCGGATCCTAAACCTGGCACAAAAAAAACAGAAATCCCCCGTACTGTTTTAGTCTTGAACTTTAGATATTTCACCCAAACAGGAAGCGAAACATGCTATAGTGAGACATATAGGATGGAGTTAGAGCGACGGCCTGCAGAGCGACAGTAAATTAAGGCAGCCATATCAGTAAATGGCATCACAGTGACTAAAATTCGCGATGATTTAGCGGACACGAGAGCAAAGGGCAGATTTATGGCGCGGGAAAATTTATAAGCGGTCGTCTATCATGCAGCAAATGAAGCTGTATTCCATACATGAGGCATTTCACGATAAATTAACATGGGGAATTGTAGAAACATCGAGGGATGAATTTAAGCCTAAACTTACGGGCGTGTAGTTACCTACTTGAAATGAAAAATTTATTTTATAAATGAGATATTTGAAGCTGTATTAACATTAGGAATTCTACAGACATCGAGGGTTAAGTTACAGAGCGACGCTCTACTGGCATATTAGCAGTTACAATAAAAGCTCTGTTACAATACTGAGATTTCAGGATAAATTTAACATTATAAATTGATTTAACATTATAAATTGAAGAAACCTCAAGGGTTCAGTTTCAATTGAAGCAAAAGGAACTGTCGTTGTATTTGTGTTTAACAGAAATACTTCGTGTACATTAGACGCCTCGAGATCTATGGAGATTACCTATGAATCGAAGTGATGCGGTAACAAGAGAGATCGCTAGCAATCTTTTGCACTAAATATGAGGCGACACAAATAAGGTAGTCGTAAGATATTTATGAAATCAAAGCAAAAAGTAGCAGAGCCTACAGTAAATCATCAAAAGATAAGTGTCGAGACATAACAATCAAATTACCGCAAATCGAGCACGTCATAAAGTTCAAACCGTGAGTAGTCACACGTCAGCACAAAAAGAAAGTCATTTAAGTAGGTGCATTTACGAATTGCAAGTCTCTCAAGATGCATCAAATTGCTCTATACGCTCTACTTAATTCTGCTTTTAGTGAGATTAATTAAGCTGTTTAGTACTAACGTTTGCAGTTGTAGGTAGAATGTATTCATGAATTTTTCCTGTGTGTGGCCTTCTCTTCATGTGATTGGACGCCTTAACCTGCGTAATAACATAGTATACTGCGTACATACTAATAGGTGTATTTGTGAACCTTTTACGTTCTTAATAATAATAATTATTGTTATCATTGTTATTAATATTGACCCAACCTAGTTATTCAAGAAATAATTATATGTTAAAATTATATGATAGCTCCTAATTATCTCGATCGCGTGAAGAAAAATGTAGAAACTGAGAAGAAATATATCATTGAGAAAATTCAACTGAATTATATAGATGAAAACATAAGAATCATGAATCAACACATTTACGTATTGTCCGACATTTTGATCAAGTACGATATGGATATTATGTCAACGATAAATCGCGCTAAACATACAAAGTGTGATCGTAAGAAGTGTGAAAATACAGAAAAAATTTTTTGCTGAATTCTTCTTCTGGGGTATCAATTTCCATTGATGTATTTTTTACTCCAAGCCGGCACGTAAACTGTGCCACAGTAAAGCAATACTCGCTACGCCAACTGCGCCAACAACGGATTTTCAGTAATTTTCTAGGATATACGATGCGATGCAATAATTTTCGATTTATGAAACATAAGTATATTTTCATTTTGCACCTGTTGTAGCGATGACACACGCTAGTCAAACGAACGAGTATTGTCGTCTTTTCGCTCGAACGTTATGTTGAACTCTTGCAGACACAGCTTTTAAATTGTCAAGAAATGGTATAAAAATATTCACCTTCAATTCAGTTTACTCCGCAAGTGCCGTTAGTTAACTTTCGAACATATAATTATCTCTGGAGGAATTTATAACTCAAAATTCTGTTACAGTGTATATATATATATTGTTCAAATGGGTACATCAACACATTCGAACAAAAAGATGACTATACTCGTTCTTTTGACTAGCGTGTGACATCGGCATTACAGACCCCGGCAGTGTATACGTTCGTAAGTTCACTACATACAAATAGACTCCCGCTCGTGCCACTTGCCTCCCACGAAGATACCGTGGCAGCCATTAACATTCCCAGTCGTCGTTAGCGCCGAGCGATAAATTTCGACAATAAAAGGTCAAAAAATTCCCACTGCAATTCCTATTTATCGGATGCAAATGATGTGACTCAAGTATGCCATAAACGTCGGGGCTTCTGCGCCTTGGCCGTTTGCGAGGCAAACAACGAGACAAGCTTGTTGTTATAACGCGCAAGTTATTTGTACGGACTTTACACGCGTATATACTGTGGAAGTCTAGTGTATTTACACACAGAGACACGATCTAGTTATAAGTACTGAGCATGGCGTGCAGACTCAATTCAATGGATACTTTGCTCCTATGGCAACGGAAGACCGCACAGCTGCGGATGTTAGTTATACGGACTACACTTGCGGATATATAAGGTAGTGTGATACTTCCACGGTGTGTTTATAAGAAGCGAGTTTAAACACAGAGACGATCCAGTTAGGTGTTTTACATACGGTACGCACAATACGTCGAGTTGGTTCCTATAAAAATAATATTACCTTTAATGAAGTAATTTCCTTTTTGATTCTATATATACTGAAATGCTTCCAAGCAAAGAAAAAATACAGTAGTGTAGCAATTCAACTACCTTTTGGGCTAAGCAAATTTGGTACAATTGGTGGAAACATTTTGATACTTATGGGAAGAAGTGACTTAATTTTCAAATAACCTTTTACCTGGCGAGCCAGTTTCTTATGATTATGCATAGAGCGACTCGAAGTGGATGCTCTGTAACTTCTGAACAGGATAATTTACGTTGTCGCAGTCCGTACGTAATGTTTATTTATTTATCTAACATTTATTTCTCCACAGGCGGGAGGTGTTCTTGGATTATTATATTACAGCTTACAATAAAAATTTCGTGTANGCTATAAATTCACAACCTATTCTACATGGCTCAGTGCCATCACATACCAAACGAGTTAACTGAACTGGCTCCGCAATAGTGCTACCTTAACAATCACCCTCGCACGAGAAGCTAAATAATAGCGCTGAAAGGGTGTAGATTTTCAAGGGTATTCATTATACATGCAGCTGGCAGCTCAACTTCATACTGCACTGTCTATTCACTTTGCCCTCAGCTCAGCCAATCGCGATGCGAGTTGTCAATCTAGAACGGTATCCAGTTAGCCACGTGTTGCTTCTAATTTACTTTGCTATCAGACACTGTAGCTTAAGGGTACACAGTTAAGAGCTTTTCAGTATTTATATAAGAAATCCATTAGGATGACACACACTCAAACCGCACGGTGCAAATTCATAACGGTATAGCTTACTGGACAAAAGCTTTCCAGTAATGATATGAAATCCATTATGCTGTCAGACACTCAAACCGCATTCTTAAGATTCTATTGGCACGCCCGCGGCAATGGCAGTTTCGTATTGGTCTTAATGCTACTCTATGAGGTCTGCCATTACAGCTGAGGGGTACGTCAACAGTACAAACACATGCATGTAAAATGTACTCCAAGTGTTCATGTATCGGCTGCCCATGCAGGACACGCAGCGACAACACGAGGGAGGCAGAAGAAAGGACGTGCTGGAGATGTCGTGTAGTGCATTTTCAGGCCTATTTATTAGGTGCTACAGCGCCGAGAGCTAATAAGGCACCATCATAGACTGCACACATTATATGCCTCTAACATGTTCCGGGTCTTCGCACGAAAATATAGCGCCTTTAACAGCAAGCTTTACGCCGCATAAACAAACACTGAATGTATTTAAGTACCAGCTATAGAAAGTTTGATGAGTAGGGTAGGTAAAATAAAATACAAAATTATAGTTAATAGCGTCCGTAAATGTGCTATGATTCGTAAATGTACAACGGGTGTAACCAATACCTGCAAGGAAAGAGTACTTTTCCAAAGTAAACAGCTCCCAACATGTAGAACACAATATACACAAAAGAACTCTTCAACTAACTGAAATATAATACTGTTAACTCCGCGAAAATTCAATAATATGCATTAAAACCAAGACTCAGTCTCAAAAGAAGCAGCTATTGGAATTTTTTTTTATAAAGCTATGCACATAATATTTGGTGTTCCCTCTCCATACTAAGAATACATTGAGTAGTGTTGCAATTACTTTGACATTTTATAGCCTTAATATTTATATACCTACTACAACTGTTACTTATACATCACTGTTGAAAAAGAGGGCGTCAATTATAATGGATGTATGGAGTAAACAATACGTATCCGAAAGGTTAACTCTTTCTTAAACCGTAAAATAATGATGAAAGGATGACCGTCATTAGCTGTGATTTATAGTAAGACACGTTACTCTGAACATGATCAACAAGAAGTTAATGAGCTTCGAAAGGGGAGCGTGATATTTGCATATAAGAGCTTAAGAGACAACACAACAAAACTCTTTTGAAGTTAATTAATATTTATATGTAGCTACTGCCATAGTTACTCTGTTGTCATTCACAAAAGCAGGGTAACAAAAAGATCCAACAAAACCTCTTCAAAATGAAGAAACATCCGCATATAATTAGCATGCAATTCTAGAACCACATTACATTTAAAGGGACCTTAGTATAAGTTATGTGTATCTAATTATAATAATTTCTAAAAATTTTCAAAAAAGAGGAAACGGCTCGAGCTTCAATTTACATAAAATTTATGCTCGTATGCAGAGCACCGCACAAAACCAGAAGTTAAAAACACGGGAATTCATAATACTGCTCGCAAGCCAAGCCATTGCCAGTTATATATTTTTAGAACACTTTCAGCTCTGCAAGAATAACAGCCAACGAATTCATAACAATAAACAATATTTCACATCCAACTCCCATGCAGTGCATATACATATAGCTTAACGCCACCATAATATCTACCATATACTTCACTCACACTCTGTAGTGATATTCAAGGTCAGGAAAAGTCATGTTGAAAGAGTCTGTAGTGTTAACAAAGACTTTCGTTTGCGCTCTACATAGCCCATAATCTACATACAATTCTGCATGCTTAACCTTATCATAAATTTTCACCGAGTATGTCGTTTAGTGACAGCAAAGTTTTATTTAGCAAAAAGGTTTTGTTAAATGTGTTCATTATTTGCTGATGACCTTCGATGCACGACAGGTAAGCATCCCCAAGCATTCCTCTGCTCCCATTTGGTTGAACTCTAACATGGACTAATGAGGCAGTATTTTCTCGAGAGATAATAGCATTACAGACCAATAACGTCTTTCCTCCTCAACGTTTTCTTCGGTTCAAGGCTGCCAAGCGACAACGAAGTGACCACAAGCACTTCATTCAGTTCCCAACCTTTCACTTTTCAAAAACAGTGAATCTTTCAATGCACACACATGACATACACAGAACGGTGTTAATCGTACGGTAGTTGCCATTTTAAAACATGCTTCGGAAGGTTAAGTAGCATTTTCACACCACCAGCTGTTGAGAAATGATGAATCCAATTTGAACCATTTTACTTTCCCAGTCGCGAGCATGGGATGGCCGGTGCATGCAAGGTATTTATTTCTATCACTGGGTAATACATTTTTAAGACTTACTCAACCATTCCTAAGTTTAGTCTTTAGTATGAGCGCAAATGCTGCCAGTCTATTATAGAAAATAAAGCACTGACATCATTGGCTCAAAAGTATTTACAACATAATAAGCCATTTATGCCTGCAGTATCGTGTCTAATGCTGCTAGTTTGATACTGAAGCACCCTGCAACCTGCAAAATGAAAACTTGATATGGGGTAAAATGACTGTCCCTACTTGTAACAATGTTGACGAAAGAGAACCCAACACCAAAACCTGCCAACGTTCAGAAAGACGGTACGGTATAACATTCATGGTGACTAACGAAAATTAAGGTAACCGTAACAACTTCAGGAATACAGTAATACAATAAAGTACATGAAAACCGTAGTGAAGTAGATGTGTGCGCTTTCAATAACGAGATTTTCGTAAATATAAATGAATCAATCGGTTTTACGTCACGATCTCCCGCATCTCCCAAGTAAGGATTACGGGCTTGGAAGTTAACCAGTTTTTTCAACTACTTCCCCTTTAGATGACATTTGGAAATCAAATGAAATGAATAAAATTTGCTATTGGTGAATTAGAACAGTGAATGACCTTCTCTGGAGACATCAAACAACGATTTCCGAACACTTTTGTTACTTCATTGATTACTCATTTATCTGTTGTGTCTTTACTGACTGATGAAACTCAGTGCGGTGTGTTTTTTTCATATCCATTGGTGATTTCTATAGATATTACTTCAGAGCAATAGCAGCGACTGCAGATCAGGCAATAAATAACGAATCTAAATCAAAACGATGGCAATTACATCAGAAGCTGCTCCAGCCAACCGTGCGCCCTTGTGTTCTCAAAAGCTTCTGAAGCAGCAAACAGAAACTTAGATGAGCAGTAATTAGCCAAGGCAATAGCAATCGAACCTGAGTTGGTAAGAAACTTCGGATCATGGTGAGGCCACAGTAAATCTTAACTTCAAGGGGAACCGGTTAGGGGAAAATGCACATGCAGGCAACAACCTCGCAAGATCATTCCAGTTACGTTAGACCCAATTACATCTTGCTTGGTTGGACCTATACTCGCGTTGCTAAGATGTCTATGGAATTGCCCCCTTGGAGCCGTAGTGTCAAATTCGATTTGCTTCAACTGGTCCGGAACTCAATCCTAAGTAGCTTCACGGGGTTAATCACAAACTGACGACTCTTGAGAGCATATGAGCTGGCAAAGAAAAAATCCTGAAGAATAAGCTTGAACTCTCGGCCGTCAAAAAACGCAATCAGTATAAAATTTCCGTTTGAATCTCTATCTGAAGTTGCGAATCAAGCGCTCGGGAATGAACTTACCAACTAGTTAAAACGTTGTTAATCCAATTAGATGATCTGGAATGGAGTGGATGGACAGGATTCCAAAGGCCGGCGGCTGGCCATGCACAACAAGCAGAGGCCGTGGGGGCACAATGAGATCACAGTGACGAAGCAGAGAGTTCAGATATTACTGTTGTAATAGCCAACTGCAGAAACACCTACGGCTCAGAGATTAATTTAGCACGCTAAAGAACCATTAGCTCCGGCGGGTCGCCCCTGCAGGGATCAGATCACCGGGCGCGCTAATGGGGCGCAGAGGACCAAGGACGCGAGCCCCAAGGGAGGGACGACGATGACAAGCTGAGAAAAAGTCACGAAAGAAAACTGGAGAAAAAGAAAACGAACGCAGATGAAATACAAGACGATCTTTTTCGCTTTCAGTCAAAAGCAAATAAGGCAAAATATATCCAGGAGGAAATTCTTTTCGTTTTCAGCCACTAGAAAACGAATGAAAAGCATGTGCCGAGGATATTTTTTTCCGCTCGCAGCCCAAGGCAAACAAGAATGCAGAATATATCCAGAACGTTTTTCAATCGCTTTTTTTGAAAAAATAGGAATGCTGAAGGTATGAAAAAGCGAAAACATTTTGCTTGGCTCAAAGAGGCAATAAATAAAGAATACAACTAAGGGAGAAAACTTTCGGCCAAACGAAAATGACTGCAGAAAAGTCTCACATGATAAAAACCTTTGAATTTCAAATAAAATGAAATTAAGGCCAAAAATAAATGACTTTCACTAAAACAGAACACGTACAATATTCAGAATGTGTGCTATAATAAAACTTATACATTGTTGTAGCAATATCCACAACATTGTTTGAAGATACGAAAAGGCGTGATGTAGGTTAAGAAAATGGAGGAACTCACGCAATGAGGAATGTACATGGGGACAGCAAGTCAAAAAAAGAAGAGATCTTAGAAAATAAAGAACGTCGATGAGGAGGAAAGAGGAAGGACATAAAGTGAGCACGACTGAAAGACGTTCCCTGTTCCTTAAAGAAGTCTCTCTTACAATTCAGCCACAGAATTAAATGTAAGTGCTAACAGGCATAAAGAAATGTTTCTCTAAAGAATTAATGTCAATAGCTGTAACAAAGGAACAACAAAACTGCCTCGTATCAAGGAAAACGAAACACGGTGAATCATGGGACGTGCGTACACAAACTTACGAGACAGCTCAAATAAATCAGCTTTTTTGTACACGACGTGGTCATTGCAAGTCAAATAGACAATGAGAGCTGAGGTAAACGAATTTGTATGACAACGGAAGGAACTTCTTTCAACAGCAACGTGCAGAGTAACTAATA
Source organism: Parhyale hawaiensis (assembly GCA_001587735.2). Classification (NCBI taxonomy): domain Eukaryota; kingdom Metazoa; phylum Arthropoda; class Malacostraca; order Amphipoda; family Hyalidae; genus Parhyale; species Parhyale hawaiensis. The sequence continues at coordinate 9,198,067 of LQNS02000210.1, forward strand.
GTGCGAGTAAATACATATGTAAAGCACCTATTCTTAGTCGCAGAAAAACATGAACGACTGTTGATGATCCTGTAATAGAAAAAGGGAAAGTATAAAGGAATCTTATGCCGATGCCACAAGCTACCCAAAACGAGTATCCGAGTATTGCGCGCAAAATTTGCGTAAAATTCAAGGATGGAGCATGCAGCACTTTTGCGCTCGCTTCACTGGTCAAACGAGCGAAATTTTGTAAACAAACCGCCGCCAGCAGGAAGCAAAGAGCTACTGCCGAGACTACTGCCATAGATAGCGGTTAACATTTGCAGCGCATATTATCCATCTTGTATTCATTCAGTGTTATTTATTTATATCGTTTTGCATTTAGATTACACCCTTTGCTTCCTGGCCACCAGAGACATCTATCGGAAGGTAGGGCGTTCAGTTCGCATTCGGAGCCGCAATGGTTTATTATTTTCAAGTTATTCTATAATATAATTGTATTTAGCATTAGCTTTGAAGGCATTGGATGATATCTATTATACTATCCTGCTTGTCAGAAGTATTTTTATCATGGTGTTCAGTCCGTAGCCATGACAACGTCTTTTGGATGAACGGAGCTCGAAATTTTTTGACCAACGGACCATTCTCACGTGTGAATAAGGAGGTGCTTTTTTGCGCAAAAAATTTGGCGCATTTGCGAGTTTCCTCACCTTTTGGCTAGCCTGTGTCACAGCCATTACTCAGGCCGTGGTTACGAATAAAGATAGAGCAATAGAAATTAAGGAATATCACACCCAAATAAAATACGCAAGGAAAAGTTTGTCATTTCAATATATATATATATGGAACAAGCCTTCGTCATCGATGACATTTTTCACGGCGAAAGCACTTGCTTCAAAGAGTCATAAACTGTAGAGTGTTAAATGTCGTCGTCACTTGACAACAGGCAAGTCTCCCAAAATCAGCCGACAGAAAGAAATAATTAAAGTTATCAGCGACACTGCAAATGAGCCGCACTTTGGGTCACTAAGCTGCACACAAAACTGGAGGAAGGTCGACATCACCCTCCCAGGAAGGTGGATCGGCAGATCTGTTTCGTTTGCCAACATTTGAGATAAAAGCCACCGACGGCGTCGGATGCGCACGAGCCCGACACTTCAAACAAAAGCACACGAGCCACGGAAGATGCGTACGTACAACTGATCTAGGTCATAACACGCATGCATCTTCATTGATCTTAATCTGAAATTTGCTGGAGTGCGCGGCAAAATGCGAGCAAATTTGCTTAGGGTCGCTTTGCCAGCAAACGACTGTGTGCTTAGCAACTTTGTTCTGGAAAGCACCAAGGTCTCCCCAGATGATGAATTCAAGCGAACAATGTGGGCTGGCTAAGCCACGTACTGGAAAAGAAAAATCTCAGTGTGGGCCAGCTTATCCAGGGTAATTAAACGCGTATCATTCTCTCGTTTCTCCCTGCCAGAGGGTGACATTATTAGTACGCAACGTTGAGGAGATATCACACTGCGGACTGGCTAAAATTGATCAGGGAAATTTTCCAATTTCAGCAGCGACCAGGCTCTGTTATTAACAATGTTCGCTGAACAAAAACGTGTGATGTAAAGTGATGGACCGAGGCAGAATAATTGGATACGCGGCTCGCATTTCTTTGGCCACAAGACACTAATTAACTAAAGAAGTGGAGGATGAAGTAGCCACAGTTAATAGGGTGCCATTCCCATACGCTTCTAAGACTTTCAACAGTCAGCATTGGCATAGCAAAGAAGAGGGAGAGTGTGCTGCATATTAAATATGAGCAAACCTTACACACACAGAACTGGTTGGTTAAAATAGGCAACGTGCACTTTATTCTATCCCTGAAACGATTCACATGTCGGTAATTTCTACTAACCCGCTCTCTGTGTGTGTTGGTGCACTAAGCTGGGATGAATATCAATGATCAGACAACAAAAAGGAAACATTAAAAAAATTGTAGTAACAAATATTATGCCACAGTATATTAGAGGTTCGCCCATCTACTACGAATATACAGAGCGAATCGGAAAAGTAAAAATGGTCTAAGTGAGACGAAAATAAAACAATCTCCATTTTCCTGATCTCTTCAAGGTAAAACTCAAACGAACCAGACAGGGTGCTCAGTGACATCAGCACGATGAACAAGACAATATAAAAAAATTACGAGGGCTAACAGAAAGTTCACAGAACGGACCAAGACACCTCAAGATACGGTACACTACTCCCCCATCGGAACGGTAAATATACGAGTGTTTCAAAGATACGATGCAGCTTTACGCCAGACGAAAGCTTCAACACGTAGTTTCTCTGACAAAACAATACAAATTTCAGCTAAGGCATATCTGCAAAATGTGAAAGGTGTAATGTAGATAAACATCTCAAGAACTAACAGGCTATTCTACACCTCCGGAGAAGGTTCCGAGGGCCAGATGGTCACGTGTAAATGCACTGATAGTGTCCAACAAGAAACTTCTCCGACTTTCAAGGCGCACGCAATTTTTCAGGAAAGACTAACGACATTCCCTTGAAGTCAAGAATGAGATAACGTCGGAGTGTGAGGGCGTGTGGATATGCTGCAGGAAAGTGTTGCTCCATACTCTTAATTACCTCAGCTTCCCAATATGGGGTCGTGTTTGCAGTGTGAAGCTTACAAGCAGCTGATGTTTAGGTACGATACTCGTAAGGAGGTGGTGGGTACCTTAAATTGATTCGCGTGTCGCGTAGCTGCTGAGACACTTTCAAGTATTATGTGCAACATAGAAGGGCTCACATTACTGCCACGATGGTTTCAGATGATTAAATTGGTAAGCAATACAGCAAATATGCTTACACTACTTGTAAGGACTTGCGAAGCATCCCAAATCGATACCTAAATCACGTTACACACTCCTACAGAACTCTTAGAACTTTAAATGGCACGTACAATTCACAAGGAGCTATATGTATGTCAACAGTACTCTTAGAAAGAGCCATCTAACATGGAAACGATCACTTTCTACACGTTCTTTAAGTACGCTAGTATACAACTACTAGACAACTAAGAAGAGGCTTACGTTCGTCATTAGGCGATCATGGGTATTTAAACGTCACAACGAATACCTTACTTATCACAGCGTCTGCATTCTAAAGTTACTAGGCCAACGGAAAGATAATCCTAACCTAATGGGCTCCAGCCCAGACTGCATGTGTGAAGGCCTATACGTGCATAGCAGCTCAAAAGCTCGACAACTTTTCGTGTTGCGCGGTGACAGAAAAGCAAGAGTGGTCGGATTACTCAGAGCAATAGACGCGTGTCTGATAGAAGCGATTAAGCACGAGTTGGGACGGCGTTTAGCGCAGCCAATTAAGGCAAGACTAATGAGTGCCAAACAGAAGGCAGCGATAGTGTGGCATCGGTGTGCAGCAGACGAACTGCTGCTGTAAGTGCAAGTCCAAGTTGCCTGCCTGCAGACACGGGCGACGCCAAAAGAAATATGGTGCAATGGCACACAAATGGGCCATTGAAACGAAATTGGAGCATTACTGGCATTGCGTTCAAGTGAAGCAGTGCAAGTCGCGCCGCTGCCCAGATTTGGCCAATGGCCCGTAATATTAGGAAAGAACCGTTGTCATTTTGCTGCTGCGAGTCCATGGTACAGCGACAGCTGCAATGGTACAGGCTAAGTGGAGGTATTATATGTTGAGAGGTTACGATTTTGGTGTTAGGAAGAATGAGTGAGCTTACGAATACAATGAAATTGATAATCCTACCTTACCGCAGGGTAATTAATATTGAAATAGCAAGTGAGCTACCTAAATACATCTTTGCAGAAACTAACAACACAAGTTCTTATCATGACAGCTTATTTTTCAAAGTTGAATATATAACTCCTGATAACACTTGAGAAAACTGCACCGTAAGTGGCTTCAAATATGCTTAGCACCCATCAAGAAGCACAGTCCTAGAATAGAATTATTCGAATTTTTTAGGAAAATAGTCCTTCGCGTCGCGGGGCGGGGTACTTGCTCATCACAATATGGGCCGCAACGTAGTGGAATCAAGCACTCCAAAACGCTCATAACCAAGCAGTGATCACCACACCAGGCTACGAAATGCACAGTGAAGTACATCTCAAAACGACTATTACGTCACAGAAGGGCGCAGAGGGTTAGCAGAAACAAAGCGCCCACCAATAAAATGGCACCGACAAGCGCCCGCTGAAATATACGGGCTTCCAATTAACGCGAACATGCGCAAGAAGATCGTCTCCTCAGTGAGTTTCAATAGGCAGTAATGAGTTTAAGACGTTCAATAAATGTCACGGCCTTGACGCTAAGATGCAATGTTAAAGGTTACACCAACGGTCCCCTGTGATGTCACAGAGCAAAAAGGCCGCCATGTAATAAGAGGCATTCCTCGCACATGGCATATGGTGGATGGGTCATCCAGACGGACGCTTGGGGCTATAGGGAAGCTTTGACTGGAACGTAACTTGGACGTCGCCCATGCCGGGCCACACTATGCGCTCGTGCGCTCAACTTATGAGTGGATGCGCAGCTCCCACATCGCCGCCACGGACCGTGAGAGTAGCATNTGGTGGATGGGTCATCCAGAGGACGCTTGGGGCTATAGGGAAGCTTTGACTGGAACGTAACTTGGACGTCGCCCATGCCGGGCCACACTATGCGCTCGTGCGCTCAACTTATGAGTGGATGCGCAGCTCCCACATCGCCGCCATGGACCGTGAGAGTAGGATAGATACGGTAGCATGAACGACGTGCAAAGTGCAAGTCCGCCCAAAAGTTGAGCGAGTGATTATGCATGCGTTGTCGTCCACGCAACACATACGCAAGTGGGGAGGAGGCTTAGGCTGCCGAGAAAGAGAAAATGTGAGCTTAACAGACTCTGGAGCACATAACTAATGAGTAATTTACAGGAATGTCAAGCGCTCTAGAATTTTAAACCCTGTATTCTTTTGTTCAGGGCATGTAATAAAAAACGCTTGGATGGTTTCGTGCTTCCTTCTAAACCTCACTGTACTATATATATATATGTATATGCGAGCCGTCATGCTAGCAGGTCTTTAACAGCGTCGACGCTGATGAACATTTGGAAGCTCTTGAAGTTTGCAACGAAACGGAACTCAAAATTCTCGGCACTTGGCTGTTTTTACAAGGAACCAATTAAATATTGGGACACGTGACAGACTGTGGTGGCGTTATATGAGACTGTATGGTAGAGTGAATGTGACTTGAAAGGAAAAACCGTGAAAATTCTGGAAGGGAGATCAGATAGTTTCCGATGACGATTTGCAACCGGAATAGACAAGCGCATGAAATAAAAACAAACGGTAACATTCTCGTTATTATATTCTTATAACAAAAATTCAGTGGGACATATGCATCGCGCAGAGCGTAAAGGGATAAAAACAAGGCAGAACTATTACAGGTAACCAAGGTGAAGTTAAGCATACCTCGCGAGGCACAGCCATGGATGGAGGGTCCGTACGTACGGACGCCATCGCCTCAAAAGTTATGTGAGGTCAGCCAGGGTATCGTGTGCGCGTATACGCTATACGCAGCAAATACTTGTTGCCATCAGTGACACGGCTGAAGGGCAAATGGGGTCTGGTCCTATAGCTGGAGGCTAGGCCAATATGGTCAACTCAAAAACGTGTGTGTCTGCGGGATCTTAGTTCTATAGGACTCAAAACGAAGTAGATGCTATAAATCAAAATGTTTAGCTGCGTGAAGTAGAAGCAAATGTTTTTGTGGCTGAAACCAAAATGCTGTAGGTGCTGAGCCAAAACACATTCCTAGCTGGAACCGATCAAATGCTCAGCTGAGATGTCTTTATTGTTGCACCACCCAATATACACCAGCCGCTGGAACCTAATTACCTCAAGTCCTGGAACCACCAAAATATATTACTTACTAGAACCAATAGGCCTTACTTGCTGCACCCAAACTCAAACCAAAGTTCCTTTGTTATTTATTCTGAAGCCAAAACGCTCAAAATAAAGGACTTAGAAGAATAAATTTGATACTTGAACTACATCACCTTACATATTACAACAAGAGTGACAGTGACAACCAAAACACTAAAATTACTACAGCAAAACGCTTCAATTACTGGAACGATTCAATTAATGGAACCAAATAGATTACCTACTTCGTGGTACCGAATTGAGCTAATTAAAATCAAAACGCCGTAGTAATTGGAATCCAAACCCATGGACGGAACATCACGGTGAACAGAAACGGCAAGTGGAAATGATGAGGAAATACCAATACCGACTGCGAGATGAAGACGCAAGGAAACAAATTAGACACGAAAAAGTATCCCAAAGGCCTAGTTGTACTGGAAGTCTAAGATACCAAAATTATTACAGTATATACATCCTTTGACAAGGTCCAACTTCCCGTAGCGTAGGCTAGGTACACAAACCAACGATGTGATAGTTAGAAAGTCACTTTCTTAGCAGCCTTCACTATCACCTAGTTCATTGTCATCAATGTCACCGGCAAATCACTATAGCACCAAACCACCACCCGCCGTCACCCTCCTCAGCAGGAGGGGCTCAGGAGCCACCAAAGAGCAAGGTCAGACACCGCACGACACTCATGGGGCGTCACTGTACCCCTACCCCACTCTGGAGCGCGCCTCCCTAACCTCCCCTTAGGGTTCCTTAACGCTGAAATACCAAGACTACTAAAGAGTCAGTCTCTAAAATTTCTCCCAAGTGAAATCATCCCGTCTGATTCCAAAACAACACGAGTCTGACCACTGCAGTGTGTCCAGTCCGCTGTAGGGACAGCGCGACCCCAACCTCCCTCAAGGTTCCACGCAGAGCTACCAAAACTATTGCACAGACCGCCTTTGGTACCTTTCCCGGAGAAAATCAACAAGGTTTATCGGTAAGATTAAAGCTCTGTGACGCTGAAATGCCATAGCTTTGTCAACGACTTTCGTCGACTTAAGTCGATCTCCCGTTTTGTTCCTCAATGACTGTGGATCACACTAGTTGTGGGTAGGGACATTTATCAAACCCCAAATAACTTACTAACTCGTATTCAAATTTTAAAAGAAAAGACCTATACGAGTTCAAAAATGAAGTTCAAATTTTTGGAGATCAATGGCAATAAACCCGCCCGCCAGGCAAAGTCAGGCCTTCTTTAAACTGTCCGCTACATAACCTATTAGCGGACAATTTAAAGAAGGCCTGACTTTGCCTGGCGGACGGGTTTATTGCCATTAATCTCAAGAACTCCTTTCATATAGAATTTATCAATTAAAATTATTCACAAAAATATTATGCTTTGACTTTCGAAAGATCAAAATTGGTCACGTGTTTCTCCTACCGGGAATTCATACAAATGCATTTAGAATATAGCACGAGCCTGACAATACACTAATGATGAAATTCGGGCACAGTGCAGCTCAGCCTTACAGTAAATCAGCAACACCGACAGGAGCTCTTCTTGCCATAGACGCTGTACGGCAAAATGCAGAATGGATATCAGGACATGATAAGGTTGAAGGGGAGAGATGCTTGCGGAGGACTCATAATGAACGACAAAATACATATACGGGACGACGATCTAGAATGGCAGGCCTTGGTGAATGAAACCTTCGTTTCCTAAGCTTTGCAGATAATGTAATTATGTCACTTTGAGCAGAGCACACTACAGGGATTTTAAATAAGATAACTGCATGATTCCAGTAAACATGTCGCCGGGGCGAACGCAAATAAAGTATATTGTAATAAATTTTATCGTAGAGATATACTCGTATAACATAGGGGCAGCTCATTATAATGAAGATACATTTAACACTTCGCAGCCAAAGTGACTATCAGGGTCTAGTTTCAAATAGTGCTGTTGCTACGTAGGTGATGTTTAAGACTTATGCTAAAATGTTAAGCCCAATAACAGCAAAGAGACGAAAAACAGTGATCCGTGTGGATGATAAAATGAACACTCGCCAAATTTTAAATCACTTAAAAATCATAAGTAAAATATGGTCAACTTTAACAATGATTGGCAATAAAGTATTGCTTGCAAACAAAAATTTCTCATGAGCGAGGTGTGTTCAAAACTTGCCCGTATTTATTTTTCCGCGTGTAAACTAATGAAGCTGCAGAAGCCTGATTTAGGGCTGGATAGTGGGGAAGAGGAAGTGAGCGCTTCATATTTTTGTTGATAACAAAGTGATTGAAAAATATTGAATGGTGCACGTCAAATTTGAGCAAAAGCTTGGTAATTCTAAAGTGGAAGCCATTTGCAAGAAGCATCGGATATCAAATAACTGGCGCCACACAAGTAAAGAATTGAAGAAACTTCGCTGAGATTTTGCTGATGCCCAAATCCTTCGATGCTAAAGTCCGTATCGACAGGAGGTTTTGTAATCGCGATCCGATGATCCAACATTACCAGGGTCTTCAAGTGGTCAGTGACCGCTTCACTCGGGATGTTGATGGCCTACAAAAATGCACTCCAGTATCCAGCGATGTAGTGCCGTCTCTAAAACCGTTGTAACCCCAGTTTTCGCCTGCTGAAGACGCTTGGACTGTATGTAGTTGGGGATCATCAAGCTAAGTTCTTCAATAAGCTATTTCATAAAATGCTGACGGAGTTCACTCATACTCGTTCTTACTTATCGACGGTCTGCTATCGGTCGATAGCATCCACAGGCTTGAAAGGAAATTAGCAACGAGGATTTTGATTCTCTGCATACGCGCACAAAAGCAGGCTTCCCTGGCTTCATTAGCTTACGTGTGAAATATTTAACCCGAAGAGTAAAGGAGAGTATTGAGCCTTTAGCAAATGGCGAAGAGAGCATAAGGTACGACCTAAGTGCAAGGATAAGTCATTTTCTTATCGACGCACAAATAAAAAGAAGAGCAGCCCGTGATCTAGTACCGTTCACTTCCAGGTGCAAAGTCAGAACAAGGGGAGCCTATGATCAAGTGCCACACTTTCCGCCGACCACAAAACCCCGCCATAGGTCGCCACAAAAGGAGCTACAACTGACAGCCATAACCCGAGCAGTAAGCTAGGAAAGGTCACACTGAGGTGATCCCGAAAAAGAAACTCTCGTTGATCGCGTCTCGTTGATCAGCGTCAACGCTGTCTGAATGAAAGGGAGCTCTCAGGAGTGGTCACACTTGACCGTTATCATCGACCTTCTTCAAGGTGGAAAAAACCCCGGGCAAAGGCATTGGTTTTCACGGGCAGCATTGCGTCGCAGGGACTTGAGCNGTCTCGTTGATCAGCGTCACCGCTGTCTGAATGAAAGGGAGCTCTCAGGAGTGGTCACACTTGACCGTTATCATCGACCTTCTTCAAGGTGGAAAAAACCCCGGGCAAAGGCATTGGTTTTCACGGGCAGCATTGCGTCGCAGGGACTTAGGCAACTGTTGGTGGAATGAATAGCACCTGACCATAAATGGAAACCCGAGAAAAGTGAACTTCAAAAGAAAAAACCACCCTGGCTCATAGGACACAAACTTTGCGATAGCAGAGCTTACGAAACTGTAGAAGTTGGAAAAAAAAGTCACTGGCGAACTCCAGCAAAGGTGAGGAATTATATCGTAAGCGTCAGAAAATTACTCTTATTATCATTATTATATTGCTAGTTTAAGCCTCCCTACCCACAAGGTACACCGTGATTCAAAGAGAGGAAGAAAGAAGGGACAAAGGTTGTCAAGAGAAACGTGGGACCCTTGCACGCGTCAACGTGCATTGGAAAAGCGACAGTAAAGCTAGAACGTCACACACAGACTAGTAACAGGAAGTACCTACAGGATGTATGGTAAGACGTTTAAGAGAATGCATTTAAGAGCGTGGCAGGCTCTTTTCATTCTGCCAGACTATATTTGGTCCTAAAACTAAAATGTTTCCTCAGATAGTATAGTGTTAATTCAATCATTGAAAAGTTCTTTCACAATTCCCGTCTACCAGCACGAGAGTGCAATAAATTGTGTTTTTATCCTGTAGAATACACTGTCATGAAAATATATATGCATTTTATATGTACAAAAATAGGTAGAATAACACATAGGACATGAAAAGGATACATTTTACAAGGAAGTAGCAAGTGTACCTCTATAAGCATATAAAATATTTCAAAAACAGTTTCCAACACAAACTAGCACTTTAATTAAAATTATAAACGTTGTGGAATGAAATTAAAAGTAATAATAGAAAAATACCTCAAACGTTCACCTTGCACCTTCTGGTTACTATATATACAGAGTTTCACTGTCAGAAGTAATTCCTACTTTGAACTGACAGCAGAAACAATTGATAGTTTGAATTCATTTTTACTTAATTCAAATGTTTTCGTCAACGTATCCTGTAGGAAGCCTCAAGATATTTACATTATGAAATATCGATCCCAACTTTTCAAAAAATTATCAATTTCTCTGTGAAAAATTTGTGTTATTCGTGAACTTCGTAGTACAATCCTACATAAGCTGTTTCCTTTTGCAAATCTCTGATATGTGAAGACAAGCAAAACATTTCAGAGCTTTCAATTCCCAAATGAAATAATTTTCATGACAATTCACAATTAATCAATTTAAATAACAGCTTCCAGCCTTTATGGAAAAATGCCCGTTGTTTACTCGGGTCGAAAGCCCCGAAGTCAATGGAGACATTCAATGACGTCCACATACATATATTATTCTTAACGTTCTTATAGAACATAGCCTGAATTACTATAATTATCATTAGTGTATAATAAGGACAGAGCGTGGAGCAAAAGATAACCTTTAAGATATTGGATATTAAAATCCGCTGCTACGAGTTAGAGTACACAAAATGCACTGCTGCGAGCTGCAAAAATTCGCTTTGGAAATCTTAATTACCATTGCAAGACACACTTCGTCCATCCCTACATGTTAAGGTCAAACGATGCCCCAATTTTTTCCCCAAGAACACTACTATTTAGCTCACACAACGACCGCTTCCATCTCTAAACACCAACAATGAGGCCCTTATTAGAGTTTTTCTCTTAAAATTATTAAGTTGATACCGAGGCCAATGGTTGTAAGCTCGTTCTGTTCATTACAGCTCAAGCAAAAAGTTTAATGCGAGCAGCCCAATCGAGAGAAGAAAGCGAATGAGAGGATCCTCAAATACAGATGAACGCGATCAACAACAGCGTCTGCTTCGCCAGCCCTTGAGCTTCGCGGGGTCTCCAAATATTCATCGCAAGCGAGTAAATATGTCGTTTATACTTCAACAGACACAGCTAGGATGTTTCACGAAACGAAAGGACTCAAAAGATAGACAAGAAGTAACGAATAGAAAACTGGAACCTACGCAGGAGGTGTTTCCACACAGGACAGTCGAACTTCGGAAGAGCAAGTTAGGAAAGATGCAGAAGACCAGAACAAAGTATCACCAGTATGGGCATGAATACAAAAGAAAATTGGACATGGCGTCCTCAAGGCGTAGTTGAACCTAAAGCAACCTGTGGATTCCCCTGGGGTGCTACTTCCCATAACATAGGATGACAAAGCTAACCAATATAATCCCGTAAGGCGAGAGGCCCATCCCACGCCCAGAGAGAGACCCAAATACCATATTACCATTATCTCATTTCGGAATCCAAAGGCCGCGATCGAGTGAAACATGTTTTTTTTTCTTTCCCTGTGAGTTTCGACGGCATAAATCCGAAGAAGTCCATCATTTTTAGCATTTTTATACTCTTTCTTTCGTTTTCCGAAAGTCTGACGGCGTTTTCAAACAGAGAGAAATTACGGGTTTCGAGAATTTTCTTAATTTTTGATGTTACTGCAAAATACGATATACTTTAGAAAATAAGAATCCTTTTATTTTATGTTCTTAAAATCTATTTCAAGAGTAGAGTTGCAACAACATATGAAAACAAAAATGGAATGTCGCCTCAGAAAATAATTCAATATCTGAAGCAGCAACACTACCACATCATACCTAAACACAAAACCCGACTCTCTAAAGAGCCACGACAGTAAATTGAAGTTTCACGAATCATTTTAGTTCATACTTACACTGAAACTTTCCTAACGCACGCTTTACAGAAGCAACTTATGAAAAACATTTACCCATCAAACGAAGAATAGCAGAATCGTAAAAAATGATCAACGCATAAAGGCCAAAATAGAAACAAATCGCCTAATGGACCAGCAGATGCACGCAGCAACTGTTCAGTGCAACTGCTGTACAAAATCCCATCGCGGTGATGGGCTTTATCCTGCCGTCCTTTGTGAGAAACTAAAACTACCAGTGGAACGTGATCGATGTTTTGCAGACTCGGCAGCAGTGTCGAACGGCAAATCCTCTCGTAGCAATATTTTACGCTCGCATGCCAACAGAAATGGTGTAAATCACACAAAGTGTTTTTTTTTTCTTTTATCAGAGCGAATCTCCGGAATAACCAACATCATCCGAGCTTTGCTATACTTTTTGTAACAATGTTGAAACACAGCTTACCTGCTACGAGAACGCTTATCAGGAAATCTTTGAGCATCAATCGGCAGCTACAGCCACTAGCTGTACAGCTAACAAAAAAATAGAATGCTGTCATTCATCCCACGTTCGTATGTACTCAGCAGATTAATTTTTCGCGTTCTGTCAAATGTATAGCATCATGAACAAATTAGACTACAGCAAAAGCAAAACCCATCGATCACTCCGTTTCCACCAGAAAGAGTTAATGATGTGATGCAAACCCGCGCAATCAGTTGTTCACTAATATCCCCGTAATTTATTTACGTCTTTTTTTTTATCGTATAACAGCATGGTAAAAATAGGCTAGAGCAAAAGCACGCGCGCAGCCCATCGATCATTCAGTTTCCACCTAATAGGATTAATGGCGGGAGGTATAATGCCGCGCCAGCAATTCAGTCGCAAATCACAGCAAATTGAAGAAATTAAAGCGACTTAACTGAGTGCCGTCAGGAAGGCCACAGAATTACAGGCACTTAAATGGATGCTTTGTGCGTAGGAGATCAAAGAGAATATTTTCGCATTCTCCAAACCGAATTAAACGGCGAGGCTGGAAAGCCTCTCTCCGCGTAATGGAAAGCACACACAATGGAANCAGGAAGGCCACAGAATTACAGGCACTTAAATGGATGCTTTGTGCGTAGGAGATCAAAGAGAATATTTTCGCATTCTCCAAACCGAATTAAACGGCGAGGCTGGAAAGCCTCTCTCCGCGTAATGGAAAGCACACACAATGGAATGAAAAAGAACGGAGAATATTAAATTGCTTTTGAAATGCATTCGAGTGAGAGGCAACAATATATACGATTACTAACGCTTGTATGTAATTTTATGCGCTGTGAAACGTTAAAGAAAAGCTTCATGAGTTGGTCACAAGTCTGCATTCGATCGCAAAAGGTGTTAGGTGTTGAAAATTTGTCAGCACACAAACGAAATAAAATGTACTCGTAACGTGATGTAGTTTTCTAATCTGTGAATACTTAGATATATAAATTTTAATTTACTTCTCATCAGAGCTCAAAGCGATTAGGAAAGGCGATAACTTAAAAGTTGATAAAAAATGAAGAATCTTGCAATTTCGTTCATTTTCGTGTTGGAATTCAGGCAACAACAACGCTGGGCAGTCTCGGCGAATAAAATCATCTTTTGTCAACCGAACTAAACAGTATTGAGAGTTGAATACACGACGTACGTTACGGCAGCACAGTTCTAACTGCAGAACACAACGGGAGTGTGGAGCGGTACTTGCAGAAAATACGGGCTGCAGAGCGTTCTTTGCAGAACAAGCGAGGCTGTTGAGTGCAGAATTCAGAACACACGAGGCTGTTGGCCGTTGAATTCAGAACACAAGGGCTGCAGAGCGTTCACTGCAGAACACGTGGGGCTGGACAGTGTTGATCGCATCTGTTCCATCGACCACCACATGTAAGGACTGCGCAATCCGCGCAGTCGAACACCAACTACTCCCGTGTGCAGGACCGGTGTAGAGGTCACAGATGGAAACCATGTCTATAGTCAGAGCTCCCAAAGCCAGTAAAGATGTTCAGGTTACCGGCAAGCAACATCGTTAGCCAACAACAAACACTGCCCAAACACCTTCCCTTACTTCCTTCGGCCAGGACACGATCTACTTTCACTATCGTGGGCACCTGATGCTAGGCAAGCCAAGCCTGCACTGTACACAGTAGAGAGCCTTCTAGTCTACGGGATTTGACCCCATACATACACAGAAAACGCTGTATACCACCCAAACGGAATTATTGGCCGCTCCTAAAGTTGATTAGTGATTCTAGCATCTACGGCAACCCAGAATTCTGTTAGGACAATGGGTACCAAAGTGGGCGGTACAGACTGTCAGGCAAAAGAGGCAAAAGATGACAGAGAGGGAATTAAGGGGCTGCGACAAGACGGCATTAAGGGAATGTTCGAGTTACTAATTTGGATCGAGATAATCCAATCTGATTAGCTTAATTGTACAGAACGCCACAATTGAATAATGGATTAGTCACTCTGGATAGTCAGTAGAGCATCACAGATCGTGATGACAACACAACTATTGAGGGTGGTTGGCACTAGTCACTGGAGCAACCCACGTTACCCTGGGGCTGTGACTATAGACAACACGTACGTACGTCACATGTGCAGTGCTCAGCACCTCGACTTCCACCTACAAAACAGCTCAAAAGTCTTGAGGCTTACGACATCAATTTACGATGCTTAATTAATTAAGAGTGGTCAAGTTTGCTTGGAATCATATTGCAATTTAGAATTTTCTTCGCAGTCCATTAATCAGGTATATTCTCAACTCTCAAAGACAGCTCTATGCCAGGTTCAAATAACGCGCTTATACCATTAGAAAAAGAACATGACAAGTGCGTCAACCTCTACGTTGCGGCAACTGAAACTTACATATTAATGATACATTGCGTCCTTTGTTCCAATACAAAGGAAAGCTGGTGCTACACCCTCCACTCCTGCAATAAAATTAGTTTTGGCAAAGACAGAAGAATATGCAATGGACTCCACTATTTCTGGGACAGCGACCATATGTTCAAAACTGCAACGCGTGTCCAATATTCTGTAGGAATCAGGGCAACTATTTATTTCAAAAGGACAATAATGCAACACACTTTATTTTTGCAAGCACAACTCAAGCTACAAGCGATTCAAAGATTTACTGTATATCCGACATGCAAGAAACTTAGGCACAAACGTTTCTTCGGTACATTTATTTAAAAACTACCTGCAGTTCCTCGCCAAACTCAACGATTGCGTTAATGTGTGATATGAAATGAATTTTTCGTATCAAAATTTACAGTAACGACGATAGTTGAAACATGGCATATGTTGCACCTTCAGTTTTCACCAACGAGAATGATTAGTACCATACAATAATTCACGTCGTGTTTTTATTTATTTATAATATATTTATATATTTCCCGTCAAGCTCTATGGGAAAAAGATAGGAAGAAATTCAAATACTGAAGACGGTGTTGTACGAATACAATCCTACGAGGGAATATCGTCCTGCGAGGCTCGCACTCGGGAGCTCCAACTGTGGCAGCTGAGCTCGCCTGCATGACCGTGTTTGGACTTGTTCAAACTTCAAAGGTGCCACTTGACTGCACCGTATTAATATATATCCAATTTTTCAGGCAAGATACTGCATTTTCATTTGAGAAGCCATCTGAAGAGTAAAAAAGCACAGGAGACAACGGGGGTTTTCCTGAACTATATACTAATTTTCGGCCGTCATTTATAATGACAGCTCGGGCCACAAGTTAAAACATTGTATTTTATTCCTAAATATTCAACAACAACAATAAATGAAAGATTTGCATATTTTTTAACCAAAGTATTCACTGATAACATTTGAAACATGTTTGTATATTCAAGTGACATTTATGTCCAGGACCATCATTCGAACATTCAGCGAACATCATTCCATCGCACGATGCAAGCAATTCCGCTAAGCAAAACTCAAGAGTTCTTTTCAAAACAGCAACTCGGACGAGCCACTTTGCAATGCAGATATAGGCGCAATGTCGCATTTTCTAGACGAGCAGCGACAAATTAGCCGAACCTTCGAACCTATAAAATTTTATGCGAGCCAAACTGTTTCGCATGATGGCACGAAATCCACAAACTACGTATTAGATTAGATGAGATTAATTAAATTACACGCTAATACAAGCCTGCCAGCATACGCAGAAGTGTTTGAAGGAAGTAAGGAAAAGGATATATGACAGAGATACGGGAGCCCGTGCCCGGTACTTTCATTGCAGGATCAGCATGCATGGGTTCAGTAACTCAAGGCAGAAGAGAAAGAATTTGAAGAACGAAACAAACAAGCAAAAGCAAAACGGAACTGCGAAAAGCGGCACGGAAGAAAGATGAAGCAAAAGCTTAAGTGATCATAAGATACAGCAACATACGGGGCCCTTGACAGCGCGACATAGGCTGGGGGAACCGTCCACAAAGTAGGTATTATCCTAATCTCGTACAAAAGCTTCAAGCTCAGACAGTAGCTCCTGCAACGCATGCAAGTAGTAAAGAAAAGCAAATAAAATGAAAAGGGCAGCGAAGTCACAAGACATAGCATCGCAACAAGGGGAAAAATCATTAAATCGCACAAATAAACATAACACGCGAACATGAATGCAAAACTCTTTCGATGGACGTGTATGTCAGTCAGAGACGAACGTAAAGCCGAACCTCAACAAGACATTTCCAACGATATACGACACTGTCGTGCTTATGATATTGGACAAATTACACTATTTATGACACAACCTCCTAAAAAGAAGGAATATTTTTCTAATATAATAAATTAATCTAAATGCAGATTTAGAGCACCAATATGCAAATGCATGCCGAACCGCAATGCTCAATCTCAGCGGTCATGTTGAACGCAATCGCGTCGATACATATTTGATGGTGGCAATAAATTTCTGGGATGTGCTGAAGTAATAATCCGAACATGTACAGAGGCGAGTGGGTCTCGTGTGGCACGTCGCGTATATTCTTATAAGTCAAGAGGGTGGGCAGAGAAAGGCAAGCATGTAGCGAGGGAAACCCAAGCGCTCTATGTGAGTCGGGAAGGTCAGATTCTGCTCACTGATGAGGCGCATGTGAGCAACTTTACTCATTAACAGTAAAATAATTGAACGAAAACGCTCAGGCGACAAACTCCTTTTGAGGATCAAACTACTAGATCTATTTACGAGATCTAGTATCATCGACTAGCATTACGGTATAGTTCTAAAACCGAGACGATACGAGGAAGAGACGCTTAATTACAAACTGTTACGTATTGAAAAATAAAATCACAACGCATTCGTATGAAATAGGACATAAATAACGAGCACTGCAACTTTAAATACAAAAATGTTTCTTGGCACTAAACAAAAAAAAATACCAGATATAGTTACAAAATGAAGGCCAAG
Source organism: Parhyale hawaiensis (assembly GCA_001587735.2). Lineage (NCBI taxonomy): Eukaryota > Metazoa > Arthropoda > Malacostraca > Amphipoda > Hyalidae > Parhyale > Parhyale hawaiensis. Next base: position 9,215,499 of record LQNS02000210.1, read on the forward strand.
AATGCGATCAATTTTACGAAATATTGTATGACAGGAGTGATTAATATTTTAGCCCTTAAACCTAACATGATTCTTAATCAAGTATTCCAGTTCCATTAGACAGAGCGTTCTCTTTGCGCAGCGAGCGCATATCTTACACGTGTAGAACGTGTGTCTCTCTATTGCTAGAATTAATCAGGATCATGAGTGCAGACACGAAGAAGCGTTAGTCACTTACAGGTAAATGGACTGCAGTCGGAATCGAACAAGAGTTTTGACAATTTGCTTTCTCAATCAGTTTCGTCTCAAGCGCCAGCAGCTGCAATAGTAAAACAGTCAATACCTCGTTTTCAAGCCGGCTGGTTGATAACGCGAACTTCAACTATTATACATCAGGGAACTCGAATCCCACAGATATTTTCTAGGCATTTGAAGAACCAGCACCTTACAGCTTGAGCCGGCCGATCTGTGGTCCCAAGTCCTTGCTCAGTAACCGAGCAATTCCCATGGGGGAATTTCCCCCTGACGGCGAACTGAAGGTGTAGACAATTTCGAAGACTCATTTCATTCACTCTGCCACGGCAGCAACACAGGACATCAACTGCGCCGAACTCTCCTGCATCCAAAGAGCTATAAAGACGTAACGGAGGTTAGACTAAACGTTGTCTCGAGACCAAACTCAGGTGCGCCGAAACGATACAAGCATACGTACTTCCGAACTTCAGAACCGTGAAACCGAAATGAGAACGGGTTACGCTCCTACCCTATCGACAAATGATAAGCATTCATAGTAATTCTATGAGTATATATTCAATGTTAGAGGATGACGTCGGATAATTACGACCTCACATACCCACACTGATAGTCTCGTATAAATATGCTAAGCCTGATCTCCTGAAAATAGTAAAGGAGAATAAACCGATTCAACATTGCAGTGCAGAAAGCACAGGAGTACTTGACACGTGCCCAACAGCGTTTTTTTTTTATTTCGATGGGAGAATCAAGGTTATATATATACCTTACACTGAATACTATATGCGGCGAGTAGGACATGAACGGCTATGAATATTACCATGCCAGGGACGTGAGCAGCAGTTAGGTTAGCGCGAAGAAGACTGGGGCTCGTATGTGATGAACCGGAACAATTTATACACTGGAGGGCGGAAACATTAAACCGTTATCAGGATACTGAAAGCTGCATAGATATCCTACGCAAGAACGTAAAGAGCAGGTTTGTCGAGAAACAGAGCTAGACGCAACAGCAGGACTGGAATATACAGAACATTGGAAGGTCGTCAGGACATGAAAAGATTATTATTCTCTTCCTAAGTTTACATTATAGAAGGATTATATTTCAATCGAACGTAGGAGAGTCAGCAGCAGAGGTGAGCTTGATGAATAACTTCATTTCTATTTGAAAAGCACATGATAGATACAGAATGTCGGTGTACACATAGGAAGGTTACAAGGACATTGAAAGCTGTATAGACACAACCGTTAGCAGGCAGACAGACAAGGGAGCACGACGCGCCACTCAGCGCACACGAGACAAGTTAGATCGTTGCAACAGCAACCGCCCCAACGACGCCCAAGAGAATGGTTCGTGAGGAGAAAATATGTGGGAGGACAAAGTTACGTTTTGTCCATAAAGTTATCGGCGTTGAGCAAGCATCGGCACGCCAACACTGCAGCCGCCGATAACATAGATGGTCAGATAACTGAGATGCTATCGAGCGCCCTGCTATGCTCCGCAGGTCGTATACCGAAGCACAAACAACAAAGGAGGATGGCATATGAAACCTATAGTTTGCAATGTTGAAATATCGTGAAGCAATATTACGATAAAGTTTAGTCTCACTAAATTTTCGCACTGAATGAACGCAAGAATTTTTCATTCGAATCGATGTATCACGTAGAAATTGAGCTCACCCGTCTACCAAAGTAACATACTAAAATGTAGATCAGTAGTCGAATGGAGGTTCGAATTGAACACTTCGCATCACAACGTCTACTTCATACCATTAATCTGTGAGCGTTGGTGTAGTATTATTCGTAATAATAACCAAGATTAACTCTTTTTTCATGAATTACTCAGTTTTTCTCGTAGGAATAGCACTAAGTATTTGAAATGTTCTACGGATACCACGCTATGAGACAAAGTGTTATGTACTCATGGTAAACGATGCATAGTACAAAAAGAGGGGTAGCTGAAGACTAAAGTTGCACACAAGCAAAGGGAAAAATATCGTAGTCTAGTCCAGTGTGTACGAAACACACTACACAGCATTGCGCCCCAATGTTTGGCCCCCGCCTGGCAATAGTATTCGTTGTTATCGAGGTACGCGGGGAATCGTTTGTAGCCAGGGCTAGTACGAACGTATGATTTCTAGCCGCGTTTTGTACTGCGAAATACGGGCTGAGTCTTTGCTGTCATTGAGACAATTAGAACTCTTTCGAATTAAGTGCAAGGGTTGCAATTTGCGGTCCCAAGTTCGAGTCCTGACTCGACTCCTTGTATTATAAATACAGCCGCCGTGTAGCGAAGCGGCTGGAATGACTTCGGGGTTCAGTGTCTCTCAGACAGTTGTCGCGTGAAAAAAGTTATGCCAGGCTGCAGGCGGTGGGATTCCGTGAGGACTCTAGTAATAATACTAATGCCTTATTAGGTATTTAGGGACCTTATTTATAGTTCTTCCCTGTATGTAAGCTGTAGACGTACTACGGTACTGACATCCAAATACTTTACTTTCTTATCGAAAATGCAACCAACGAAGATGCAAACAACACGAGACTTGGTCCCGCAAGAATGTGACTGCGGCGGAGGCCAGCGACGCGTCTCGGTCGTATAACCTTGTGATCGAACTGGTCCAGCGGAGGACAGGCTGCTCAGCACCCCAGCGACATCCTGAGCGTAGTCATGACGTAGCTATTCCAATGCTGTGAGATATGAAGTAGATGCGGAGACACAATATGACATATTTCAATTAGCGAGCGTTGTGTCACACATACATGGCACAATAAGAAGTACTAGTGCAAGAACCTAGTGTATAAAATCCTACAGATTGCTAGTGTGTTACTGTTAATACAATGAAACAAAGTATGCGTCACGATATCGATATGGACGTGATTTAATAATCCTGTATAGTTCGCCAGAAAAGTATCCTTCCTTAGCTTGTAGGCCACCTCCACTTTGTGAATTTTACCTTAGTCATTGAATGAGGTGCAGACAGGGTTACACACACACATACACACACCAATCGCTGCTTGAAGAGCAGCTACAACGTATAGGAGATATCCTACGTACGCTACGGATACTCAACGATAGACAAACTGCAGCTTTCAACTCCACAGCTAATAAAAAAAGAAAATTCTGCGGGATCACAGCTCCAGCTACATGGACTATGAAGCTCGGACTACAGCCATTGATCTTGGTCTAGAACTATAAAGAGGTATAATATACATCGCTCGCCTTAACAATTCTCCAACAAATCAGATCAATTTGGCTCTATAACAGAACCAACACCAAACTGCTTAAACACGATTTCGGCCTAACAATGTCAAAGATCAGAGGCACGAGGCACATGTGAAGTAAAATGTAACATCTGATAAGGAGGCTGAAGGCCGCTGTAAAGTGATACCATGACAGAGAGCTAGGAAGTTCTTATCGGTGCATCGAGCGCAGCAACAAATCACTTTAAATTCAGAACCTGAAGAACACAAAGTCAGCCGCACAAGTGCTGCAATGGTCAAGATTAACAAAGTGAACAAGACTGAAAAGGTTATCTAAAAACAGGCAAGTTACGTGAGTTGGATGCATACGATGTCGTCGAGTCAAAGGCCATACAGCAGTAAGCCAGCGTTCGTAACTGTGAAGATAAGAATTACTAAATATACTAGNGAAAAGGTTATCTAAAAACAGGCAAGTTACGTGAGTTGGATGCATACGATGTCGTCGAGTCAAAGGCCATACAGCAGTAAGCCAGCGTTCGTAACTGTGAAGATAAGAATTACTAAATATACTAGAATGACATATCAACTGTATGTAATAATTACAACTGCCTTTAAGTATATACATAATTACATATACTTACATACATTATATATAGTAGCGTGACACGTGGAAATTCTACGGTTAATTGTTTTCACTTACTTTAGTTTGACCTAGAGCAGCGTTTCTAACTTTACCTACCACGTGCTCTACTAACGCCTGTCACCTAACCCTGACGATCTCCGCCTAACGTAACGCAGGCCGTCTACTGTAGCACCTCGTCCAAGCTATCTTAGTACAGTACTCTGATTTCAATAATGAAACTTGCAAATGGTCTGTTATCAAAGGATTCGCACTTGTATCTTGATAATAACATATAGATAAGCACGTACTTCTTGCACTGTTTACCCATTTATTTGTACGCCATTTCCAAACTCTTTTTCAAATAGTTTATGTATATATATCTATAGCCCTTCATAATATTACACATTTTCACTTTTTCGTCGGCGTATCTGATATTTTTTACATTATTTTGGGGCCTTGGGATATTCAACGGTAGCCCATCATTTTTCGGCGTTACTTGATGCACTAGCTATAAAACAAAGTACAGCAGACTCGGCCAATTTCTACAACAACAGATTCTTGTGTTGGCGTAACTGCCTGTTCTCAAGAAGTCATTGAATGTCCTTAGACTTCACACTTTCACTGCAAAAAATACTTTTTTACTTAAAGAGCTGTCCAAAAATTAACACTTCTGTGCTCCCGTGGCGTGTCCTAGCTGCGCAGTTGGACCTATTATGATTATTATAAGCCACCAGTACAGTGAAGAAAATATGTCGAGACAAAAAATAATGAAAACAAGTGATACGTGTAAAATGAACTGTCTTCACTATGAAACTAACAACGCTTTTTGAAGAAGAGAAAAAAGCACAGCTATATTTAAAGGTTCTTCGAGTCAAAATCACAACTTCTTGAAAGTTCAATTTTCCCTATCAAATACTGAAAGCGTAAAGTGCATATGAAATATACGTATGAAACCACAGGCAGAAAAATATTATAAAAGTTTTACCTATCTATACACTTATAAAACTCTGATAACCTTGCTGGCCATCGTGCGCACAATATTCGCTTTATTCATAGAGGGCATAAACTGAGAGGAGCCCGGGTGGGTTTTAGATAGGGCAGGCTTAGTAGTACTTCGGTATATTTTATTCTTCTCTCAGTATTTTGGTACTTGAAAAACCTAAGAAAACGTAGTCTAAATACCCGAAATGAGCAGAAGAAAATGGAATACTTAGGATAGGTTTTAGTGACCCAACGGGTCATGGACAGTCTAGTGTAGCAATACCTTTAATATGTACCTTGAATAATACCTGTATTGGGATAATAGGCAGGGAAAATTCGTGTCACAAAACGTCCATAGCAATTAATATAGTGAGACACAGAGGGTAGCAGTGCAACGGAATACGACACCTGACTATAAAGTTCAAACGCATGCAGGCAATGTTTTTCATTTGTGCTTAAGAAATCTTCCGAAAGAAAAGCTAGCCGCAAAGAAAAGAGGGGTTAAGTTGCGGTAACTATTTTCTGCCGGCCCTGTACGACAACGTGGGCCTCTATTGTTGCAGGAATAAGTTATTACTTTCCCCGATGTAATAACTTATCCCCCCCCCCGATGTTCCAGCGCTTAGAAAGGAAGTTAATTTTTTTTCGCATGTCATCTAAACGAAGGAATTAAGGAGTGTGCTGGAAACGATATGAAGAGTACTGCTCAGTAGAATACATGCATCTCTTACGATACTCTGAGTTGGCCGTCGTAGCGTTGTCCTTTATATGCATATTAGTAACGAAAGTAGAACCAATGAAATAGTGCCAACCCAAATTTCTCGTTCTCATTTTTGACAGCGCGGGCCCTCTAGTTTACAATATAGCTAATAAAGACCGATGCACTTATTTATTTGTTCGTTTGCTGTCACGCTTTAAGAAAACAGCCGAAGCTTAGGCCAAGTTGGAAACTGCGGTCATCCTGTCACGTTTCCTCGAAAACTGATAGGTGGAAAGTAATCCAAGTGGCAGATGATGGCAAACGCATGGTAATATTATATCTGCATACAGTTCTTGCTTAGCCAACATTGAAATCCAATCAATAAAAATACATACAGCTTTTCTTAGCACTCGAATGCGTCGTGATTTGTACTCTCTTCTGAGGTTTCCGCATCCGAGTTTCAGCTGCTCCCAGCTCACGCTCAAGCTCAAGTTGAGTACATGATCAACGTACAAAGCAAATGGTAAGATATTCTTCAGCGGTCAGCAGGTGGGCAATGAACACGAGGACTTCTTGACAGCAAACAATTTTTTCAATTCGATTTCTTCCTTCGATGAAGCAGCTTTTCGCTTGTGCAAAAAAAAAGGACTGACAAGGTGATATCATCGAATATCTTGGATACCGTGCTCAATTCTGTATTAAGAGTGATGCTCGACTTCAGGATAAACAAGTTGCTTTTTAACGTATCACCGAAGGAAAGGTTTGCATTTTTCAGTAAAATTTAGGCCGAGAATGCTTACCGTACCTCTCACGTTCTCTCATGTTAACAGTTTCAGTGCTTACTATACAAGCAAATTTCAAACAAAATTATGGTCAGTGCAGAAGTATCGTCACAACTTCTTTGTCGTCATTTTCTACGGCTACACAAGTATAATATATTGTACATCGTTTCATGTGTATAGAAACTGGCACAAAGGAGCAAGACAAATATAAAGCAATGGTTAGTTAGTTACTGTCAGGAAGTTTAAGCCTCCGTTTCTGAGCAGAACGATATCACGGAGGAAAGAGCAAGGGACATGTAGTATGCCGATAGAAAAGTGGAACCCATGCACGAAGGTTTTGAAGCAATGGACTGAACTAAAGTTTACACATACAGTATATGAAATTGCCAAGGGTTTACATGCAAATGAAAAAGGAGACGAGAAATCTTATTAGACAACATAAGCATTTCTAACAGAATTCGGCATATAGTCCAACCCGTATCAGAATTCTTGGCCGCCCCAGAGGCTAGATTGTTGACCTAAATACAACTCCGCTTGGGACAAACTGCAAGCCAATTCTCCCTAATTTCGGTCTCAAATTTTCACCGTGGCCTATGAAAATACTTCACTAAAAGCAACCAAGGGAATGAGCAGGAAATGAACGAACAAACTTACACTCCGACACATCCAGCTTATGCTAATGAATTGCAATAAGAGGGCCGTAAATCCAGTAATATCCCAACAGCACTAGAAGAAACATGGCTAAAAACACTGGCACGGCACAGGTGATAGTGAAGAGTATTTCAGTGAAGACATAAAATTAAAATTACACGTAATTAACCCTGTCTGCCACCGATGCACTAATATACACGTGTAATAATCACACAGGTTCTCTACATGAATATATTAACGACAATTATGCAGGTATGTCAGAATGCTAAACACAAATATTTATAAATGCTGAAACGTTATAGTTACGCACATACGTAAATAAAAAATTTGGGCGTTTATATAATACAAAAAAAATCTAAACATATACGTCAATAAAGCATAAAAATAAACTTCTATATTTCATAAAGAAGACGTACATAAATTGTACCCATATATATATAAACTGTCGCCTATAAGGCCCCAGTCCGAATTCCTTGTCCGTCGGAGGCCAGCAGGCGGTCCGAAAAACGACGACGGATTCTAAAATGATGACAGACTTTCTTAGGTTTTATGGGGCATAAAATTAACTGTCGAGTCGATGAGTATGATATGGAGGAACTGCTCAAGGTAGTCTTCTGTGGGTCTTTAGAGCGACCGTAAATCTTTAGCGTTGTGACACCAACTCGGATATTAGTGAATGAGGCCGACTGATAACTGCAAATTTGCACGTAATTCTAGTATTTTCCGTCGGCAGATCACCTCAGACCTTGTATGCTTAACGTGAACAACGCGGGGCAACAATGTCTTGACAGATAACTGCAAAATTACGCCATAACTTCAGTATCTTGCGTTCACGGATCAATTTCAAGTTTGCCATACAAAACATGAACTATCCAGGGTAACTGTATCAAAGACTATTACCGAGATAACTGTAAAATTACGCCATAGTTTCATTATTTCGCAATCACTGATTATTTAAAGCTTTGCCTCGCAAAACGTCATCAACGCAGGATAATGTCTTCAGAGCTAACTGCAAATTGCGCCATGATTTCAGTATTTCGCATTCACTAATCAATTTAACCCTTTGCCTCCTGACGGCATCATCAGATGCCACTCTCTATTTTCCCTATACAAAAGCTATGCATCATGTAAATTACCCAAGACACTGACGGCATCTGTACCCAGTCAGAAATTTTCGGTGGAAGCACCGGTAATTATAGGCTCACCCAGGATTTTATAGGCTATTATCGATGGGTGAGCGATTAAAATGTTTTTCAATGGCATGCCATCTGAAATTTCTTAAAA
>LQNS02000210.1:9234994-9246432 GCA_001587735.2 Parhyale hawaiensis
CTTAGTTTGTTGCGGATTTGCATTTTCTAAGCTTTCACTGCAGTTCTCTTTCCTGCGCCTCTTCAATTCCTAGAATCTTCCTTCATGCGAGCATTTTAATCTGTTTTTGAATTTTTAGTGATATGCTTTTTACTTCTGCAATTTTTTTTAAATCGCTTTCACTCGCTCCACACTTCAATATTTTTTATGCACGGGTTGTTTTTGTTTTGCTGCTCACAAATCGCCTCTCCATCTTGCCCATTTTCTATTTACCATAATAATTGCCCCCGCGATGCTGCTGCTGATTTGGGCAAAATGTCCCTCGTGTTTGGCTTTCTCTGATCTCGCGAGCGATGCGCACCGCGCAATTTTGGGGAAAGTGCGAGGGAAAAGTTTTAGTCGCAGCTCTGAAATTGCAGGCGTCGCCGCCGCCCCTCACGCTTCCAGCTCACAGTTCAAATGTTAACTTTTTCCCTCAAAACGGAAGAGTATTCATCACAGTTGGTGGGCCTAATTACAGTCATTGGTTAAGTACTTCTTGAAACTTTTTTAATTGGATCTACGCGAAGCTCTATTTTTTACGTAGAAGTTGTTGCTACAGACCTACAGTCTGCAATTTGCAAATTGGGAAGAATGCACTTGACTTTGTATATAGTATGCATGTAGCCGTGAAAAAGTTAAATTAAGCATTAGCCCACGATTACAATTAGAATTGATGAAGTGCATATAGGCTAGTGTAGCAAGTGTAGCATGATGTGACGTCATCAGTGGTCTGTCGTGATCTCACGGCGGTGTCCCGCCCTGCGCTCAGGCCCCTTGTCTCCTTGGCCCTGAAACTGTCCCGACCCTGGCCAGGCAGCAGGCGCGATCGCACGTATGTGCGTTGTGATCAAGTTTTGGGCACTAATTAACCATAACTCCAATATCGACAACAACGTTTTATGCATTTGTTTATTATCTTGCTCGGTTAACCCTGTACGGCTGAAAAGCACTCTCTTAGGAATTTCATCGTGGAAGTTACAATATTCGACCACCTGCTCGTTGACGGGTTAACCGAAAAAGGGACTTCGATAACGAATATAATGCAAATAAAGAAATTTGTCTTCAAGCGTTTTGATAATCGATATCGATGAAAAACTATTATCCAACTGCCCCACCACTGGTAATGACGTCACTAAAGGCAAACAGTAAAGACGTCTTGGCTGAAGCTCCCCCCCCCTGCAGCTCCCGGTCGTATGCATCTATGACCTTGTACCTGCCGGTACCCCCGATCCCGAGTGTCATGCACCTGATGGGTCTCTCTCTCACCTCGCTCCCAGTCTGTCCGTCTGATAGGCGTGGTCCTCCTAAGGTTCAAGGGTTATGTTTGCCCCCCCTCAGTGCATTCTTTGCTGCCCCTTCCCCTCCCTCACTCTCCTCTGTTTTCTTTACCTTTGCTCTAGTTCTTTCTCTCGTTAATTGTACATCCGCCTGTTGCGTGCCTGTATTTCACTTCCTAGTCCGTCAGCGCAGGGCCGCTGGTGTCCTTTTCTGCAGCTGTTCTTACGCTAATTAATGACTGCTTTGGTGGTATATAATGTGGCGTACCTTAGATTCAGGCAAATAATATGTGCGCCCATAAGATAGGTTTGGCACGCGCTCTAGCTAAACCCAACCTGTCCTAGCCTAGCCCAACCTGTTCTTAACTCATCTAACCTATTCCAGCCCATCTTAGCGCATATTTTCGGATGGGCCACATACTATACCAGGATCGCAGTTTGTTTACTGCCCTTTTCAACCTTTCGATTTGATCTTTAAAATTGAATGAGAAGGAATTTATTTGGCTTCTTGTACTGTCTTCTCCTACGCCGCGTCATTCCTACCGTTTTCCTGTAGAAACTCGGCTCTGACGTCACTTTTTATATTCTCAGATGATACACTTGAGCTGGTCATGGTGATTTATGTACTACGGTATCTGCAGCAGGGAATGCACAGTATCTTTAACGGCTTCCTCGAAGTCTCGAACGGTTCCTTGGCTAGTTGATGAAAATTTTATGAAATACGTTAAATATACTTTGCTTTATCTGCTGCAGATACCGTAGTACATAAATCACTATGACCAGCTCAAGTGTATCATCTGAGAATATAAGAAGTGACGTCAGAGCAGAGTTTCTTTCAAACGAGAATCTAGGAGCAGAAGTTGCATTGAAAAACTACAAACTTTTCAGCATAAACCGACCTACAGAAACTGGTAAAGGAGGGGGTTCATATATACCAAGGAACTCCTTTATCCCCTATGCAAAGGTTTTGCAGCAACTACAGAATATGAATTTATCACTACTCATGCTCGTCTCAGCATTCGACAGTCGTTGAATATTATGCTCGCCTACAGGAGCCTTTGCAGTACCGCCGTAACTGATGCAGCACTTTACAACAAGATCAAAAATGCACTGCATACTCCGAATGAGACAATTCTAATGATTGGAGACTTCAACCTCTTCCAAATTGATTCGAGTGCCACAGAAGACACCCAGCAGAGTGACTCCACACACGTGAGGTGATGTGAGAAACGTCACCTGGACTTCTTCCGAAGACTCTCAAGGTAACTCAAGGTAAGGTAGTACCTTGTGCAGCCTAGCCCCACGCAGCAAACTGCTCGAACTCCTCAGCCACCACCACTTGACTCAGCACGTTAATGAACCTACAAAATACGGTAATATTCTAGATCTGGTATTCTCCACTTCTGATTGTGAAATTGTTGACCTAGCCATCCTAGACCGGCTCGGAGACCACAACATGATTGAATTTACGCTCAAAACTGGCAATGAATTCACCACTAATGTAAGTCATCTCAAGCTGCCAGACTATCGACGAGCGAATTTTCAGGGAATGGCAACTGATTTTGAACTCCTATGAGAGACGCCAGTGTTGAACAATGCTCACAGTTTTTGAAGACGAGCATCCTGAGAGCAGCTGAACGACACATCCCAATAAACGAGTTCTTATCAGTATGATCCCCTCTGGATGAATTGGACTGTCAAACGCTGCATTGCTAGGCGACAAGTGCTTTACAATTCCTGGAAGCGTAATCCAACAGAGGAGGACAGGTCCAGTCACATAAGGGTATGTTGCGATTTAATGAAAACAGTCAAGACCACAACAAAAGAAACGGAAGTTTCCGCAGCCGCTATGGCAAAATACGACCCAAAGGCATTCTATCAATACGTAAATGAAATACAACTCGAAGGAGAAACCATAAGTCCGCTCAAACGACCTGACGGTGAAATCACCAATAGCCTAAGAGATAATGCCACAGTCCTGAACAACTATTTCACATCTGTTTTTACTACTAAAAAATTTACGAATATTCCTGAACCAGCACCGATGCAAGTTGCTCCAGTAAACCCCTGTGTTTTCTCGGAGATCGTGATCCTTCAAGAACTCGCCCACCTGAATGTGTACAAATCCACTGGCCCAGATCATCTCACTCCCCGTGTACTACGGGAAATGGCTCCAGTCATCGTGAAGCCAATGCTCGAAATATTTAATCTATCTCTAAGAACGGGAGAAGTTCTGCAGGATTGGAAACTAACTAATGTGATACCGATACATAAGAAGGGGGATAAGAAAAGCCCCAGGAACTATCGACCAATCAGTCTTACATCGGTCGTCAGCAAAACTATCGAACGCCTCTTGAAACAGCACATCACTAATCACCTGAAAATGCATCAGCTCATATCCGACATTCAATATGGCTTCCAAAATGGAAGAAGCTGCTTAACAAACTTACTGGATTTTTCTCAAAAGTTACCGCTATTAAATATGAAGAAAAGGGTGTAGACCCTGTGTATCTTGATTTACAAAAGGCTTTTGATAAAGTCCCCATCACCGGCTAATGAAAAAATTGGAAGCCCATGGCATCCAGGGTGACTATTTACGATGGATCAAGGCATGGCTTACGGGTCGGCAGCAGCGAGTGAAGCTTGAAGGAGAGACGAGCGAATATACACAGGTATATCATCAGGGGTTCCACAAGGTAGCGTGCTTGGCCCACTTCTGTTCTCAATTTACATCATTGATCTCGATCTTAACAGCCGTAGTAAAATCAGTAAATTTGCGGATGATACTAAACTATGTCATTCTACCACGAAAAGAGCCGAGCTCCTACAAGACCTTGACCAGCTCATGGAATGGAGCGCAACGTGACAGATGAGCTTTAATGTCGACAAATGCTCAGTAATGCACGTAGGGCTAGTGAACCCTTCCGCCCCATTGAAAATGAACGGGACGGAATTGACTGCTGTCACTCAACAACGTGACTTGAGAATCACTATTACAAACAAACTACAACTCAGTCAGCAAGTTGACAAGAGTGTGAAAATGGCTAGGAGAGTACTGGGATTCATAAGCAGAAACTTTCAATATAAGTCCGAGGACATCATCGTTCCCTTGTACAAGGCATTAGTGCTGCCACACCAGAATTTGCTGTTCAATTCTGTGTAAGGTGTTATTGTGGCTCATCGCTTTATCAGCTGCTAAGGGTTCAATTACACGAGGCTAGTTTACTCTCTAATAGCTGGCTAGTTGACATGCTTTAGGACAAGAGAGTGAGATAGTGATGATTGCACGTACTGTCCTAGGAGTCAACTAGACAGCGAGTGGAATTTGCATTGCTGGGCATCGTTCCGTTAGCCCGGTAGTACCTACCTCTTATAGAGCATTTATAAGTTTTAAATTGGAGTGTTTGCACATATAGTTGTAATGAATATTTTGGTTTCGATCCGATACCAAAATTACTTCACAACATGCAAAAAAAAAAAAAAAATCCACTAGGTTAGGTATCGGACGTGTTTAGCTATGGTAATTGGTCTATGTCGCTTTTAACATCCACTCATTTATTAATAATTATTTAGGATGTAAGGAGATAAATTAAAGCATTTGAGTATGTACTGTTTTCAATAATAACAGTTTTGGAGCAGATGCTTGAGGGGTGAAGTCGTCTTTAAACGGGGTTAATTTACTAGCAACTATAATGACATTGGGCAAGTTTAGAAGCTAAAAGCCAACTCGCCAGCGAGTAGCGAGTAAAAGTAGAACACGTGCAAACTTTACTCGCAGCTTTTTTACAAGCTGCTAGTTCACTATCCAACATGATGACACGGGGCGAGTTTACTAACAGTTTGTAAACTTGCCAGCTTGTAGCGTGTAAACCAGCCTCGCGTAATTGACCTCTAAAACTTTCTTCTACTTTCACAATGTTTTGCGATGCATTTCTTTTGATCCATTTCTTAATAAGAGCAAAATGTTGGAAATTTGTAGTTAGCTGCTATTATGCTGTGGCCACTTGACTTTAAGTAGAATGGGCTAGTGTTGTCCAAACTGGGGTCCGCGTCCCCTGGAGGTACGCAACATAATTTATGAGGGTACGTGGACAAACAAGGGAAAAAAATTATTTTAAATCATTTTGTTATTAAATCATCATTCTTATATGTGAAATAAAGTTCAATTTATTGACTAATACTCCTGTATTGGAGTCTTTTCATTATTAATATACTATCTGCATGATTTTCCTAATTAAAACTGATCTTTGTCAACCACGTTGGGGGGGGGGGGAGGAGTGTGCGTGACAGTAGTGTGTAGTTGGCGGAAACATTTGGGCTATATTTCAGCTAGAGATAAATTATAAGGCTTCTCAGACTGTCAGTTGGTGATGCCGCGGCCGTAGCTTACAAGAAAAAAAATGGAAAACCTGTATTGCTGTGTTGAGAAATTTTCATTCGTATCTTGAAAACGCTAAGTTACAAAATTAAGTATGAAAACGATGCCGCAAAACCCGTAATGAATGCATATGACATTTTCATTCTTAAACCCCCTCTGAAAAAAGTAAACGGCTGCGGACTAGGTGTCAATTAGCTTTGGCGAAAAAATTTCAGTGTCACTGTCAGCTTTTTTAGAGCTATTCGGCAACTGCGGCGGAACTAGGAACCAAAATTCCTTATTGCCGCCAGCCGGAACTACATTACTTCAGTCGTGGCCACTTGGCAGTAGCTGTTGCCACGCATAAACGGCCTTTGCGGTGCCGCATTGAAAACCGCCTCAGTCTTTTACTATCGGATTAACACCTTAACTTTCAGCCCGCGATCTACCGTGGCTTACTTTTATACAAGTTTTGAACTTTCTGAATAATATCTCCTGTTGCCGAAGCTTGCATAGCAGAACTTACTATCATTGTAGCGCCATGTTTGAAAATCTCTGGCAGATCAGCGTTTTGTATTTTAAAATCATCAGCTACGTAGGAAAATCGATTCAGTTTTTGATGCAATGTTAAATAATATGTTCTGCTAGGCGGTTAGCGAGGTTAATACAATGCCGGCAAGGGTACGTATGTTGCTTGGGTACATTCGCTGCTGTTCCCTCTCCTCGATGGGTGTGGCCTTGGACTCGTTTGTGCCCATTTCTGCATGGGGAGCTGCGGAAGAGACCTTCTCACTCCCTCGGCTGTGGCTTCCTGCCCAGTCTCCTCGTTTCATTTTTCTTTTTTTTTCCTGCGAGATGCGTAATTAGAAAATTAGGGCGGTGTTTCTTTGCCAACAGCAGAAACACACGCAGGGAACACTCGTGTCTGGAACTGGAATGCTTTAACCAGGAACTTCGCGACCTCTTTCATCTCCTGACCATGTTGGTTCCTTCGTACTCTCCACTACTCATAAGCCACTTCTTTGTTTTTAATTTCCGTTCCCAAGCGCTTTGATCACCATTTTGTCTTTGTACCCCAACCAAAAATTTGTTGGCACGTATCCGATGTTATGGGATAACCTTCACTATTTGTCCATAGGCAGCCGATAAATGCCTATAATTTCCGATTGGATATTTATGTATGTACCTGTGCTCTTCCCATCTTTTTTTGGAATTCGTAGCAGTGTGTAAAGCAGTTGACCTAACGTCAGCTTACATATTAACATTGCAATAATGTTACTTATGTTCTTTCTAAGTGTCCGTATGTTCGACACTCCTCTGTATCTCTCTGCAGATCAGCTCATACTTATGCCCTGAATGTTTTTGGCCGATAATGTCGTATGATAACTGCCGCTGTGCTGACCCCTACATCTCTGTGTCTGTTTCAGGTGAGCTGCAGTACCGAGCATACCAGCTACACGTGTTGGCTGACTCGTGAGTACCCTGTGAAGGTGCCTTCGATTCGCCCGTTTTGATCGAATTAGTGTGGATCAATTAGCTCTTTACATGTGCAGAACTCCAGTCTTGTGCGTTCCAATTTCACCACTTCGAATGGAGTCTCAGGTGTTGATTACAAGCCAATCATGCGTTAGGCTGTCGAAGTTTTTAGGTGCTGAGCATGTTTGAGTTGGAGGCAAGCTTAGTTGGTCTTTAAGTAACGTAAGAAACTCAATGCAAAGTGGTAAATCGAACTTGCAAGATTGAAATTTCAAGCTAGTTGAATTAGTTTAGACTATCTCATTTCAAGCGGGCAACTCGAGCACGCTTCAAAATTATGTTTAAAAGACTCCAAATTTGTTGTCCTATCCTATTGCGCTTGCTTGATTCAACTCTTGCAATAACCTGTCTACATTCTGGTCAAATTATTCGTACCGTGTAATAATAACTTATCATTTTGCCGCCTTAAGAAAGTGCTCAACCGCTGCCAACACTTTCAAATTGGCTCCTGGCGATGCTGTTAGCATCACCCTGAAATTTCGAATGATTTTGGATGGTTCTAAAATTTAAAAATAATAGAACTGCTGGCGCGGGTAAGCAGTTTTACCCTGCAGCCTCTGCGATGTATTGCAGTTAAGGCAATCTTAGCTTTTACCGTCGGGAAAGATAATTCCGTCCCGCATCAAACAGTTTTTTTCCTACGATAATTGATGTTGAATGTCGACTGTGACAAGTCCTTGGAATGTGGACTCTGGAATCGCACACGCGCGCTGCGTAAATATGCTCGTTCCAATGCCTGCTAATCAACTTACTTGTGTCCTCAGCGACATTAATCTCAGTGTTCGCTCCATCAGCGCTCGCGCCCTAAGGCCCAATTTGTGGACTCGCCAGTTCACAAAGTTTCGCTCAGTTTGTTAGTGCGGCTGGTGCACTTTGTACAGTACGAGCTCTGAAGGAAATAGACTCTAGTTACACTAGCTTAACCCTTTAGCCCTAAGGCTGCGCTGTATCGTGCATCATATCAAAGGATACATATCCTACTAGACGACCCGTGACCCGTTGGGTCGTCATTGCGATCGTCTTCGCATTCGCAAAAATGCATGTGTTATTTAGCTGGGCATAGACCACCCGCTATTCGGAAGTCCTTTTCTGCTCGTCAAGAAGCGGCCCTTTCGGTTCACTATCAACAGATTCCTTGCTTCTCTAACGAATATTCAACACCCAGGTTGTAAGCAAAGTCAAATTATTATATGTAACATATTTCAGTTGTATTGCCCATGGAACCGATGAATTGATCATGCCCCTTCTTGAGTCCCAGCTCAGTTTAACTTCCGTATCACAGATACAATCGAATTAAAGAGCTAATCCATGGAAAGAATGCCACTGCCCCCCCCCCATACCTCGAATTTCTTCTAGTGTAATAATGAAGAAAATGTTTCAAATAAGACACAAATAAACAAGCCTGACCAGTTCACTGACTTTTAGTATAATATAGATAGATGGAATTGCTCTATATTGGAGCAGAAATTTTCCTTATCAAAAATCAGGGCCGTCCCAGAAGCAAAAACCGTAATTCAGCTTTTGCGTAGCAGCGCCGCGGCCTGAAGTTTTGTTCAGGCTGCAGTCCGTTCGGGCTATTCTAATGTTTTTCTACCCAAACTTTCTTCTTATGTGAGCCTTAATTAAAGAATGAACTTTCTATGGATGAACGCGACACATAGACACAGTTCATAGTGTGGTTTTCCTTTGAAACTGATGATTAATGCTCATTTTCCATCTTTCAAACTTAGTTCGTATTTCTTCTGATCGCCTTTTTTGCCCCTTCTCTCTCTTTCTTTTCTGGATTGCAGTTCTAATCCATCGGTTCTTTTAGTTTTAGTCTAGTGTGCTGCATATTCCTTCTTTATTTCTCCTCCTGAAGCCGAGTTCACATTAGCGACGTTTGCTACTCTCAAGCCTATCAGTCGTTCAGTGAAAATGTTGTTGACAGGCTCGTTGATCACATTAGACTGGGAGTGTGAACGGTGTGTTGCTACAGTGTAGAACGTTCTCCACTACATATTTGCAAAATAACTATAAATTTGCAGCGCAAATTGGTTGCAGTGACGAGTCTACTTGTGTCAACTACCTGCATTTTCAATCGCGTTCAATAGAGAGCTTCATAAAAGGCAGTTTAGATACAATTACCAGCCGTCGCCAGGCGGCAGAACAGCAGCGAGCAATAATTTGTTACGTCAGTACAAAAGGTTCGATCTAAGCTGTCTATGCTCTGCATGTACAGCAATCAAACGGAAGAAACAGAATAATCAGTTTTAAATCATCAATAAATTTTCTCTTACCAGTAAAATGTCATTAGGTGTCTTGCAGCTTTCGTTTACCAACAAACAGAACTTTGAGGTTAAGGTTCGCTTTATGAAACGCTTGAACTTAGTGGTTTTAATATAACATTTGGATATAAAACAGCAAAGGTTTGCACACAAAAGCACTTCCTTGCCTTTAAAAATCTAGTTCAACCAACCTGCCTTAATATGCCATAATTTTTTTTACGTTTTAGCACGTAACAGATTCATACTTGTACACGATAAAATGTTTACCTAAGTTATGAGCTATGGCGTCATGGCTTTGGCGTGATTCGTGTATTACTGTGAAATTGTAAAGTAATTGCAATATTTTCTCTGCTCTGTCCTGAGGCGAGGCAAACTAACTGTTTATATATGCAAACAACATTGTTTTATGCGCAAATTATATCTCAAAAGCAATTGAATCGGGCGTTTCATAAAATGAAGCTCACCCGAAACTTGGCGTCGACGGCGTCAAAAATAGAACCAACAGTATTCTGGCGTCGCTTCGTCTAGCCCTGTCAGTCGTCAGAGTAGCCGCGTCGTTTGTTGGCCGACGGGCTGTGACGGCAACGCAAGTTCCTAATGTGAACTCGCTGCAAGACAGATGGGCAGGCAGTGTGGCTTTATCTTGAACTATATCAAAAATGGTTGAAAATATGCCCAGCAATGAGAATACGATTATCTTTATACCGGTTACATATATATTTTCTGGAGAGAGAGTCGTTAAGCGCTGTTTCACATAAGGGATGTCATTGTCATTCCTACTGTCGAAAGTGCATGGTTAGGTATACTTATCTCGGCTATTATTTACCCTTACGCCCAGTCAAGTTGATGTATATGATATATGTTTCTTTATACTTACAGACGTCCTGAATCCAAAAATTACTACCATTTTTTGAGGAAATTCCTACTTTTCGAGATATTTGACTTTGAAGTTCTATTTTTTCCCTATCTAATTATTCTAATACTGAAGAAAAACATTCCAAGGTACCCAAAAAACAGGTAAAATGGAACTTACTGCAGTGACAGGAAAAGTATCAGAAGTTGGAAGGAAACTTCTACAGTGTAATGAAGGTTGATATCTCTATAGTCTATCTCTAGGCCCACTCTCAAACTCGACAAGCATAAACACAGAAAGGAATACGTTTTGTTTGTTGCTATATTTTTGTTTGTTTTGGTTACTAAACGCATTCGTGTCTGTGTTTATGCTAGTCGAGTTTGAGTGTGGGCCTAGTGATACCAACCTTTATTACACTGTAAAAGTTTCCTTCTAATTTTCGATACTTTTCCTGTTTTTGTCCGAAGTCACCCCCGGCGTCCGAAGTCACCCCGTTTTACGGTAATGTTAGGTAAGGTAAGGTTAGGTAAGGTAAGATAAGGTTAGGTAAGGTAAGATAAGGTTAGGTAAGATAAGGTTAGGTAAGATAAGATAAGGTTAGGTAAGATAAGGTAAGGTTAGGTAAGATAAGGTAAGGTAAGGTTAGTCTAGGCTAGGTTATATATGGTTACCACCAAAAAAACATTCTTCAATTATCAATATTGCTATTGCCCCTTTTGGAAAAAAATGTTGGTACCTGGGAATTTTTCTTCAGTATTAGATAGGGAAAAATAGAACTTCAAAGTAAAATATCTCCAAAAGTAAGCATTTCCCCAAAAAATTGTCGTGATTTTTGGATTCAAGACGTGCAAGTCTATAGAGAAACATATATCATACTAGTATCCCGAGCCGTCATTGTAAATGACGGCATATTGCGTTATTAAATGACTGGTGCACGTGTGCGATAAATGACGGCAGTAAGTTAGCCCTTCAGGAAGACCCCCGCTGGCTTCATCATTTTTCCCCTATCTAATACTGAAGAAAAAGATTCCAAGGTACTCAACTTTTTTTTTCGCCTTTTGAAATCTGAATTTTCTCCCATCTTATTAGTTGTATTTTTCCCCTATCTAATAATGAAGAAAAAGATT
>LQNS02000210.1:9263101-9283597 GCA_001587735.2 Parhyale hawaiensis
GGTGTCATCTAATTGAAATGTGTATTGTACCTACGTAAATTGCTGCAAGGTTCCAATATTTCATAACCACATTTTCCAGTTAACGCATGTTAATCATGTAAAAATTGCTCTAGTACCATATATGGGAAGAAAGTACCGTATGATAACATATTTCAATATTTCACAACGGCACACCCAAAAAACTGCAGCATTACACAACTAAGCTTCCCATACACTCGATATTTCCTGTTCAGCAAAGAACTATGACAGAATAACACATCGCCGAGGAACAGGGAAGCGTAATAAGAAGATACGTGCCAGGGCCTGCGAACAGAACGAACACTATGCACTGCCTGGGGGGCTGCTGTCATAATAAACTGGTGGAAGGACGCAGGAGCCTATCGCAATAATATGGAAGTCATAAATATCTGCCGAATGTAGCAGCAGCAAACCACATATGTGGCAGTGATTATTATTCGTAATACACCAGTTGTGGTGACGACATATTGCACGTCGGAAAGAAAAAACTGCAAGGAAGAACGAAAAAAACCTCATCTGCAGCGATGAAACGATAAAAATGAGAAGATTCTCGAAGCCTTTACACCTAGGCTACAGCCTAGGTTAGAATAGTGCCGCCAAAACCGTTGACCTATGTGAATAAGATAGGAAGAAATTCGAGAGCTCCGGACAGGTGTGATGGTTTCGACCAACTGAATCGAGTTTCATGCACTACCGGAAATTCAATTACACCTGAAACTTCCAAAATCTTGATCCAGCTCGAGCTGAAAAGAGCAATTGTGTTGCTTAACAATTGCAACAGAATTCATTCGGCAAAGTCGACGCTCTTGTCAGAATAGCAGGTAACCCAGCAGTGAGCGAGCGGTTACGTGCACTGTGGAGATAATTCGTTTCGTTGCTGGCTCTCTCTACGGTCGCTAACTTCGACTCAACACAAGACACCCAGCATCATGACTCCACGCACGTGAGGTGATGTGCAAAACGTCGCCTGAACTTTGTCCGAAGACCCTCAAGATACTCGAGGTAGTTTGGTACTTATGAGTCTCTCAAAATCAGGCAATGCAGGAAAAGAAGAAAGTACAACAGTTGCATATAACATGAGTAAACTATTATTATTGTACAGGCAAATGAAATCCTCCTCGCGCACGACCTTGATATTCCAAGAGGGGAACAAGAGATATATATAGAATCTCGAGAGGTAAGTGGAACCCATGCAGGAGAGAGTTCCGACACTGAATCAATACGTGCATGAGAGCAATAAACCGGGAATGAAAGAGAGACAACAGAGTGAAAACAATGTGATGTGGAAATGGACGGGAGTAACTGTAACGGAGTGCTCCGAAGGCCTTGCTGAGACTAAGATAATCTATGGAGTCCCCTTTAGAACGCGTCTTCCCATAACACAGGAGGGAAATCCTATGAACAAACTAAACTATAACTGTCATTATAACTTGAGTAACGCCGAGGATGGTGACTGCTTCTAAATTTTGCAAGTAATAAATTCTTCAATAAAGGATGGTCTAAAAGATAGTGTCATGAGTAAGATGTTTAGTACCCAGTTATCACCCGCGAACAAAGTGAGAGAGGCGATAATGTTTTCGTTGATGATTTAAGTATATATATTTGTAGGTATATATATATATATATAAATATATATACTGTATGTCTGTTCACTCAAAAAGTGGTCGAAGGAGTTGTGACCTATGTCAAAAAACTAGATCTAGCAGGCCAAAAAATATGATGGCGTTGAATTTTCTAGACCGCGGCAGGTCGTCTGGAGAATGGAGCATTCAATTTTTCCTATGTTATTGAAGAGCTAATCCATGGTACGAATGCGGCTGTGCCCTAGCCTAGTTCAACAAAAATGACTTCGTTGAATTTGCCCCTATCGCGGGTGATGGTCTTACGCCACCGAGGCGTTCTAGTTTCATATGCAAAGACTGTGGGTAATTTCAATATTGGTAGTTATATAAGCGAAAACGTACATCTATAGCCATAGATACTTGGCGTAACACATCAAAAACACTGATGGGCATCCGTCTTACGGTACAGACGTACAGAGTTACCTAAAAATGAGTCGATATGACATCGCAGAAGCAAATGACAACATCATGAACTTTCAATAAAATCCTGAAACAATTTCGTTGGTAAGAACGTTTGCCACACCACATTGAACTTGAACTGTAAGTACTTCACAATCCAAGTAAAATAACCCGCATTATATAAAAAAAAGTTCACTTTTGTTCAGCGAGAACAGCAGGAAAATGAAACGTCACTTTCTGCGAGAGAAAATTTGGTTTGTGAGAGCGCTTCAGCAAACCTCAGCAGGCATGAGGGCGCTGCATTCCGCTTCCGAAAATAAAAACTTGCATGTGAAAGTTTTCGCAAGACCAACACAGCGAACCAGCGGGCGGGCCGTGCATCCATGGCTGCTGGGGGACGAGAGTGCTGCAGCAATTAAAAGAATGGCGGCGGTGGAGCCACTGCAGCCGAATCCAAATTGCATCACGAGCGACAAAAATTAGAGCCCCATAGTTTTATTTTGGATGACCACGAAGCCGAGGCAGTGAAGGTTTGGCGAGCATAGACCCGTCCATGTAGACGGTCCATGCAGACCAAATCGTTTGAGTTGCACCGCGTCGTTCGTCACGTGGCCGCCATTCACACGAGCGGGGTGGCTGCTCACACCTTCACAAGGTAAGAGCGCTGATGGCCAACGAAAATTAGGTACAAAAGGTGTTGCCAGCAAGTGTATACAAAGGAGACAAGGGGAAACGTGCTGAGTGAAGTAATCGTATATCACAGGACAACCATGAACAGGGTACTCTGAGGTGTTGTGTAAGAGGCACAATCGGCAATGTTTTATATATAGAGGAAGCCTTTCACGTTTTGTTCAGAGAAAAAGATGAGTGTGATTTAAAGAAACTTTACCAAAGTTTAGCACTAAAAACAGTTTTTAACATGAAGCAAGTAAGCAACACCGACATGTGCCTTATTTTCGACAAACTTTAGTAACGAACGACAGAAAACAACTGAAGAGAAGGCTGTAATCATAGTCATACTTGCTTACGGAGGAGTCCGAGCCCTAAATGCAGCAATAAACGAGTCTACGACTCCGGTAAAGTAGCGGCGAAAAACTACTGAGACGCGGGGTACCTGATCTCATTCTTGAAGATACCAACGAATGCGTCGGGCGGTTTACCAGTACGTGGAAATTTTCCATGGCAAAAACAAACGCAAGTAGCACCTGCATCAACAAATTCTTCCGTTTCAGGTAACTAAGAGACGAGCAAACGAGCACGCGAGCAACCAAAGCAAGATAAAACACAGCACACTTTAGGGGAGGCGCGGCGTCCCGGTGACATCATGACAAGTCGGGGGAACGCGTGACGCACATGTTCGTAACGTGACACTGCGCAGAGCCGCTACGCGTTACACTACTGCCACTGATGCGGCGTAACGGTCACCGTTGGACCGACATCACTGTCACCACAGACGCCAGGAACGGTGACACAAACGAAGGGTAAGGCGAGAGCAGATATGTGTTGTAGCAGAAATTACTGGAATGCTAATGCAAAGAAAGGGCACAATGAAGGCACAAAAGCGTTGAAATGGAAAGAATTGTATGGAGGGTGACACGAATGATGGGCACGAAGACGGCAGAGAAGCACTGCGACAGAGAGAAACATACGAAGAGCGACGAATGAAGGGTAAATTAATCTAGAATACAGTCGCATCAAAAAGAATCGCACGAAGGGCGACACAAATGGAGGGTACGACGCAGGGAGGAAAAAGCTGTAGCAAAAAGAATCGAGCGAAAAGAGCCGCAAATGACGAGTACAGTGAAGGTAGAAAAGAATTACAACATAGAACATTAAAAGATGAGTGTCACAAATATAGGCAAGACGATCACAGAAATTACTTACAGCGGACACAATTGAGTACAAAATCCATAGCAATAGCAGTTGAAAATAAGAACTAAACTGCCAGCAGAACCGGATGGTAACGGACATCAAAACTATTATAGGAACATCCACAAAAATGGAGAATAAGAAGACAGCCTTACAAATTTCAACAGCAAAGCAGCGCAAACAAGCATGGAGATTGCTAACTTCCTGCACATTAGCGGGTCAAAAATTCTATTAGTTGGCAAAACGTTAGCTTTGAACTACACAAAAGCAATAGAAGAAGAAGAAACTCACCTAAGGCAGCCAAGCCCCCGTCCAACGCAGCGAAGTCCACTCCCGTTTCCCTGCCTACAAGATGGCCAGTCTTTTTTAGGCCGTTATCGATAGGAAGGGCAGCGGTGTTCTCAAGACGGTCGTCGGTTGCGTCATTACAGTTAGTAACGTCAGAATGGGAGAGTCCTGCAGTTAGACTCGTCTTAGGGTCGTTAGGCAAATCTTGGGCGCCATCAAATGCGGGCAGATTGTTGTCGTTGCACTCGGTCGCTGACTCAAATTGCGCAGGGATGTCTGAGCAAGTCGCGCTCTGAGCGCTCGAATCAAGGCTGTTACGCACGTCGTTAGAGTTGTCAGTGGAGTTGGAAGTGTTATCGGAGCGAGTGGTTATATCGGAGAGAGTGTTAGCGGTGTTATTGAGAGAAGATCGGTTATCAACGAGCGGCTGCGAGACAGACTCCGAAGAGGGGTTCGAGTTGAGGGCGTCCGCGAAGGTGTGGCGCAGAACGTAGTTTGGATTCTCGAAGCTCAACACTCCGTTCTCTGCAAGAGAGCCGGTTAGTGGGTTAGTAAAGGCGTTAGAGGTTAGTAAGGTCAGCAGCTGCTAATTATAAAGTTATTAGGCACAAGCAATGGCAGAAATTTCGGAAATACGTCTGGAAGCGTCAAAATATGTACAAGAGCAAAGACCACCGTAAATTTATTAGTAAGAATTAACCTGTAAATGGTACTAAATCTGCAAAAAAAAATGTAGGTTTAAACTGTAAAAAATTTTTCAACTTCCTGTTTAATCGTACCAGGAAGTATTTACAGGTTCCGTCAATAAGCGGATTCTTTTCTGTAACAGAAACAGAAATAACTTCCCGGTAGAATACAGATTCTGAAATTTGATTCCGTTGTTTGTGGTTCTTTAGAAAAAGTAAGGTGGCTGGGCTGGATTCGAACCAACGCCTTTGAGACTTGCAGTTTGGGGGCAGCGCCCTATCCAATCGAGCTATCAAAGCTCTGCCTACTCAGCGGTCAAAAGAGGGTCATGAGTATCCAGCACACCATTTTTCGCAAAGTGCATACTTGTTTCACTTGAATTGTTTGAGAATAATTCGTAGACACCTAACTCTGTCTATACAATATTCATATATCTTTTAGGAGCAAGTATTTATGCTGATTGTTATACTGTATGAGTATCCGAGTTTTGTGAGTGAATATTTTCGGAAAATCTTGCTTCTGCGCTTTTGTTTAGTAAACCAGAACGTTTACATTTTTATAAGGAGACTTTTACAACTTGTGCCGATTATCAAAAAAATTTCTATAATATTTAGTATATGTAGATACGCACATATGAGAGGTGCCCAAGTAATGCAACATTATTAACACATCATTGCCTCCGCAAAGGATGTTACATTTTTGTAGTGTTTGTCTGTTTGTTTGTCAATCTGTTTGTCACCAAGATAACTCAAAAAGTTATGAATGGATCTTCACAAAAAATGTAGAAACTATTTATACTATTGAAAGGCACGATAGATTGGATTTTGGTGTTGATACAAAGAAAAGCATGGTTTCAGCACCAATTTTAATTTTTCGTTACCGTTGCTTTGGTTGGCGGAGGTACGCGCTCTCATAGTGCTCTTTAGTTGGCATTGCAAACATATTCTCTAACAGTTAATTGCACGTGAAGTTCAAGCAAATTGGATACACACGCTAATATAGAACTTCTGGACCTGGGATCTGACGGAAAAGAGGAAAACTTTCCGGTAACACGCCTATCAACAGACACTTCCCAGTGATACTACATAAACAATGCATTAATCTCCGTAATAAAATAGAACGTAATATTACTTCTGTGAACAATGTAAAGTACAGCCTCTTCCAGCGAAACGACGGACACTTTAGGCGGCTTTTCAAATCGGAAAAAACTACAGACATTTTTCCAGTTTCTACTCGTTAATTGAAACGCCAAATTTTTTCTACAGTGTCATGTGCAAGGTAAAACAACGTTACGGCAGCTGTGGGCGAATTGTAAGGTATTATTCGAATATACGAAAACTGAACACACTGCATGGGTGTTGGCAGGTCTAGCGTATTCATGATGACAAACAAACAAAAATAACGACACAGTTACACAACGTTGCACCCTGATGGAATACACGTAACTGCTACTAAAGAGCTCTCGACCGGGAACGTTTGCATTTATTTAGGCGCCATGTCTCAGCGTGTTTTTTTTTTCTTACTGAATAGTTGAGCCATAAATATTGCCTGTGACCGAAAAAAAACTAATAGCCGTTAAATCACCGAATGATACGATAACGCCGTGGGTGATATGCATAGAATATAGCAAACCTCAGTATCGGAGTAAAATTGTTATGGAGGTTGCTAATGACAGAAGCATGTACATACATGACACAGACTTGAAAAGAAACAAATGCCAAGCTTTTCGACAGGAATTACCGATATTTGACACCGTTACGGCTGTTGTATCCGTTTTAAGTCATGCCAGTCATCAGCAATTATACCACTAAATCACGCTATTCATTAGTAACTGTCATTCAAGGAGGAAAAGCATGTCAGTCATTAGTAACCGTCATCGCATTATTCTCCTCATTTAGTCACTGAAATGTAACTACCGTAAGAAATAACTATATTTATTAGTAACTACATGCTGCAATCAGGCTACTCATTAGTAATTGCTATAGATTAACAGGTCATCGTTGGAATGTAGCCGTGAAAAAGTACGGTACAAGCACATTACCTGACAGAATCTCCACAGGAATGTGACCACGCCCCCACGAGACAAACCCAAGCCAGAAAGCATGGAAATTCGCGCGTCATCGCAGCGTTCCCCAAACATAAGAGCTGATGTCTTCAGTGATAAGCAGCGGACATTAGCGCAGCGCAGACTAAAGCGGGCATTGCGTCAGCGAAATGCGCCGGATTAGGAGAGCAAACATCGGTTACGTGAGCGCATAATGCCCAGTAAAATACCAGGCACAGCTAAAAGTGAGCGTTATGTAAATAGAACGTACGGGGTTACATGAGTAAACATCGGTTACGTGAGCGCATAATGCCCAGTAAAATAGCAAGGAAAGCTAAAAGTGGACGTTATGATAATATAACGCACGGGATTAGAAGAGCAATCACCGGTTACGTGAGCGTATAATGCCCAGTACAACATCATGCTCAGCTATAAGTGAACGCTACTCAAATCAAAAGTACAGGATTATATGCCTGAACAGCAGACACGTCAGCGTTAGAGCCTCGTAAAATACTACACATCAGTATCAAAGTTAGCGTTATACGTGTAAAATAATAGCAGATTAGACAAATATATATCAGTTGCTTGAGTTCAAAGTAAAGGGTGTGCAACAAAAGATAAGAAGCAAAATATATACAAAAATCAATAAGTAAGCATAATTTACGTGCGATGGTACATGAATTTTTGTGAGCATTTCGTTGAAAAACACGCCGAACTGCAAGAATAAAAGTTTCGGCAGACCACTAAATACAAAAAGTAAAAACAGCATGTGAAGACTTGCGAAAGCTCAGTGCAAACGAAGTCGGCTGGCATTGGAGTATGACGAAAACTTCAGCTAAGCGCTTGTTCGCCAACAGATACAGTAATAAAGCTGCCATAATAGGAGGGAAGGCGTGTTGCTATCAGCACCGACGAGCCGCACTCTGCGCCGGCAAGGAAAAACCTCGCACAAGGGCGAATTTAAACCAAATGATTAACATTGCCGTAATACGCAACACTGTCGAATTGTGTGCTTGGAATAAAAAGAGAAGAGCCTCACCCCCCCCCACTGGGTGGGAAAACCACGCAGAAGGGCGGAATTGAAACCAAATTAATAATACGCCTTAAAGGAACTAGACTGTCAAAGAACTACCCATATGGTTCAAGTAAGAAGACTGTCAGTAAAAACTAAGAATTTTTCTGCATTTTTACAAAGAGAATTCTACGTCTGGAACTGGATTACAGCGTTAATATGGTTTGCGTGACTAGATTAGATAGCAGGCGCTAGATTAAATGCAAAGACTGGAAATTTTCCCAATTCTGATAGCATGAACGCGATTTAGACGAAGCCTCGGAATAATACAAACGTTTTAAATATCAAAGATAGACTGTATCAAGGATGAGCAGTGATAACCGGCATAGATGGACACTGACAGTCAATTGCGGCCTGGCCCTGAAAAACATTACTGCGGCCGCAGACCACAGACTGTATTTTTACTCCCGTAGCTAAACTCCAGATTGCCGCAAGTGCCCAGCTCCGGTATAGCTGCGTACTGGACAGAATGTTAGCATACAAACTGCAGCACGCATGGGCAACAGGAATATGTACTACTTAAAAACACTGATACTGTAGTCAAACAATAGAAGAAAACCAAAAGCCGGTAGTATAGCGCACCGCAGGCAACTACTGAAGTGCAATGAGCACTGAATCCGAAAGGCAGTGAACTTGGAACAGACCCTAACCTGGTGCGGATAAACAAGCAGAGAACGATATTGTCGGCCAGACATCCTCGCTTGCGCTTCCTTAAAGTGCGACATAATAAGACCCAGAGAAATTTAATTTGAAAACGCAGGGGGAAAATTTAGTTTACTGTAAATGGGTAGTCCGAATGCATTAAAAAAGTCACCCTTAACTGAATCCTGAGGAAATTCCACCACATTGTATTCACAAGATATCGCGAGCTTCGCTAACGCAATTCCTGTATTGCAGCAACTAAAGCTTCAGCCCAAGACAAAAGTAGATCAGCAACTCAGAAATGAATGTGAGTTTTTGATGGAGACTAAACTCAACTCCTCACTTTTCTTGCCGTTTCCAATTTATAAAAGTTTTAAATAAGTAAAAGTGCTTACGTTTAGCAATCATTACTAAGCAAAAAGATACAAAATATATATATAGCAGTAAACAATTGCGGCATATGTACAAATTGACAAATTTACAGCGGAAACGTATAATAAAGCTTAGAATAATGGATATAAAATTAAGAGCAGGGTGCGGATGAGTCCCAACACTATATTAGCTACCAAATATGAAAAACTTGGACCAAATTCCTTTATGCTTCCGCCTAAAAAATCGTTCGATTCCTGAGAGAAGGAAACAGAGCATAAACTGAGATAAATTTTAATGGGGATTAATTGCACCAACAACACGAGTCCACGCATGTCGTCTGAGCTGTTATTATTTCAAACGGAGATTTCACCACAGCCGCGGATGGCCTTATCAATAATATAAAATCACCTTAATAACAGCAATAGAATCACCTTGAACTCCAAGATCACAGCAGCGTGAAACAAACAAGCAAACCGACATAATTTCCCCGCCCATCTCTGCAAGTTCTGACCTTTGCACGGAGAGCAAAAGCGAGTAGGGTCGGCTACCAGTGGCACACCAGCCTGCTCGTCGGAGCTGTAGTGGGACAGACAACTACCCTACCTGAATTTTCGGTCGCTCTAAAAGCTGAAATAAAGAAACAGTTCTAGGGTACTACCGCCATCACATCCGGTAGTGTTCAACCTGTCATGGCCATCATTATTTACCCATTCTTTCATGAATTTACCTCGGTCATACGAAAACCACTATATGAAGTGTAACACTGCATGTAACGGTATGAAGGAAAGAGTTAATAGCTCTCGGTAGCAAATAAAAAAACGTGGGTGTATAGCCAACATTGTGGGTCACTAATGCCGGGCACACACTCTATAATCGCACGCCCAAGCTGACGCGGCTATGATCGAGCAGCTCGCACACCACCCGACACGTGTGTACAGTCGGCAGCAGAGATACGGCAGCAGGAACGACGTGCCAGCTGCACACATTCGCATCAGATTGTACGTGCGCTTACATAGTGTGGTCGCGGCCTAACGGTGTGTCCGCGCCTCGAGAGGAAAGGTCTTTTCGGGGCTTAGTGCCGCTCGGATTGTTGATGCGGTAGGGTGTGCTGTGTAGTGGGCTGTGGATTTCAGCGAGAATTCTTCAGTTATGTTCTGATAGCAAGACAGAATGCCTGACTACTACCATTGAAGACGTGTCTTTAGATCTCCTACGTAG
The DNA here is from genome assembly GCA_001587735.2 of Parhyale hawaiensis. NCBI lineage: Eukaryota > Metazoa > Arthropoda > Malacostraca > Amphipoda > Hyalidae > Parhyale > Parhyale hawaiensis. Next base: position 9,273,333 of record LQNS02000210.1, read on the forward strand.
TTATGGAAACCGTAGTTAATAATTGAATAAACCGCAAATGAGGACAGTTCAAACCGTCATGGCGCGAAGAAATGAACACAGCTACACTGAAGTACTAAACGTTTTATTTAGTTTTCTTGCACCAATATATTTTATGTGCTCATAGAAATAAATGCTAATTGCCTGTTATTATTCATCTTTCTCGAGCTACACAAGTACGCATAAAAAATGTCCAAACTGCCAGGTAGCTGTTGTAAATATGTAGCTGTTAAGGTTTTCAGGGAAAAGTCAACCAACGCATCTGCGTTTTTAGAAGCAAAAATCCCTGCTGGTAGCGGAATAAATACCATCGTTGCCGCAATGTTAAGTCACCCCCTACACACACAGACCCCCACTGCGATCCAAAAATTAGGAAAACAAAGAAGACAAAAGTCAGGCAAAGCAAGGAGTTCTTGAGAGAAAACAACAAACTGGGAAAACAAGCAATAGAATCAAGCCGAGGAAGAAGCGGAGGGGCGCTAACAAGATCAGTAACCTCTGTTGCGTCCAGTTTACATTCACATGTTAAGGGGCAAATTTTACCCGACTCCTGTTTACCATTACCTCTTAAAATGTAATTCTGTGTGTGCGAGAAAATATATTTTGATGAAACACTGGACCATGGAAGGAGGAGGATCCTAGCTTTAGGTCCTGTCAGAGTTATGAGGATCCTAGCTTTAGGTCCTCTCGGAGCTATGAGGATCCTAGCTTTAGGTCCTCTCGGAGCTATGAGGATCCTAGCTTTAGGTCCTCTCGGAGCATGAGGATCCTAGCTTTAGGTCCTCTCGGAGCTATGAGGATCCTAGCTTTAGGTCCTCTCGGAGCATGAGGATCCTAGCTTTAGGTCCTCTCGGAGCATGAGGATCCTAGCTTTAGGTCCTCTCGGAGCTATGAGGATCCTAGCTTTAGGTCCTCTCGGAGCTATGAGGATCCTAGCTTTAGGTCCTCTCGGAGCTATGAGGATCCTAGCTTTAGGTCCTCTCGGAGCTATGAGGATCCTAGCTTTAGGTCCTGTCGGAGCTATAACCATCTCACGCTAGGCGCGCACAGCAACTGGCAGCGCAGTAAAATAAACTGATAGCAAGATAGGATGCGTGAGTCCGAGCGCTGGTGGTGGTACAGATGTGACTCTAAAAAATGCTAAATTGTTCGCATCCTTTTCTAATTAAGACCATTATATTCTATCCCTAACTGATGTAACTCGCTACTGATATCACATGTAAAAGCAAACAACAGCTTAGTGATACTTTCTTTTAGCTAATTCAAACAACTTCAAGAGTACATACAAGTGTATTTTATAAGTGCATTGTTAACAACCCTAACATGTACTGAACTAGAAAAACTTTTGAGATAATAATAAATTTAAAAACCTCTATTATTTTGCCATTAGTACAGATTGTACTTATTGTGACATGTGCTCACGTTAACCACACATACTTATAGAGTACCCTCGCACATCAGGCGGCCAACACCCACCTCACTGAGAGCCTGCACGCTACAGCTGCGTCCAACCTGCTAACTGTGATGGAAATAATCAACTCTGATTTGCTTCAACTAGCCCTGAACTTCAACCGTTATTCGGAATATGTTTTATGAATGAATCAAAAACTGATTGCGCCTCAAACTGATGAAAACTTTATCTTGCGAAGTTAACACCAAGGGTTAGGAAAATAAAGTAAGACTAACGTAGTAGTATAAGAAAGCTTAAGCCTCCCTAAATAAGTAGGTACTAAGCTCTTCTAAGAGAGGAAAAGGAAGGGACATATAGTATGTCGATAGAAACATGGAACTCTTGCACGACGGTGATCCCACACAGGATCAACGCACATGGGAACAGCAAGTCGTGAAAGAAGAGGAAAGTAATCCCAGTAAGCAAGTAATCCCAGTAGGAGTACGAAATCGGAAGGAAGTAAAGTGGGCACGAAAGACAAGACGTCCCGAAGGCCTAGCTAATAGCTAAGGTAATCTGCACAAACCCCCTGGGGTCGCTGCTCCCCATAACATAGGATGAGCGAACCTACTCTCATCTATCCCTACAGCCTATATGGGCCCATCCTATGCCCCCTGAGGGAGTAAGCCTTATGTACGTATGACATAAACTCAAGACAATAAATCGACGTACGGGCGCAACTCCCCGCCCATGACTAGCAAAGGATTGATGAAAGCAACATTGAAGCCAATTGTAAGGCCTATAATCCATTTCCTGCCCTGAGGGGCAAGCTAAAGCATTATGTTCTGAGCAACATTTTTATAGTTGAAACTTCAGATGAACAATTTTTAGATTCCACGACTCAATTTCGGTGAGTAACATCAGGCAGCTAGCTACGCTGTTCATAAAACTCCCCTCCCCTTACCCATTCAAGCAATTTAGTTAAGTAATTATACTCAGTGTTTGAGCATCCTGAACAATGGTAATGCATGGTGACCCAAAGACAAGGAAAAGCAAGGAACTAAATAGTATAAGAAGCAAAATGACAAGCCCATGCTCAGAAGATTATCGCTATACCCACCCAAGAGAGTAAAGTGTTAGACAGTGAGGTGTCCCGCAAGACGCACAGCAGACGTCCATGGGAGAATCAGGCAATAAAGGCAACCATTTAATTACAATAGCATCACGTCCCGGACATAAAAATGCTCGGCAGAAAAACAGGCACCATTGAGGGCAAATTATCTACATATATATACGGTGCTGGGAGAAGCGTAACAGACAATTCCAGGCATGCGGCATTTGTAAGTCGACTGTTAGAGCTGAAATAAATGGTGTTTCTGATTTGATTACCTCGCTATATACAGAGACATCAGTGACCTTCATAATAAGTCTGTGGCACCGAGGGAAACTGAACATGTCTGCGGCAGGCGGGGTTGCGTAAGGGTTTCAGCATATGTTCGCTTGCGACTCAATTTTTGCCTTTCCAAATATTTTTATGTTGCGATGTGATGTGAAGTTTCAGGTGCGTGGCACGGTAGGATACTGGACCACATCCACGTGAGGATTACACGATGTTTCCAGCAGTAGTACAAAAAAAAAAGAAAAGTGAGAGATGTATTAACTCTCTACTAGAATATTTTCGCCACTGATTACTTTTACGACATTATAATAGCTTTAATGGTGATAGGTGAAGAGCAGAGGAAAACGGAATTGTGTTTGAAACAGCTGCGTTGCGTAGGGTCTTAGTTATAACAAAAAAAATTTACTGGTGGGACACCATCTCTTTTGAGAACTATATTTGATGCATGAACGGATGTGGCAACTTCAACAACAACTAGAGAAGCACTCCGAGAGCGCATACCTCCGCCAAGCAATGCAATGTTGACGAAAGAGTCAAATTATATATCCTTGAAATGTTTCAAGATTTGTTATTTATCATTAGCAAAATTTGATTGTAATTATTTGTGCCTCCTGACATTAATAACAGTTCTTACAATTTTCTGGAACATCCGTCGGTAACTGTAAATTATGTTTTGATAAACATTAGTCAAACACACAAATGGATGAACCGATCATCAAAAAATTTTGGTCATTGTGCCTTCCAACATTTTTAACAATTCTTGCGAATTTCACGAAGGGTCGTTCATAACACTTTGGGGTATGTTATGGACAAGCATAAAGAGAGAAATATAAAGACAAACGTACTGATAGATCAACACAAAAATTTAGTCAGTAACATTTTGAAACACTCCCAAATAAGTGGTACAAATTTCAGGAGGATCCGTCCATAACTGTTGGAGTTAAGTTACCACGACAAACTAGGCAGACTAACGTACAAACAAATACCTGAACGGATCTTCACCAAAACTTAATCATCTGTTCCTCCTAACATATCTATAGCATTCCCTGTAAATTTCATAAAGAACCGTCCATAACTTTCTGAGTTAAATAGGTGACAGAGCGAGAAACAGCAAACCGACAAACAAATAGACAAACTAAGACAAAAACATAAACTCCTTGGCGGAGCTAACAAGCGCATGTGCGGAATGTAAAGTCTGTAGTATAGAACTACAAAAGAGTTAGTAGTAAGATAAGTGATTTTTAGTATTCCCATAATTTTTATGGAAAAATGCATTACGTATTAATTATACACTAGTTTTTAACATGCCACAGTTACCCGTACAGAATAAAATCTTGCTTGAAAACAAATATTTGATATTTTAGCAATCAATACAGTAATCGAAGTAAAGAAATAACACTGGTTTAATTTTTTTTTTCTCTCTCTGGCTATGAATTTAAAGAATTGCGTCTAATTCGGCATTGGACGCAGATCTCAGACCAGCAACAGAAGCTTGGCTGCAACGTTTATTCTTTTTAGATATTCACACTTGAAAGTGGTAAGAATTGGAAATTACAAAGAGGTACTCATGAAGATAAACCTGAAAAAATTCAAGCCGCAACATACGTGTTGACCAGCGTAATTGCATAAAAAGTTCACGTGCTCTTTGACACAAAACGTTTCGGCTTCTCACAATTCTCGCTTATGCAGAGAGTAAAAAATAACTATGTAATACTAGTGCAGCTTATCAAATGAGGTACTAATACAAAGAACTTATGATAAAGAAATCTGTATGACTTTATTNGCTCTTTGACACAAAACGTTTCGGCTTCTCACAATTCTCGCTTATGCAGAGAGTAAAAAATAACTATGTAATACTAGTGCAGCTTATCAAATGAGGTACTAATACAAAGAACTTATGATAAAGAAATCTGTATGACTTTATTCACTTCCTGCCCATCAAATCTTATTGCATCAATTACCAACAGAGCTTTCGGTAAGACACACATGAAAAAAGCTTTTTGACACAACAGCAAACTGCTTCAAACATCACAAATGTATACCATGAGCGCATTCGAGTCATGGCTCTAATGATACTTTCCAAAACTAGACAATTATTCAAAGCAAAAAAAAAAAAAAAAACGTAAGCGCGCTAACATCACAGCAAGTTAGTTAAACCACAAAGTGATTCCTTTCGATACAGGAGCAAAATAAAATGAGCAAAATAACTGCACGTATTAATAACAGATTAATAACAGCATGTGTCAAAACGCCGCTAGAACGCAAGTTTCCGGCGCTATATAAGCTTGTGTGGGGCGCCGACTTCTTAAATAAAAAATCCCAACACGAGTCTCAGCCGCAACGTGTTCGCATTTACTAAATAATACAGTTGATGTTGGCAATGAGGTCTGATAGCGCGATAGTAACCCCTAAAATATCAGAAATTAGTGGGTGTGAGCAGGCAGCAGCAGCCATCTCAGGTCAAAAGAACCGCGTAACAACTGTATTTGTAAAACTAAACTTAAAGAACAATTACAGGCAACAGGAATGAAAATATAAGAAAATTACACAGGAAAGGCTCAACCACTGAAACGACTATCTAAAATTAGGAAGTTCTAACTGCTCTATGAGAAATTTTTGCCAGAAATACACTTACTAATTCCTATTTTACAGCTTTCATAGCACCTCGCTAACAGGGCTCCTTAACATTTGGTGTGAAGATAATTCTTTCTAGGTGTACTCAAAAACGTTATATAAACATGATCTGTTTTAATAATATTTATTAGTTCCACCTGGACTTCCACCTGAAATATTACATACAGTAATGATAAGTTACAGCAACAGCGCATTGTAATTATTCTTTATCATAACATATTTCTCTGCATGTGGTGGCGTCGTTTTTCTTAGGACGGATAACATACAAAATAAGCTGTGGTTAATATAGTTACCATAACAATGGGTGAGTGGATTTGCGTAGAGTACTTTTGGAAAGCACTTCTAGGAGTTAGTTGAGGCCGCAACGTACACTAGTCATCGGCGGCACGGACTTCCTGAATTTCTTGATGCTAGTTTTTATCGCATTTCTCGGTACTGCTTCAAGATATAACGTATTTACTGTAGATATATTACTACTGCTTTATAACTACATTTATCATGAATCGTTCAACTTTCTTGACGGTAGGTTCATTACATTTTTTCACATCGATTCAGCATATGGCACTACAACGCCCCTACCTATTGAGTACATTTCTCCATGTTGGTTCAAGCCACAATATAATAACTGTAGCTATTATTTTTATCATAAATTAAGTTCTCTCTTCTTGATAGTGGTTTCACGCCCATTATTCTGAATTGGCATAGGGCGCAACCTGCCGTGCATAGCTGAAATGAATAAATTTTTCTTAACCTTTCTGGTGGTGAGGTCGAAAACGATTATTCTTGTTATTTCAGCTTGCACAGTAGTTGTAGTCAAGACACATTTGCTATATATATAAAAACTTTACAAGAAATTTCACAGCACTATGGGGTTGCTATACATATATGCCAAGGATTATGAGACGAACAGGTTAACCCAGGGGGCGGAGCCAAGTTGTAGTGCATCATGGGTAATGAGGCGCGTGACGTCATAAAGTTCAAGTAGGTACGGTAATTCGCAGATATTTTGCACTGTTTCTTGATCATTTCATTTAGGCCTCCAGAGTGTCCTACATGTCCTACAATCATTATAGTTGCACAAAATATGTATCAAAGCATCGACGAACTTTTTAGCTCTCTGAAGGATAAAATTTTATTATTTAGGTTATTTTTTTCCGTAACAGGCAGGCACCCGGTAGGAGAGTGTCGGTAAAATGTTGCCCTAAGCTCTACCGTCGTGTACGCGTCGTTAACATATCCGCCTCTCCTAATCGTAAAAACTACAGCATCATTGGAAAAATTATGGATTTAACATTCGCCAGTTTGAACAACATCGTTCCGTAAGACAAAGGAGTGGAGAATACGGTTAGGTAACTTTTTTGCAAGTTAGTTAACGCGAGTCGGACGCGACCCTACTGTTATACTGCTGCAACGAGCGCAGTATTACTTCGCCGGAATGAAAGTAATTTTTTCAACTTTAATGTTTCTCTCACCAATCTTGTTAAAAAGTTCTATTTCAGCGTTCAATCGCTCGTATTGAGCCAATTTTTGTTGCAGCGGTTTAAAATTATAGAGGATAGCTGATCACTGGTAGAAGACGAAAATGAATCAAAAACATCGCGGTATTCACTCATATAAATCCATCTTTAGAATGCCATATTACTCTCAATAAAACTCACTTGATTTACTGCATTTTAAAGACGATAAACTTGGCTCTAGAAGTGCTTCTGATACACGAGGGCATTTGCCGGTTGAATTCATCTGCTCTTTTACAAGCCTTTTAACCAACGTTCTTTCAAAATTTTGTCCTTCAGAGAGCTAAAAAACTTCGCAGATGCTTTGATACATATTATGTGCAACTATAATGATTGTAGGACATGTAGAACACTCAGGAGGCCCAAATGAAATGATGAAGAAACAATGTAAAATAGTTGCGAATTACCGTACTTGAACTTTATGACGTCACACGCCTCATTACCCATGATGCGCTACAGCTTGGCTCCGCCCCCTGGGTTAACCTGTTAATCTCATAATCCTTGCATATATGCAACCTAGGAAGAAGTGCACATACAACAGGGGTGAGCTGAATGAACTTTATAATAAATATAGCCCATTGGGAAAATATAGTTAGTGCTCTTGAACAAATTTCTCTGTTCTACAGGATCACAGTCCATATATGCAACTATAAGATCTACACATAAAGTAGGGAAGAACTAAATTAACTATATGGCTCTTTGGACCATCAAACTAGTTCTGCTAGCCAATTTCTCTCCACTATAGGACTTCTACCACACACTAAGCACCCCAGGAAGAACTACATATAAAAAAAGTGCACCAGCAACAACGCAGCACAAGCCATGAGGCAGGCGGTAACATGGCTTCCAAACAGGCAAAAATTGTACGGTTTTGAAGTTCACGGCTCTATAAAAGTCAAGTGCGTCTCCATTGTCGAGTTCGGGAGCAGTTGTGAGAGATTTATTGGGCCAGGACCCAAGGATGCTATAAACCAAAGTTTACACAGAGTCGCGAATTTCTAGAGCGACCTGAACGAAGAATTGAGAAGTCAATTGGACAAGCATCAAACGAAACGAATAACACACTGGTTATGTACTGTAAAGAAAAAATAGAGGTTCCCAGACACGAACGAAATTACCTCAAAATTCTAGTAAACTGTTTTAAAATCTACAAAAAAAACACAGAATTACTGTTTCTACGATGAGATTGAAAATTAAAACAATTTTCTATGTGGGGAACATGTTTTGCATAAGAGGAAAATAAGAATTCGTCACGCTTAGGTATATGAAAATTCGAAAATCTGTTAAATTATTTCCAGAAGCATTTTTCGTTAATTTCCCAGAGCCCAAATCGACATGACCACATTCAACTTCAACTATTACCGAAGACACTTCAAAAACGGAGTAGCTAAAAGCACGCAGCTGGGAGCGGTTGTCTTCAGTGATGAAAAAAAAATCAACAAGGAAAGTTACTTGACAACAATAATGGCTCCGATGCGTGTATATGCTCAACAGCACTTTAAATAACTCCATGTGGACACTTCAACACAATGAAGCTCCTTCGCATATAGCACAAAGGAGCTTGGAGTGGTGCAAGAATTGTTTGCCCGTATTATTAGTGGCCCCCATCTTCGCCAGACATCAACCCAATTTGCTGTTCACTATGGCCCATCTTTGAGGCGAAGACTTGCGCAAACACACCACAAAAAAGAACGGTTTGAAGTGAGCGCTTCTTGTGCACAGGCTAATATCGACCAGGAAATTGAGTGTGGTTTGATTACTCCTTTTTTTTCTTGAGGCAGTCAAGTCTAAAGGCAGTCGCAACGAGGACTGGAACGAAATAGAGAGAACTAATTCTAGAATTGAACAACTTGAAAGATTTTTGAACGCTCATTATCCATAATGTCACAGTAAAAATTTTCCCGTTGCAAAACATATTCCCCTCCAGGTAGATAAAAAAAAAATAGTCCTGCGCCGAATGATATCAGATTTATCTAGAATTTGTTCAGCCGACAACAGCATATTGTTAAGAAACACAGAAATTTACAGGATCGCACGTGCTTCGAAGCTTTTAAGCACCTAATACGAGTTGGGTCACGCACTTTGAACGGCAACAATAGCAATAAATTGGGAATATCTGCACACCAGACGATGCTGGATCGAGTTCACTGCCATCACAGGAGAAATAATGGAATACAGCGCGTGGAAAGGTCCGCTAAAGCAAGAAACATCTCATGTCTGCACCACAGGTACGACCTGCACTGGGCTATCTGATACGACAACGATACATGGGCCGACCTCGCGGTTACGCACTTATGAAAGTCACGTGAGTCGATCGTTGAACAGCAAGCATGAACTTCATCGCGCTGAAGCGATCGAAGTAAGACGTCTCGATGCGAGCTTTCGAAACCAAGCAATTGCTGGGTATTAGCATTTAAATATGAGCCAATTAACACACAAACCTGAACACCGTTGTGTTTCATTGTATCACCAGTCATAACACACAAACTTTAACCTTATATGTCATGCACGCAAGTAAACTGTTGTGTTTCATGCCGCCACTAATTATAACGCACAAGCATTAGCCTATCAAGCCATAATCTACGAATACTGCTGTAGTTCGATATAGCACCAATAATAGCAATAACAAATTACCCCATTAACACCTACTGTTTTTTTTTCTGGACGACATTTTTACAATCATGCTCATATTCTAAAAAAATCTAAAATCATCAAGCACCTGTCACAAATACCAAACTACAAAGTAAAATACAGCCTTACCAAGAGAACGTGCCCTTTTAATGTGATATTAGAAGCGTAGTTCTCGCAAGAAAGAAAAGTTTATGCGTGAATTGGTTAATCCGTAATATATCGCTAAGCATAATATCAACCATGTTACTAACATACATCCAAAACTTAGCTACATTACATTTACAGAGTGGGAAGCGGAAATAACCAACAACTGCACGGTTACCTTCGCGGAATAATGCAACTGCTAGTTATTGTGCTATTTCTGCAATGAAATAATGCAATTGATTGACATTTCAACCAACCTGTTCTTTCCTAGTAAAAAAGTACATACTATGAGTACGTTCATCTTGAATGCACAGCTGGATTGTCCTGACTAACTTAGAGTTTGGTTGCGCTAAATTCGACAGAGGGGCCAGTAAATGATCTTGTAACCGATAACAAAACCGTAGGTTGACCTCCATCCAAAGCGCTTACGAGAGCTCCGCCATACAGCCGCCGCAGGCATGAACTTAGCATTGAAAATCACAATGAAAACCCTTCACCGACTGACCAAGATTTTCCTGCATTATGTAAAGAGTGG
>LQNS02000210.1:9289050-9307149 GCA_001587735.2 Parhyale hawaiensis
ATAGGTGACAATGTAAGAGAACGACAACCATCAACAGTAAAGGATCTGTGGACTAAAATTGAAGAGGAATGGAAAAAATAACTCCAGAGTTTTGTAAGAAACTTGTGATGTCGTGTAATCGTCGCTATGCTGAAGTTATTGAAAATAAAGGTTTTAGTACTCCATACTAATTGTTCTAAACCTAAAATTGACCACTGTTCCATGTTATTTGTTTGTAAAATTGTATTTAGAGACGATCGTTCTTTTATTTTGCACAGTTCAATTTTCGTTATTGTTTGTTAGATTGCTCTAATGTATTAAATATAGTTATGTTTGCCCTGATATTTATATAGATATATGTTAAATACATTCCTTAGGGCCCATCAAAAGATTCATTAACCTACTCTACAGGTTAACCTTTATTTTCAAAAAATGAAAATCGTTCTCTTATTTTACCCGCTAGTGTATATGTACCCTGACAATTACATTATTGAATACGGTAGTTTAAGCCTCTGTCTCTACAACTAAAGCCTCGTCCAGACGGTCAATCTTTTCGTCAAAGTTTGTGTTTACCAAACGATTTTGATCGACAAACACACGCGGCGAGGCCTCGATTTTTGTGATTGACGCACGCCGAACCTGTTGGCATACTTTCAATTTCATCACTAACTCGCGGCAGTTTGACAAACACAAAGTTCAAAAATTATATTTCGCTGTGTGAATAACATAACTATTTGTATACTAGTGGACAAGCGCGTGAAAAAATTTACGTAATAATCGATATTTTTCATTAATATAGGCCGTTGTGGAATCTTCTCTTTACTGACTTGCTTCATTTTCTTCATTGATCTTTTGTCGTGTTTCCAACTTTATGGCTTTTTTCTCTGACTAGTCGTTTTCTCATTTTCCCGCTCACGCTCATCAGCAGCCCTCATTCACTTCTGCAACCATTCTGTTCAAGTCTTTCTTGACTGTATCGCATAGACGATTCCTCTCTCTCCATGCATTCGTAGCACGTCTTCGATCTTGAGACTGTAGTAGCCTCGTACTACTTATACGTTCCCCATCTTCCTTCTCGATTAGGTGAGCGTCTTCAGTAGTGAGAGGCAGAAATAAATCTTGAGTAAAACACTGCAGTAAACTTGAATGTAACTTCTGCCAGCTTGTATGCATGTCAGAGATCCGTAGCGAAGATACGGTCTGGCGAACTTAAATATCTGCTTCACTGAAATACTAAAATTTAGGTTATGAAACGAAATTCGCACCTTCAGAGAACGACAGTGTGAGGGATGATATGCGTGGTATGGAGCTGAAAGAGCACACAGCAATGGACAGAAATAAATGGAATAGCAAGATCTGCTTCAGCGACCCCCTTTGAAGGGGAATAATACAGCTGTAGAATAAGTGAAAGGCAGTAAGCTAGAAAAAATAGTTGTCTACTGCCCATGAAAAGAACCCCTCCCGATTGCTTCGTTGACCATCTGCCGAGTTTAATGTCGTGACCTGAGAGAAAAAGGTTTAAAATCAGACTCCAGAAGCTGCATACATAGTGTTCCCGATTTCAAAAAGTGATTCAAGCAAGAAGTGTCTTCAGATAATAAAGGGATAAGGATCAGCCGTCGCCGCCATCTTCCGCAACCTCATCATTGATTTACAAAATATGCAACCTGGCATATTTTTCGCCTATTTCCTTCAAAGCGGACACGAAATAAATTCACGAAACGTTTTACTATATAAGGATGACTTCATTTCTGTATTTAGTGACAAAAGCATAATTTTTTATTGAAATTAATTCGAGTAGTGAACTTCGTCAATGCTTGATTCCAACTTCTGGACAGCGGGAAGCATTTGGCAACTGTTGCCAATTAGTGAATAACTGTAGCATATTCGTCCCATTACGTCTGCTTCTACTGCTTTTTATTATTATAAGGTACAATGGAGCTGCTTGGGGCACAATTTGCGTTTTAAATTAAGCAAGAAACGGATGTGCATAGTGTGATTTGCACTAGAAAGTCAAAAAATTAATCAATAAGAAATTAATGTTAATGCCGTCTGCATCTCCGCATGTGAGAGGAGCCAGTGAGTGAACTATTAGCTCTGCTTTTTGCCAATATAAATAAAGTTTTACCAGTCAGTTAGCTCCTAAAAATATAATAAATATCTACGACAAAGTGAGGGTCGAACGTCGATTAATAGTTATGAAATGGTGAAATCGATTGTCGTGGCCTTGAAGTGTTCGCGGTTTCTGTTGGATCCCGTCTGGACAAAGAAGAGAGAAGTGTTTGTGTTTTGCTTCTCGATTATTGCGTCTGTGATTGAAGTGGTGATTGATCGTGTGCACGCGGCTTAAGATTATCTAAAGGAGGAAGAAATAAGGGACATATAGCATGTCGATAGAAACGGGGAACCCATGCACGAAGATGTTCCCACACAGGATCCACGCGCATGGGAACAGCAAGTCGGGAAATAAGAGAACACATTAAGTAGGTAATATCAGCAAGAGTATGAAATCCGAAGAAAACAAAGTGGGCACGAAAGACAGACAGCCCGAAGGCCTAGCAAACAGCTAAAGTAACCTACAGAAACCCTCTGGGGTTACTCTCCTTAACATAGGAGGGGCGAACCTACACTAACCTAACCCTATGGCCCACCGTATTTCCCCTTACCTACTCACCCTGTACAAAAAATTACGTACCCGAAATTGAAAAAATAGGTTTTTAGAAAAACCAGACCTGCCTTTCCATAACCTACTCGAAGTTATGAAGGGTTCTAATCCAACTTACCCGAAATTAGTTCGGGTTTTCCGACAGTACGGCCTAAAAAGTGCGAAAATCGGGCCAAAGTCACTTCTAGGCGAGGGTAACGTACCCTTAAGAGTCTTATCCGGATAAAAGTTTCACCCGGCCTAGAAGCAAAAATTGAAAAACAGCTTCTCTGACCGCCAAAAATTTTGCTAGGGCAAATAGAAATCGTCTTTGAACCATGTTATTCACCTGCTTACAAATATTCACGTAATACATAATAAAAATACCTTCCATATGTTTTGGTAAGATGCCTTGTAAAGCAGGCAAGGGTTCACCTTCAGAGATCTCAATATAAAAATAAAACAAGTGTCGCAAATGAAAGCCTATTAGCAAACGTTTTTTGACTACTGATGATGATGTTGCACTGCATAAAACATCATTAAAAAAGTTGTAGATAGTGTTAACTAATAAAACTTACTTTTATTCAGCAGCATGAGTTTACACAGCGCACGCTGCCTGACATACAGTGGTTTCTATCAATACCTTCAGCGTGATTGGCTAAACTGATATTTATACATTATAAAACCAGCTTGATAAAATTTCATGAATATATTATGTAACAGCTTTCGTTATTTGATCACGACGCAATTTGGTTCATTTAAAAAAATACTCACTACAAGTCTCAAGAAAACGACAAGATAGCTCTGGGCGTTATTTTAGAAACCCACGTACATGCAGTAATCCAGCTACTGATGCACAACCATGAATCAAGCGAAGAGTTGATGCGAATTAGTTTATATAACAGTTATCGCAGCGTCATTGTTAACGTGAGAACTGTAGCTCATAACTGCAATGGTATGCGATAACGCGTGTGCATGCAGTCATTAGTCAGGTTTTTGCAAGACGGCTGATAAGCGAGCATCGTGCACCTCTGTATGGGTCCTCAACCCCCTACGTCACGTACTGTATCTGTGTCTCACATCCCCCATTGCCACTCCCACAAAAAGAAATAGACAACTTCAAATATAATTCTCTTCGCCTTGTATTGGACGCATCCATATCTAAACGGGGAATCCTAGCAGCACCAGGAATTAGAGCAACAGTGCATACGGAGCGACAACAATGGAGCCTTTCGAGTGCACCAGCCGAGCCCTCAAAAGGCATTACGAAAAAGCAAAATCAAAGGAAAGGACGAGGAGGAAATGAACTAGAGCTGTCTCTTACGCTAGCAGATGACTGTGCAGCATGGAAGACTTGCACTTGAAGCAAGATAACTTCTGGAGACGTAGAGGAACTTACAAACGGCTAGAGTTGCAGAAAGTTACAGTCACAAATAGCTGGGTTTAAGATTAGGATTACCTAAAACCATCGGGACAACTCAAGAGAGAGCAAGGATCCCTGAAATGTATAAAATACAGATGCAGCATGAAAATTCAGTTAAATTAGGTATATAAACCATACACCCAAAAACAAATCATAGCTAAATATGAGCATGATACCAAAACACGTCATGCAAGTAAATAAGGGTACCTATGCAGTAGAGAAAGCTTGGTTACAGACTACAATTCAGGCTAAGTAGAAATACCAACATACCTCGTGTGAACAAATATCTACATAATCTTGAGTTTAGGTAGCGAAACTTCAACTGAATTAAAATATCATATAAATTAGTAAGTGATTGCGAGACAACGCGCTGAACTATAGTCAGCCTCATGCACCACGAATACAAAAACAGGGAGAAACAAGCGGACACACACACACACACAAGGACTCCCCCTGAGGTTGGCTCAACCGCAGACAGAGAGCGCAGGTCAGCCAGCAAGGCTTGGCTTTATGCGTGAAGGAGCAATTGTGTCACAGATGAAATGATACGCCACACGTACAGTGACACTGGTACCTACGCCGTGCGTACATGGTAGGTACATATCGGGTACTGTGAGCGCGGGGACATGCTCTAGTTCTCACAGTGACAGTACTGGTGTCGGATATGGAATTGCGGAGCTATTTCAAAACGCGGTATGGAGGTATTGCACGGAGTTATGCTTGGGCAGCAATGGGGCGGCTTTGTTATTTATTATTGGCTAAGGAACTGATAATGCAATACTAAGTGGCAAATGTTTGCGGCGGACAAGCGGAGTTATCAGTTTGACTTTAATAACGTTGATTAAAGATTACCACATCGATTATGTCAAGCATACAGTATACTTAAATGCAACTGACTTTATATCAAATACAGATAATATACGTTTGCCAGTGAAGTTTTTCAAGACATAAGGAGGTAGGCTTAAAATAGGCCAGTGCTTCAAACAACACGACCAAAGTGCATCTTACTCATTGTTGACGAGTTTAAATCAAAGCGCACTGGAATGAATAATATATAAAGCCTCGGCTCATTTCCACAGGCACATTACTCACTCCAGTCAACAGCAAGGACGCGTTAGCTTTACTTCCCAAACTGGAAAAGTGGAGCACGTTTCGAATTTCATGAGAGGGGCGTGGAGATTCTGAGATAGCCAAAGTGTGTTAAAAAACAAGGGTGTTGTTTGTGGCAACTGAAGCGATAAGGACGCCATGGGGAAATGTGGCACTGAAAATTTTCTTTTGCAGGGAAGGAAAGACAGGAGATGGTGAACGGGTGAGGCGGGTTCGATTCACCGACCTGCGGGGACAACATAATTTATCGGATTAGTTGGAGCTTGTCCGGAACTTCAATCCCGATCGTCCGATTTGCCACACGGAATCAACTCTCCAAGGTAAACCTCTGCTCGTCTGCGGTGCCGAATTCAAATTTTCCCCCGTTTAGGATTGAAGCTCCTGGCAGGTCGACTTCGCTCATCTCGATTCAAGAGTGTGGGCCGGAGACACCGCATTCGTGACCAGGGGAAATGAGCGTCAGTTCCAGCTGCTGTTTGGTACTGGGCCTGGTGGGCCATCTACTGCCAGCTATCTAATTTAAAAAAAAACAACAACAAGAAGCAGAGTCTGCATAACCCTTTCACGTACAAACTCGAAATACCCACAACACCTCCCATTTCCTTAACACATTTCATATTATCATACGTCTGGTTGCATAAACTGCAGCCGTTTCAGGGTTACACAGAAATAATAGGATGGAGGCTGTCTCATAATAATTTCTTTTAGCTACTAAGTAAAAAGTTGAACCCAGTTCAACATGCAATGTTAGCGACAAGTCGATCTCCGATAGCATGTAACCTACTTCGAAGTGTTCGACTAGGCTCTGTTAGTCAAGAATGTATTCATCTAGGTGAGGACGACCGGGTTCGGGGCAGCGACAACAGGAGGCTAAATCAACTTGTAAGCTCTCACATTATACTTGACCCTCAGTCAGGTGGGCAACCTACTATAGCTACCTGCACCGTTGCACAAATAAGTCCATAATACTCAGTAACCGACTTCAGAAGTTTATTCTTTTTACCATGTAACCCCAAATAACAAGAACGAGACTGCAACATCAAAAATAACAACAATCACAACGACGATAAGACCCCGCACCCGTACGATTGGAAACCTATAACCTTGCATGCAAAAATTGATAAAGAGGCGGGGAGAACCAACCACCACGGCATAGCCCCCTTAACCTTGTGCACGGAAATTTGTAAACAAGCGAGCAAAAGCAACCCCTGGCGGTTGTTCTCACGAAGTCCACACCAAAATGTGAGGAAAGCGTCCGAGCTCGCGAACTTTGGGAGCAGCTGCGATAGATCTTAGAGCGGCCGGTGGTTATATTGTTCGTGGCTCCCAAGACACGTCAAGGTTATTTCACTTAAAAACCAACACGCTGCAACCGCCAAACTATCGACATTATAAACAATTACAGTTTTTGCGGAGCCCAAGAGCAACGGCGAGCAACTCTCACTCGCCGGCGCTGCTGCTGCTGCTGGTCAGCGCTGCGTGGTGACGGCGCTGCCAGGCAGCGCAGAGGGGCCGACAACGACGACGCGCTGGATCGAAAATTGCGCATTGTTTTGTAAGGTGTCAGCAAACGATGGTCGTATTTATATATGAGTTCCTATAAGGAATAGCGGGACTTGCAAATCCTATCGTATCTATACAAAAAGAAAAGCACCTCAGTGATTAGGTAATAACAGGCACAACCGTAGGTAGTGGTATCTATATAAGCAATAGTTGTAGCATCGATATAGATATATAAATAACCCCTACACGATCCTGTAAATCTGCTACACGCAGCAGTTACCTCCGCTCCACGCAAAGTTTGCAACCACTTGACGCAAAAGTTTTCGCCTCCAAGCGTTAGCAAACATGAATTTATTTACAGAGCGTGATCACTGCCGTTGTTATTCAACACCTGAGTTTATAACAGGCGCAATTGCTTCGGCGACAATTACGCCACCAGTTAACGAATTCTTCAAAGCAAAACCACACAATCACTAGGGTAAGAATAATCTACAACACACAAGCATCGATACCCAAAGGAAAAGGAGTCACAGTTCCATATACAGCACATGACCGGATCTGTAACTATTATGCTCGAATGCAGGTGGGGCCTTCGCAGGGTTGGCTGGTTTAAAAGAAATAAAAAAAGCATGTTTTTTTTGTTTATTTGGTAAAGTTTTACTTCTAGAATTTGCTCAACTTTATTTAAACAACTGAAGGGATGAGTTATTGTGTCTCTATTTAGGAATCTGCTTGACTGTTGGAACAGTTAGGTTCAATTATTGGTTATGTTTGTTAAAAACCTATAACTTATTGAATTTTGTGGTATTTCATTTCGGAGATGCATTTCTAATTATATTCTGGTATGCAACAGCTACTGAAAATTAGCAGTAGTAGTTAAAGTTGCTATTAGATAGCCAGTGAGCTCATGAGAAGGATGTAGGCATATAGCCATTTCATTTTCTTTAGTTCAATACTCTGCTTTTCATTAGCTAGTAACTAGCTATTTCTATCAAGTTTTCTTAGTATTTGATGTGTTTATAAGTTATTTCAAAGGATTTTATAGCATTTCACTTTCATAAGTTCATTTCTGTGTGTTTAAGTAGCTAGTAGCTAGCTAAATCTGTCAAGTTGTATTTGTAATTTGAAGTGTTGTCAAGTTTTGCAAAGGATTTTACATTGCAATAATTATAAATCATAGCTTCTCTGCAGTTTGGAAGTTAATGTAGCCGTAGCTAATACAGTTACTCTGCTAACTGCTTCTTCTTAACCCTTTTCCTTAAATTCGTTCTTCTACCACAGGAAGCTGAAATGAAGCGACTAAGATTCATGATGATTAGCTAACTACATGTTTACAAAGTAAAAAAAAATCCTTTAAATGTTAGATAAAATTCTAGAACTCGAAAAAAACTAACAAAATATTAAACAAAAAAAAAAACATGGGTTCATTCGGTTTTAACTATATAAACCATGGCTTTTGGTATAAACAACAAAAAAAAACACGTTTTTCTGCCAACCTTGGCCCTTCGAATGAACGACGACCATGAGGTTGTAACAAGACGAAAATCTCGATACCGTGATTTGGATCAACATGGCTGAGGGTACTTGAGAGTACAGATGTGAAGCAAATAAGTTAGATAAGAAATGTGTAAAAACTGCAACAGCAATGTAACAGAGAAGTAAATGAATATGATCCAACTCAAAGATCATCATAGGCAGTGTAGCAAAAACAAATAAGAAATTTACAGACACGCGCACGTATCTACCAGCACAAACCAGTCTGAAAACAAAACGCCACCTTACACTCACGGTTGGGCATAAGCGGCCTATGTATGTTTGGAGGAACAGATGATTAACTTTCAGCGAAGATCCGTTCTATTGTTTCTTTGTCTGCCCGTTTTTTTAGGTAATACAGTATAACTCAAAAAGTTCTGAACGGAACTTCACAAAATTAGCAGTATATGTTAGGAATGTTACGAGGAGCTAATGACTAGATTTTGGGGACGATCTATACGTTTGTCTCTACATTTATTTTTGTGCTTGTCAGTAACATAACCTAAGAAGTTATGAACGGATCTTCATGAAATTTACAGGACCTAATAAGAATGTTAAAAGGTGAATACAAGGAAATTTTTGTAATGAACTGTTGGCCCGTTTGTGTGTTTGACTTCATGTTTGTCCTAATGATTGTCCGACCATAACTCAAAAAGTTAAGGACGGATCTTCAAGAAAGTCACAAGAACTGTTAGAAATGTTAAGAAGCAGAAATTGCCAAATTTGCGTTATGATAAAAAAACGAAATCCTGGATTTATGACCAATGTTACTTTTTCATTAACACTGCGTAGCTTGGCGGAGGTATGCGCTCTCAGATCGAGCGCTTCTTTAGTTGGAGCACGCGCACGACCTCGCTCGAGCATAGCTGTACATTAAGTGCCAATCTTTGCCTAAACTAGAAGTTTCACACCGAAATAGACTGTGAGACAACGCAGCAAAAACGACAATTTGCAAGAAATTAGGAACACAAACTCACGTTCGCCTTTCACTTCGCACAAGCACACAATGGGATGTCCAAAAGCTAACGTGAACTTCAATGCGAGTGGAGAGCGCCTCCCGCTGACTTTCGGAGACCATTGCAACTTTTTCCGCTTTTGTTAGAGGTTGCGAGTGTAAACACAATTAATAAAACCCTATACAGCGGTCGATAGAAGTTGACTTTAGAATGAAATTCCTTAATTATCACGTGATATGAAAGAAAAAGAAAGTTGGCCGAATAACTGTAATGAGACGAATGTATTGATGGCATGGATTATTTTCCAGAGCTGCGTAAATTTACGAAACAAACTAATTAAGTTGTTCACCCATTCACATTACATGGGCTATGCAAGTGCTTATATGTATCTATCCTTAACATTATGCAAGTCCCGTGCATTTCTCATTGTACGTAATCTAGTTTTAACCCATAATTCTATATATGTACATAGAAAGTGAAACCAGTGAGATAACTCGCTCCGGAGAAAGTGCATTCTTTTTAAATTCCCGAAATCTTGCTGCTCTATTGGAATAACAACACAAGCAGATGCACAAAAGAACATGAAGCATTTCAGGGAAAATGCTAAGAGTTAGGGACGCAGAGGAGCTTCTATTGTGGCTCCAAAGCCGAGAAAATCGATCCGTCCAATTAGATGAACCGAGTCAAAAGACTCGGAAGTTACTGACGCAATTGGTTGTTGCCATAATGGTGCCCTGTGGCAGTATAATGCCGCCAGATTTCTTTTCTTGTAGAAGTTTTTAGAGAATTATCGTGACGGCGAACAGAACGAAAGAGAAAGAACGCCGGCGTATAACTGCCTCGAGCGAAACGTACACAAAAAGAAATTGATCAAAAGAATGCACTTTATTTCGTGTCCAGGTCTGTCCCCAGCATCGATGAACATGCGATGACAGAAGCTAGAACGTTCCTTGAATCGGCAGTCGCCAAGCAGTGCACGACCATTCAAACTAGCTACTATAGACTTACTGCAAGTTAGACTGAGATGGAGCCAGTAACTCCATACTTGTATCCAGTGGTGAGGGATCAATAACGATCTCATATGAAGGGCAAACACAACGGGCTAAAAAACCAATGGCGTATGGGTACTTACTAGAAAATGTAGCAGAGGATCTCAGTTCAGAAGCGCCAGCACCGGTAGAAAATTCACGTTTGGTGCCATTCGTTTCAGCGTATCGAAACTGAACCGAAAATTTCGTTTCGTCTATTCTACCTTCACCGGTCGGTCGCAAAAGAACGGCGGGCGGCTTTGGGGCTTTTTTGCTGCCGAAGTGTTGGGGTTATCACGCTTGGCATTCTCCCGGACCAATAATCGGCGATAGCATCGCCAAGCAACATTTCTGAGGTGGATTTACAGCCAAAAAATGTACACAACGCAAGACCACCAGCGGGTGACGCCTTTCTAATGAACGGGTGGTCAGTCATCTGTACAAATTCTTCCGAGTTGGAAAAACACATAAGCAAATAGTCATTGGGAGGCACTTGGGAGGAATCAAGCGGAGTCAAGGATGTTCCATATTGGCAGTACGTGACATATGTTTTCTTGGAAGGAAAATTGCCATATCATGTATTGGATAGTTTGCGCGACTTATAAATATTGATGAAATCAAGCAGATAACCTCTGATATTATGAGTGAGAAGTAAACGAGGTGGTATATTCGTCCGTGACATTCTTCCATATATTTCATTTTGTGTGTGATGCAAGGCTTCGTCGTAACTCTTACATGATTTTGGAGGATAAGTTGAACGATTTCCGAAATTATCAAACACACTTGTTACTGTCTTGATATAGTGAAAGGGAAAAGAGATTGGCAATTATATTTGACAAAGGGGCCGGCGTATATGGACCCGATCGACTATTACACGAAAACTACTCGTACATTAGACGTGAGTAGTTATAATGTGAACAAGTTTTACCCAAAATAAATTGGTTCTATCTGTAGAAAGATACATCAGAACTTGTATACGATATGCTAGTAACATGTCGAAATGTCACTTGCAATTTAGATAAACTTTATATCTGAAGTGTTGTCTTGACTTTCTACGCGGCAGACTAAAAAAACAGGCATCACATCATTCGCTCAGTTATTAATATAGTAATAAATAGCAAATTGATACCCAATCTCGCTTTGGAATTTATAATTAAAATAAATAAAAAACAAGGGTTAAGTGTTAAGTGGCGTCTTCGCTTTCCGGTGCTGAATAGTAATTCGGTTAGAACTTTCACATGGCGCATGTGTTCGATTTGCTTGATTGCGAAAGGCTTGGACTGTATAAATAGAATCCGGATGTACACTATGTATATTTTTAATCAATTGAGAGAGTGGGCGGCGTTCGTAAACTGTTTTCCGTTTACTGTAAAGCGTTTTTGATTTACCGCTGGGCGCTGATCAGACTAAATCCGATTTAACCTATTAATATTTACCGTTGATCCGACTAAATCCGACTTAACCAATTATCTCCTATAGTAATATTTACTGCTGATCACACTAAACCCGACTTAACCTATTAGTATTTACCGCTGGTAAGACTAAATCCGACTTAACTTATTACTGCTTGGAGTAATATTTACCGCTGATAAGACAAACTACGACTTAACCTATTGCTACTTACCGCTGGTCAGACTAACTCTAAATAATGCTTAAGCCATTACTGCGCACCGTCTAATTTCTGGGACATAGTATTAACAGGGCTGGACTTTTCAGCAGTGTATTAATAAAAAAATTTTTTTGGGGCACTCCCAAAAGGTTTACGTCGACCGTTCATGGGATAACAATACAACTACTGGCACGTCGATAACGGCGAATCGAACGCAATCGAAGATAACCTCAAACCGGATTACGATTGAAAACGGCAAGTGAAGGCCAGTCTAAAATCTCATTTTAGTCCTATTCAACACAAGACACTACTCATCAGTTCGACGTTATTACATCGTAAAAAAAAAATACGGGCAAGATACACACAATGACGGCGTCCAGGCGATCACGGTCGAAGTGCGAGGATGCGAAGTGCTAGCGAATCATTATAGCGCTGCAGCCAATCAAGTCAATAGCAGGACCAATCATTTAAATGAACCAGCCAATCTCCGTAATGCTAGGACCAATCTTGCAGACAGTCGATATGTATTGCAGAAGAGAACAGACGGAAATGCTGTCCTGCAAGGAAATACGCGTTCCGTTACCCAACATTCGTAAAGCCCGAAGACGTATTCCGGGAGTTTGTATAGAATAGCAGGAAAGTAAGGCTATTCATAAGCACGAGTACAGCACTCAGTCACATATTTTTTTGCACGCATCTCCTATTCAAAGTAACACAACTGAAGCGCTTCATTC
Source organism: Parhyale hawaiensis (assembly GCA_001587735.2). Lineage (NCBI taxonomy): Eukaryota > Metazoa > Arthropoda > Malacostraca > Amphipoda > Hyalidae > Parhyale > Parhyale hawaiensis. Next base: position 9,301,570 of record LQNS02000210.1, read on the forward strand.
CCTCTACCATAAGCGTTACTCTAGGATCGGAGCTTTTTCTGCCAAGAAAAACAAGACGGGAAAAATGACAAAAGGCTACTCAATGGCAAGCTCATGTAATATTGGATCAGTACAATGAACGTACATACGGGATTATAGACACTGCAACTGCTTCAAGTGCACTGCATAATGTACGTTATGCTACGTTGAGCTATTAGTTTTCAAATGTGTACTCTCCATTTAAAACTATTATTATTATCATGATAAACACTGTAATACGATTAGTGAACACTCATGGAAGCGAAAATTTCTATGCGCTATATTTTAATAAAGTAAAAATATACAGTACAGTATGACCAATTCATTATTCTATATATTAATTAACACTGATCTGATTATTAATATGTGTTGTCATAATTTCAATATAATTATTAATAGTATCACCACACAATGTTATCACGGTTATGATTCAACACTTGTGAGAAAAATAAGGCCGCAGGATACAGCTCAGTTTTGCACACACCAGCTCCACCGCTACACCAAACCTGTCCCAAAGAGGTCTATGGAGGGATGTGGTCGGGTCTGGAAGATGCCGGCGAGGTACTTAAGAGCTTCCTAGATATTTTAATGTGGACATTAGCTGAATATGGTCCTGCGATAAACCACTTCCATCTCTCACACAGCTCAAATAATGAACTCCCGACCTCATTTCCATACATTAGCTCGGAGTATTACAGTATTCAGCAATATTAGAGGATGTTAGAGAACAAAGTATACCTCAGCTTCCCATGTAAGTATGCGGAGTCTTCACTTCTCTGACTTGCTTAATTTTCTGTATTCATCTTTTGTCGTGCTTTCAACCTAAAGTCTTTTTTTTTAGACTTACCGTTTCCACATTTTCCCGCTTACGCTTACCAGCAGCTCTCATTCACTTTTGTATCCTTTCTGCTTCAAGTCTTTCTTGACTGTATCACATAGACGATTCATCTCTCTCCATGCATTCGTAGCACGTCTTCGATCTTGAGACTGTAGTTGTCTCGTACTTCTTATACGTTCCCCATCGTCCTTCTTGATTAGGCGTCGTCTTCAATAGTGAGAGGCAGAAGTAAATATTGAGTAAAACACTACAATAAACTTGAATGTAACTCCAGCCAGCTTGTATGCATGTCAGCGCTCAGTAGCCAAGATACTGTCTTGCGAAGTTAAATATCTACTTCACTGAACTACTGAAATTTTGGGCAATGAAACAAAATTCGCACCTTCAGAGAACGACCGTGTCAGGAATGATGTGCGTGGGATGGAGCTGGAGGAGTACATGGTAATGGGCAGAAATGCATGGAATAGCAAGATCAGCTTCAGCGACCCCCCATTGAACGAGAATAATACTGCTGTAGAAGAAGGAGAAAAAGAAAGTAAGCTGGAAGAAATAGTTGTCTACTGGCCGTGAAAAATCATCCCCTCCAGAGCGCTTCGTTGACCATCTGCCGAACTCATACGTCGTGACCTGAGAGAAACAGTTATAAAATCGGACTCCAGAAGCTGCATACATAGTGTTCCAAATTTCGAGAAATGTTTCAAGCAAGAAGTGTCTCCAGATAAAGGAATAAGGGTCAACCGTCGCCATCTTCTGCAAACTGATCATCGATTTACAAAATCTGCAACCTGGCTTATTTTTCGCCCATCTAATTCCTTCAAAACGGACACGAAATAAATAAATTCACGATGCGTTTTATTATATATGAATTACACTTAGGGTTCTATTTGTCAGGAATGCTTCGACTCCCAAGGATACCCGTATTGGAGAGCTTGAGTAATAATATTCCATAGTCAACTTTATCAAATGATGCGATAAAGTTAAGACTCGGTATACAGTTTTTTTTTTCGGAAGTCAGGCTGGTTTGAAGTGATTAGTTTATTAATTGCTGTCGAAATGGTACCCGTACTTTCAGTTTGATTATTTAAAAGTGCACCCCAGTCTACTTTCTGCACCTTAGCATCGAGACCGTCCTAGTCTATCTCCTTATCGTAAACGTTTAGGTCACGAAGGCTGGTGATGGAGTTCCTTCGCGTACTATTTTGACGCGTATTTGAATCGCATCTGGCGGGCCGAGTTGTCATTTCAACAAGTCTATGATCAGACAACATTGTATCATGCATGCCACTATACTTAATCAGTTGTGCGTTATCTACGAAGAAAAGATCTAGAACATTTTCTCTCTTTGTGCGGAGGTGACACTGCATTCCGTGACCAACGAGAGAGCTAGCAGCGAGTTATCTTCACCTTGCACGAAACCGCTGACTGCTGGTTTGTCTGGCACTTTTCGTATGTGTGAGTCCAGAAAGTTTCTAAACCTCACCGCTCCAGTGCTTACATAGTTCAAGTCGAATCCCACCATATGGACCCTAGGAACAAGGCATGCAGCAGTAACCACAACCGAGAGCGTGAAACAAACACGCCCGTAAATTTTTCAGGAAGATACCCCGGCAACTATGTTCTGAATATCCATAAAAAATCTATAAACGGCGCAATTTGATAGCGTGCATGTGGTGGGTCGAGAGTGTGCCACGGATCTACCTGGAACCCACTACAACGCTGTACTGGAAATATTACAGGGAACTACTATGTCTGTCCGTAAAGAGCTACAAAAATGATACAAATATTAGGGAAACGTTGCATTTGGACCCAAAAAATTATAAAAATGCACACTAACATCATAGATAAAGGCTGATGCAGACGAGAAGCAAAAGATGCCCGAAGTGGCATTTTACCCGCCAGTGCTGTACCGAACACGAAGAAAAATTTTCCTGGGGAGAAAATTCTTCAGCAAGATGGGTCTTGGCCAATTTTGTTCGTCGAATAACAGCAATTCAAAGCAACTTACAGTCCAGTTTCCCCAGGTTATGTATTCAATGTAACGGTACGTGCCGTCTCCATTTCTCTTAAAACTTTACTATAAATGGCCGCAATTGCGACGGCAATGCCAAAGGTATAAAATAAATGTCTCCTGGTTACAACAGTGGTAGCCAGCAGACAAGGTACATGTGAAAGATTCGTCTACAAGCTGCCTACAAGATCGTTCAAAACATAAGTCGCTGAGTACTATGTACAGGGAATAAGAAACTGGCAGGTGAACAAGTATTAAAATTCATTACATTCATATTTTCCACTTCTTATTCCCTTCAACTTACAATAATTTTACCCTAAAACATTACAACTGCAAGCATCATTCGCCGCTGCGTGTGCATTACGAAGTCGTATCAAGCTTGATGTGCAGATAATTTAGTCCCGTCGGAATCATCGACGATGTCGCTCGTGTGCGCACGCCTTTCGGGAAGAAAGGCACTTGAACGCTGAGCGCAAAGAGCAACAGAAATGACGCAGTAGCAATACACAGTGTTAGGGAAGCACTGCACTTGGTCGTACATAGCTACACAGATGACACACGAGCAGTACATACATACAAATAAGGTGGGGCGCACACAGAGGGCAAGTGGAGAGCAAGATTTTAGGAAGCTCGTGTAACGGAGGCGGGGCAACCAAACACCGTTAGGGGCGCACGGCTCACACGGAGGTGGTCTGCGCACCTGGCAGTGTATGCAGGTGGTCTCTTTAATACACCACAGCTGGTGCTGTGAGCCAAACTGGGAAATCCACATAGTAGGAAAGTACGCAGTGAACACCAGAGCAACGGTCGCTACACACAGAAAAATGGTCGTTTGTCATTAAGCAAAATTAGTTTACTGTAAACTAGCTTGTCGTTTGAATTTGCGTCAATGCACATTGTCGTTTGTGATGAACAACAGTGTCTTTTACGATTAATTATTATTGCTTTATAGCTAAATTATTAGTTTGTTAGTGATAAGAAACCAGGTGTTTTTTATCGTAAAGAACATACTTTTCTGCGTGTACTGTGAACTGGAATTGCGTGATGCAGGAAAGTGCACAAGTACAGGATGTAGGTATATTCTCAAGATCACAACTGGCGCTCTGAGGGATATATGGACAGTTACGTCTGGGTGCATTAAACACAAGAATAGTTGTTGCAGTACACTGTAACTCCATGGTGCAACACTGTGCATAAGCAGGCTCTATTCTGTACATTATAATCAGCGATGTACGGGAAATCCCCATAGTATGCCTTCTGCAACGCCCAGACACAAGAATAGTAAATTCTGCATAGCGATGTCGTTAGTACAGCAAAGAATATCAGCATTACAATCGCAAAGTGCAAGTGATGCTGTAAAGGAAATCCACCTGCAGCAAATCCACCATTTACGAGGATGCTCAATCCTTTTTTATTATTTTTTTTGCGCTGTGATCTGGCATGAGTAAATAAAATTTAGGACCGTGCAGTGGCCAGTGAAGAAGTGCCTTGGAACTACTTGTCGCCATAAAAAAAAATTACGTTATTATTCTGCACGTAATTTCATTCATCTAAATATGCATCCAGGCATCCACATGTAGACCTATTCACCCGTTTACGCGTTACCCCATCAAGCACGAATTGAAAAATCGGACATTGATGATACGGTCTCGGGGACGGCAGCTGTCTGCTTTACGGTGCTACACGTCACTGGCGACATAGATTTGCTATTTCACCAGAAATCTATTAGCGTACTTCATATCTAAAATACCTACTGCCCCGGGGGTAAATGCCGAATGTAATTTCTGTCTGTGCAATTTTCACAGATCCCGACACGTAATGTTTAAAATGATACGGTGCTACAGGAGATCTTGCTGTAGTACATCCAAGCACGCTAGGGGTGGCAGTCCCAACACTGCATTGCAAACTGTGCTGCAGGAACACATACAATGCTATACCAAAATAGCACACAAGAAACAAACGTGCGGCCAATTTGATGCCATGATGCAGAGCTCGCAAGTGGTTCCGATGCATAATTAAAGTCGGTGGCACCGTACAGTGCCATGAATGACGTGCTAGTTCGCACAGCCTCGCATCAGGTACGTGGCGGCCGCGACTGTGTACTATGACCTCCAATATTAAAGTACCTCCATGTGCTGCATATGTACCTCCATGTGCGGTGCACACTACACACCACGGTACACATGTACGGAGTTGAGAATTACATGCAACTGCAGTAAAGCGAAACTCAATAAAGTTTTCAGCAGCACCATTTTATGGGATCATAACATGGCTATAAACACCCTTGGTGTCCACTATTATAGCATGCATTAGTTATGCACGACGAACTTAACGTAAATAACCAAATTACGGAGAGTGCCATTGTCGGACACTAAAAACTTCAACCGTACGGTAGGCCAAAGCGCTAAAATTCCACCTGTTACCGTAATTTCGTTTTTACTACATAATAAACGTCGTGGATATAATTTCATAGTAGCAAAATTGGTCCACAACGGAAAGAACATATTCACATAACGACAATTTTTGTGTACGCAATTAACCCTTAAACGCCGGATGCAGCCATATGGCTACCTTGAATACTGAGCTCAATTATTGTGTTAGTTAGTTAGTTATAAACTTTGTTTAACCTCCGTAGCCGCAACTCAGGCGTTCCAACAGAGATGAGTGTGTAGTATTTAAATACCACATAATTTGTCGCGTGGCCTACGTGCGCTAC
>LQNS02000210.1:9334072-9349671 GCA_001587735.2 Parhyale hawaiensis
TCCAAACATGAATTGATTCAAATTATTCAGGCTGAGTACACATGCCGGATCCCAAGTCAAGTATTTGTCCAGGTGCAATTCTTTTCAGTAAGAGAAACCTTAGAAGGAAAGAATGACCTCGTGAAGTAGATTTTTTACGCGAGTTAGTCAACAAGGACGCTGGTAGCGAACAGTGATAGCAAGTGAATATCTTGTCTTTAGCTACAGATACATAAAAAACGATGGGAAGACAGAAGGCCCAGCCTATATGGGCATGCGCTTTAATCATGAAGAATGCATCACAACCCTAAGTCTGTTGCAGTCTGTGAAAAACTAATAAATGTCTAATCATGGACCAAACAATCAATAAATTATATACTACGCAGTCCTATTACTGACTTTTCAAATTTATTTTCTGCCCACTATTACATTAGCTGAAAATTTGTGGACAAGTCTGCATGAGATCAGCTACACTAGGCAAGAGACAGGCGACGCTACGACTCCCAAAATGAAACTTTTCAGTCACCACGTAACTTCGGCACAATTTGTGGTCAACAGAACTAAGCAACAACCGCACCAGGCCGATGGAAGACTATTATCCCGTTCCCTACATGGTATCTTAGTAATCGATGAAAATAAAGGACATCCAGGTTCCATGCATTTAATTAACGTAAAATAATACTTCTTCTGGATTATGAATTTTATTTTTACCGAGAATGTCGAAAGCTCGGTAAAAATAAAATTCATAATCCAGAAGAAGTATTATTTTACGTTAATTAAATGGTATCTTAGTGCTCTTCATAGTTTAAGCTCAGTCCCTGCCTGGAACTCAGCACTAGCCGCAAAGGGCCACACAGAGACCATTCTATTCCTTGAAAGAAATCTTACAGCTCTTCACAGTTGCCGCTCAGTCCCTGCTCACTGAAACTCAGCAGCAGCCGCATTGAGCCAAAGGTTGGCCATTCATCCATTAATTGAACGAACTGCGCATGCTCCACATAGCTCTGCCGCAGTCCCTGCTCACCAAAACTAACCACCAAACGCACCGAGCCACCAAGAGGGCTGGCCAGTCGGCCCGCAATTATCACGGAGAGCTGATGAGCCAAGAGACCAGCAGATCCAAGAAGGCAAGAGCAGTGAGTGAAAGTGTCAAGCGAGTATCAATTAAACAGTCACCAGATCACTGACATGTTAAACCATGGATGCACAATGACGCCGCCCGCAGGAGCGAGCAATAAGGTGTGGACACGCAGACAGCTAATTGCAGCTCGCGCACGGAAGAGAGCAGGAGGGAGGCGCGGGAGTATGGAGAGATGAATGCGTGTGTAAGGAAGGCAAGCAAATGTTTGCGGCAGGATGGGATGCGACACGGAAATCAGACAATTGAACACAAATTATGTTTCGTAATAGAATGTGAAATGAGAGACGAAGCCGAAGCCGGCGGGATCGGACGGGCGGGTGCCTACGTTACCTCTGCAGCGCTCAACTTCATTATTACGCGCTTCCCTCATCCAAGCGAGACTAGATAGGAAATCATGCCTGCTCTGAATAGGTCCGCTCCTCATGTTTATTAACTAATTAACTTATAGTACAGCGCTTTTCGGCCTTTCGGCTAAGATCAAAGAATAGTAATAAAGTAACTGTTGAAACGTAAAAAACTGTAAATCGGAAAATATTACGACAGGTATAATTTGAATCGTTACTGAAGTTAATAGGTACTCTTATATTAAACACCATTTTTTTTTGTCAAAATATAAAATAAAAAAATCATAATATTATCTAAAATACAGTATAATTGTACGCGTTTAATCGCTTGGTATCCTTTGACGTTTTCACTTCCAAAACTGCGCCCATCCACAGACAGTACTAGAATGCAAAATCAGTAAATTAGAAAGAAACCTGCTACACTTATTAATATAAAATTTTTAGACCTCGGGAATTAGCTAAAGTTCTAACATTCGCGTGCCGCACAGAATATTCCACCGTGGAATGCATTTACGACGCACACTTTCAACTTTTGCATTTTGCGTGGCGTGTTTAAACAGCTTCATGAATATGCTAAGCTAATCACGATCCAAAGTTTACGGAGAGCAGGACTAAATTTTTTGGCATCATTTCTTAGCGAGAAACGGCATATTTTCAACGAGTCTCTTCAAAGTGCATTTCTTGTGCCATAATTCCCGCCCGTACAAACGTGCGCCTCGGGATACCCGCAAGTCAGGAGAGGCGAGGCTGTCAATAGGCGAGGGCAGAATTTCATAGCTGAAGGAAGGATGGTCGAGGAGCGTCGTAAAGTGCGCGATAACAATCTGGGATATACGAGGGAGGCGTTCGGGGCAGCGCCTGGCTGTGGCACGTCACGCGATGTAGGTATGTTGCCAACCTGTCAATGACGGAAACGTAACAAAACAGAAGTCGAACTTTTCTACCTAACCAATCAATAGCAATAGCTATTTGGGCGGGTCTCTTTTATTTCATGTCTGTAGGGATCCCTGTCACCAACCGGTCTATAAAGGATGCTTAACAACATACTGTGTATGCCAAGCGTTTCGGCCTATATGGCAATGGACAGCTAGTATATAGCACTGGTTTAGGTGTGTTCATGGGAACCGCAACGATACGCGATGCACCTGCGTCTTACCAACTAAACTATGAAGAATACATTACAAAACAAGGGTCTCGACCATCAATCACAACAATGAACAGCAACAGTAGTTTAAGAGAGCTCCATATGTACATAGTTACGCGACGACAAGGCAAATGTGTTGAGTTTCCAGTCCATGCAAGACACGCAACAAAACACAAGCCCAATGTTTCTTCTTTATAACAGATGAAGCAACAGCGCCTTACAGGTACGGTGACACACCCTATAGGCAGTATAAGGCAGCGTGTGTCTTGGGGTCGTGTTCCATGGCCCACTCAACGTACCGTATGTCAAACCCGACAAAGTACTAAATTGAGCACAGACAAAGTACTTCCTAAATAAAGTACTAGACGATTGATACTTATGGCGATAAGGCCGTAATGGTTGCGAGGACAACGTACAAATCAAGTTGTCAACTAATCAGCGCAGGATGCAGAGCAAACGAAAACAGAAAAATTCGACTTTGCAAGCAGGTGATATCACCGATAAAGGGAAACCCTCACAATCAGAATAATCCACTCTTACGTGACCAAGTTAACAGCATACGAGTAGGTATACCGCAGAACGCACATTACACGCTCTGGACGTCTTTAAGTAAAGTGGAAGGAGGTTGAGAAAATAACCCTTGAATTGGAATAAATAACTGGTAAGATGCTATACTACAAACAGCAATTAACTGCGCATATATAAATACATACATATATATATATATATGTGCTGAGGCTCATTCCATGCGGACAAGTGATGGTGCAGCAATTATCCAGAAAGCAAAAACTACTGACTCAAAAACATGGCATGGATAGAGTATAATCCAGCTAAAGAATGAGACCATCCAGTCCTTTATTAGCGTGCATTTATATTCATGATATTACTGAATATAAAGACATCGCCTTAATATATTGGCAGCAAAATTCTACAAGTACGGAGGCGTTTTCCAGCTCGGTTAAAAGAAAACGCAGCAGGTAATTTGCCCAGGAAATTGCTCGAGCGCTTCAGAGAGATGCAGTCATGAAGCTAACAGAGACGAAACAAACAGCATTATAGTAGTACACAAGCCTGGCAAATATATGCAATGAGGCAACAGAAGTCCAATTACGCACTGTAAAGTCACAGCTATGATATAGCATTTCCATTACAAGTCAATCTCTTACAAACACAACTCCCGAGTGGTTTCCGAGTGGGTTCAATGGAACCAAGATCCGCGATAATTGCAAATTGCTCGTGAAAATCAGCAGCGGAAAGAGAGGTTAAATTTATGGAAGAGACAAAAAAATGACTTAATCTGATGAACTGCAGCCAGGAAAACACCCACCTTACGTAATTGAAGTGATTGGGAGGAATCGTAAGAGCAATCGAATTGAGAAGATCAATCAAAATCAGCTAAGGGAAGTCGATGGAACAAGTACCCGCCCAAGACATGAATACCGCGTCTGTTACAGAGTTCCACGGCAAACTGCAATTCTGTCTTGCATAACAACGCATTATAGTTGCCAAACCGATTTTGAAATAGGGTAATGACCTGATAATCAAAGACCAACAACATCCATGTAGTGTTTACAATTGAGAGTGAAATAAAACTGTGTCATGGCCATGTCTATCCTAATACGATGTTCTTTAACAGTTTTGGGAGATCAGTTCTTAAGCGCTCCATACAACACCTTATTCCATTTACTACCAACATTGTCACATGGTAACTGTTCTCTTGAAGCTGCTTCGGGGCTGTCCAGTGTTATATTCTTTGTCACACCTAATTGAGCAAATAATTCAGTAGAAAATGGGCTAAAGAAGATACGATGGTCGGTTTAATTGGTATCATCCAGCACGCTATGGCTATACCTGCCAGAGAAATGGTGACAATTTCAAAAAGTCTTAGCAGTCGATAAACGCACCTCGGGCTAACAGCTGCCCTGGAATTGCGTTTTGGCTTGATCTGTGAAAAGACCGGGAGGAGTGTAATACAAGATGAAGAGCAGAAGCAGATGGCATCCAGGTCGACTTGCGCAGAAAACGCCCTAGTCGCTCACAGAACAACAATACAGTTTATAAAAATCACTGATGTGATAATGGGATACATAACACAACACAACAGAAATGGAGAAATGCAGTACAGCTGTCAACATACCATCCGACAGTCTGCAAAAGTCCACCTGGTGGCACAACACGTGATGCACGTCGCATTGTAACAGAAAGCCACAACATGAAGCAGTTCAGCTGATAGCACTTCACGAAAACATAAAGTACCGCATCCGCCAACACAACAAAAACCAGTAATGCGAAGCCAGCTCACTTGGCGCACTAAGCGCATGGCGCATCCTACTCAACACAACATTTACCCAATTCCATGAAGTATAGTTGACTTGCTACAGCACAATATTACAGCATGAAACGTTCCACTCGGCAATACGACGCTAACAATGACATGAAACATTCCAGCCATGAATACATTAAGAAAACAATAACGTGACACAAAAGTAGCTCACATCTTAGTATCCCACTCGTCAACACAAGACAAAACCATACGATGAAGTAGCTCATTTCACGTCACTGACAAGCACAACAGAAGAGCAGTTACCAGTCCACCTGCCACACAACAGAAATATTCCACTCAAGAAGCGCAGGATTTAGTACGGCCGTGATCCCTAAGAATAACGGCGGCGCAAGGGTCTCAGAATCACAGCAAAAAGCCATAATGGTTTTAATTGAAGCCACAACGGCGCATGGCGTGAGGTAGATGGCATTTAGATATTGTCACAACGACGGCTCGAGTGGCGTCTGACGTCGCGTTGTCAGTATACCCTTCTGGTCCGTTGTCAACGTCCCTTTATATATAAAAAACATTGTTATATATTTCCCTAAGAATCCAAGTCAGTGGGTCTGGAGCGAGCCTCGGAAAGACGTTTACACGTACATCACACACTAAGTGAAGTGACAACAAGGGGTATAATTACAAAATAATGTGCCTATGAAAAACCGGTGTTAAAACCATCAACCAAGATTTGAATGAGAGAGAATTTTAGGACAAAGAACTAAAGAAAATAAAGTACCAAAAAGGAAATTATTTATCTTCATTACCGTAGGTGCGATGAAGTTCATACATATATAGCTGTTACCTAATGAAAAAACTGGTCACAAAAAGTTCTATTTCACATACTAGGCCTGCAACTGCTTGAATCAATGAGCAAAATGCAAGTGGACTTCAACGAAGCTCTGGTGCGACGCTATAGGCACACAACAAAGCCATCAGCAGGATCGCGATATCAGCAGGATCGCGATGGTCAGCAGGATCGCGATATCAGCAGGATCGCGATATCAGCAGGATCACGATATCAGCAGGATCGCGATATCAGCAGGATCGCGATATCAGCAGGATCGCGATATCAACAGGATCGCGATATCAACAGGATCGCGATGGCCAGACAGACCAAGTTCGACTCTTACTCCTGGGCCCGATCGTACAGTGTAGCAAATTGCTCGTCCAGATCTTGAGAAATCGGGCCACATTCTCTGACCTATACAGGATAGGCTCGTGGTGGGACAGGCCAATGCCCGACTCCCTGCACACAAAAGCTCCGACTCTTCACCGAATGAGACCAATTTTCATCTGATCCGACTCCTGGGACAAACGGATCTCTCACACCTTATGACTTCGACTCCGAATCTGCAACCCTGATTACCGTGTCCGCAACATCGCTGCGACTGTACACATCTTGACTCGTGTCAAGCTCGACACCACGAGCGGTTGCTGGGTGACTAGATTAAATTACCCAATCGCCGCTCTGGTCTTACTAAATGTTAACTGTTCAAACTAAGTTGAAACCTACTGTTGCAAAAAGGCCTTTAATTTCTACTTCAAAACAAGAGGTAACTGCTTAGAACACAGGATTTCACAGTTAAGTGAAAGAACACCACTGGACGGTAGTCTGGACCATAACAGAAGCAAAAACAAAAAAAAAACCCTCACCAATGATTATAATACATATCAAAATTTAGCATGGCCCTAACTTATTTAACTTATTTTCAAACGTGTGTTAAAAACAAGTACAATCATGAAATTAAAATTAAGAAGATGCTGCGATTACGAGCCAAGCAGCACGGCGGCAGGCCAAAGTAGAGTATTATGCACTTCTTCAAGTCACACGTCGCTCTTCAAGCGACTGCAAACTAAACCATCTTCATGATCGATGGGGCGGGACGGACGTCAATGTTGGTACAGTAGGGCAGGGGCGGACTTCAGGCAGACCGGGGACACTGCGACGCATTCAGTAATGGTTGCCACTGACAACAGCAGCTGCTTCACAAACCATCTTGCAGAAGACAGCGTTTCGCAAGTCCCATCAGAGTTAAATGAGTTCTATGCCTGGGAGTTTCATTTTAGTAGGCAAACGCTTGTTTTTACCATAACATGCAACATGCCTCATTTAAATGCCATTGTCGTAGGAATAGCAGCAACGTCCATAAATATGTACCGTGGGCTCTAAAGGGTTATAAAAGTATAACGTCGTGCCTACTTCGCAGATCATGGAATAGATCTGATCCTGCATCCAACGGTTCTGCTTGTCCCTTGCCCACAGAGATCGTTCAATAATTATTACAACTAACATACTTCAATCATAAACATTTTGGATTCGAGGAGCAAAAACACTAGCAGCATTTGTTATATAGAAATTGAACAGCTAGCTTTGTCTTGAAAATCTAGACACACCTACCTCTAGTTGAAGAATTTGGGAACCATTCATCTTTTACCGCTTAAATTAACTTTCGGTCCCGTTTTAAAAATTTTGTGTTCAATGTGGACGGAAATGATAAACTGAATGCTTGTCTATAGATGTAAAAGATTAACGAAATGCATGGATGTACATCATTAACTAAATGCTTGTGTACATGGACGTTACTCATGAACTAAAAGCTATAAGGACTCAAGTCATTAACTATTTCTCTATGGATGTCAAATGATTAACTAAATGCTTGCCTCTGTCAATATCCTAACTAAAGCTAATTCAACGACCTCTGCAGTTCATTCGATGGTCTATTATTAAACAGACCGTTCGATCATCATCTTATGTGGCGAAAGAGCTTTACGAACAAAAAGTCTTGGCGAACAACATCAAACACATGACAAGCGTACGTAACGCCTCCAAAGCAGCATCATGCACTCCTGAGCTCAGTTCATAAATGTCAAAGACGAAAACTGCGCTCCTTCCTTTCGAGAGTAGCAATTATAGGTTCGAAAGAGGGCCAGGGACGAATAAAAACCCGCTGAGTTACTATAGCCGACATGGCTAATAATTACATGAGGCAGCGCTAGAGTAACACAAATGACAGATGGCGACGTGCTCAGCAACGCGGTAAATAAACAAGGGCGCCGATAATAAAACGAGTCCGTGTTAAGTGACGCAATATAATGAAATGTATCAAAAAAAATAATTCCGACACATAACGTCGAGGCAACACGGCAATAAACCTCCTGTGAGTAGCAATTAAAGGAAATTACATCACCAGGAAATTGACAGCTTGTATAACAGAAGCAATTGAGAAATGGCCCGCAGCGAGAAAGGGTCCGAACGAGAGCACGGCCACTGCTACGACGTGTAAAATGCTGTATGAACTCAGAACGTTAAGAAGCAGCAGCACGGTTGGTCTGTGACACTTTCCAATCCCAGGCTGTCCGACTCGCTCACGTCAACGACGATCTAATGATTCCTGGCTCTTCGGTCAAAAAGAAAAATAGCATAAAATTACCGTTATGCGGCAGAAAATACGAGAACTCAGTATAAACAATGCTATATTACGATACCTAATCGATTCAGGCAGTGGCCCAATAGGTAAATTATAGGCAAGCAGCCGATGTCTATAGGAAAGAACTACGGATAATATCCACTATCTGCCTAAAACTTTTCGAGTGAATGATGCAACGAAAGTTCATAGCACCCTAGTTTTCAAAAGAGACTGCCATAAACTAAAATCCTCTACTCAAAGCTCTTTGCTAAATTAAAACTATTTTGCGAAAAAAATAAATAAAAAAAGACACTCAAGATATAACGCTCACAGTTGAAAAATAAATTTTTACAAACTAACTTGCTCATCACGTCTGCAAGCCACACATTCTCGTATAAATAACAATGCAGATACAATTTTAATTCGGTCTCTCCTATAAATCAGGGTTATAAATAAATAGATCAAGGTTATATGAGAACCCGAAATAACTACCCATCAAACAAAGTGATAATAATAGGAATATAATGAAAAAATAATAATGGCGCGTTCAAAACCACACATAAGGTTCAGAAAAAATTCTTTCAACAACAGATACGACGAGGTGTCATAAGAAGCTGTAATAATTCTTGGTTTACACCTCAATAAACTTGCTAAGAGGCTTCCCACGCAGCACGTAAGGTACTTAGCACGGTCCTATATCTTAGATAAATACAAGCACGATCATCTGGCAATTTATTGAGATAGGACGATGTGACATCGCTGCTCGTGAAAGTCAAAGCTGCCTTTGAAAATCGTGTTGAGTTAATGATTCAAAGGGCGTAAAGTCGATCAGCCGCGCACGGTGCAGTTATAAGCGCAAAATTACGGGTGCTAACGCACTCACTGAGCGGTCTTCATGCATCACTTGGATTAGATAACTTCGACACAGATATAAAAAGATAACGGCGATAGCTGGGAGAGCCGTAGATTGCGCCTCGGACGTACGTTCCTCCCCAGAAATGAGCCGGTTAGTTCATCTATAGCCAGCTATCTGATCAAAAACAAATGCATAAATGCTAGGATATATAAAAATATGAGATTATGCTCAAGCTCTACCATTCATTTTTTGCTGGCCCCGCCACTGAAGCTCTCTTCTCTTAAGCTGAGGGAAGCCTTCTCCCAGTCAGAAATTGTCGATAGTATCGTATAGTTAATCTGAATCCTTTCGCAAATAGTGCAAGGATAAAAAAAAACTCTTGCGGGAAGCGAATCCCAAGAAAAGGGAAGACTGTCTTCAGCGACTGTATGTATTGTTTTATAGGAGAGGCAAAGCAGAGGATGTAAGGCATGTTAAGAAAATCAGGGAGCCCAGCCCGACCATCGTGCCTCATAGAGAGAGAAAAGGAATAAAGTAAGACGGAGTGTCAGTCGAAGCATGCAAGCTCTGTAGTGTGTTACAAGAGAGGAGACGAAGGGACGTACTGCACGTTGAGAAAAACGAGGTACTGAAGCACGACCGTCGTGCTTGAGAGCAGCAAGTCCGGAGAGAAGAGGAATAACAGAAGTTGGACTGTCTATCAGGCATGCAAGACATGGAAAAGGAAAGAACAAAAGACAGCTCAGATAGAATTCTGTTCATAGATCTAAGTCATGACACAACTAAGAGACCCACTACAGCTGAGTAACTTCCAATAACTCACTATATACGAACCAAAAAATTTAGCTCCAGCTGCCTATGAGTGACGTGCGAAGGCTAAGGCTAACGATGAATACGAAATGAGCGCGCCAGGGATCAAGGCAAATGAAAAGAGCGTAGCAAAACATTAAAATGTCATAGGGAGAACAATGAACCGACGTGGGCGAGAGCGGAGACCGACGTCGCTATGACTACATCACACTTTAACCTATGTACAGCTCACCCTATTTAGGTGCCGCACGCTGTTATTCTCAATGAGAGATAAGATGAGCAACACCTTAGCTATATAAGAGTGCCGGACTCCAGCAACAAACACTACATGGTGCCGGTGTAGTATGGGGCCTAATTGACATTTAGGTATAACATGTGTGCCTATAAGTTAGGATAGGCAGGTATATTCGGGCTGAACTGAGCCTATCTTAACTTAGCCTAACCTAGTCTTAGCCTACCTAGTCTTAACTAACCTAATCTGCACCTTAAGCTATCCTAGATACACTATTTGGGCTACATACAACAATGCAACACAATACATAATTATACAGCACCAAATTACAACACATTGAGAAGCGAACATGCAGGAAGACTTCAAGCTACCAACAGTCATGCAGTGCGGCCCAAAAACCCAGTTACACGCGATAAAAAATTGTTTTGCAAACAAAACCGAAATATGACCCAAGGATCCACTAACTACAGTAATGCGAACCTACAACTCAAAACTACCGTCATTGTTTGCATTAAAAAAAAACTATTACCCATGCTAAATACAAGTATAAGTACTGTATAGTATGAGGAACCCGATCATCTGCGAGGAACCCAAGGTGTACATGAGGTTTCTCATTGACAAAGATCACACGCCTGATTACACTCGCAATGGAAATACATTTCCACCGGCTTCGACCATGTGGCGAAATCTTCCAACTAATCACACATATAGCGTGCTGGCAATAGATACAAAATCGCGGACTTCGCTTTTACTTGTTTAGAGCTACGAAAGGAATTAAAAGGAAACTTGCTACGTCTTATTTCACATAAAATATATATAATCACACATCTGCAAAATCACACCTGCATTTACGTTTCTAACCTAGCGTGGCGCGTAGTAGGGAACTAAGCACGATAACTACTCACACTATCACACTATCCACAACACCACCACGGGCAGTGATGGCGCGGACTACATGTAGTAAAAAGTCATAAGTTTCACCTCTTCGCTGTAGTGGACTGCATACCTATAAAAATATCGATTTTATGATTTACTGGCAGCTAAAACGCAATGAGTAATAATATCAGCTCACTCCCATTTAAATCATCGCTAGGAGTACTGAATATAATTGGTTTTACACCTTCAATCCATCCACTACTGTGTTGGTTATTGCAATATATCTATACTGCATGTGCCCTATTCCTAGCCGGTAACAACAACGCCAGTTACCTGAAGGTTACCTACCGTCTGCACTACACACCCAGTTTGATCACAACTACCTGCACTCGATGCTACAATACTTCATCACTCCCAGTTCAGCAACCGCTATACATACTCGTGTATATATATAATATAAAATACAGTACAGTGCTAGCTTAGCCACAACTGCGCACAGAAGATATAAGCAGTACGTTTGCATGTTAACCACAAATTACGTACACCGGATACTGCCATTATTATTGCACACCTGGTTAAGGCACCATGCATCAAGTGTGCCAAATGTTCGCGCAGTCGAGTGCCACTCGAGTCCACAGGGCGGGCGGACGGACGGCAGCGCAAGCAGGCGGCGCAGCAGCGCACCTGTGAGGGCCAAAAAATACGGAGGAAAAAGCGCAGTCAAGAGGGGACCGCAAAGGTGGCCCGAGGTTAGAAAATATGGTCGAGTTGATGACCATGAAAAGCGTGAGCCGCTTACTGCAGGCGTGGGTGTGATGAGGCATGGAGGTGACTGTCGTACGGGAGTGGACCTGGTGGTGCTGGATGTGGTGTGTCAGTGGACCTGGTGGTGCTGGATATGGTGTGGAAGTGGACATGGCGGAGCTGGGTGCGCTAGGAACCATGAGATACTGTACGGCAGGTGGCCCAGCAGCCACAATGTTGAACTATCAATACAGGAACAAAAAAAGCACCAGCCCGTGAGTGAATGCAAAACTAAAAGCCTTAGAAACTATTTAATGGTAACATTCCATATCATGTATTTGTGGTCAGCTGTCACAGTCAACTAATGTAGAGAAGCAGTTGTTATAACTGACCACTTATGCATACAAGGAAAAATTCTTGGTAAATTGAATGAACGAATCTCATCCACAGTACCATAATATACAGTGGACTGATGATTAAAGTAAAGATGACAATTGGCATGAAAAAAGTAATTAATGGAACACAAGTATGCTCCGAAATTACGAACATGCAATTATGAATTTATCAGCAAATTGCAAGCAATAAGCATCAGCTTGGAGCGCAACAGGAGCCAACGCACGATGGGACAGGCTGAAAGTGAATATGAAAAGCTAATAACTACCTAATGCAACAAGAAGCTGCAATGCACCGTATATGAGAGCACACACAGGGAAATCCCTGGTGAACGTAAATCAAGTTTCAACCAACAGCACATTTGGTAGATAGAACAAGCAATAATAGTTTTTAAGTACCAAGTCTTGTACATGCAGAGATTCGCGAGCTACTGTTCCAAGTATTGCAACCAGAAATGATTTAATTTCTGGGGCTAAGAGCATAAATAATGTAGACCGCTTTTAAGTATGAAGAACTTTTTCTATTCTCTCAGCCAAATGCGTTAGGGAGAAGCATTTGGGTGCATAAGCTACATCTGAATCATAATAAATTCCAAAATGTATTTATCTGTTTCTTTCTTTATCTATCTAGTTTTTGTCACGTTTGATAGGCGAAAAATAGGTCAGGTTGTAGATGATATCACAAATATACGGCAACCTTTTGTGTATTTGAATGCAGTTCTTGCATTGCCAACGTTAAAATCGAAGCGTTAAAGATAACTGAAGCTTCCCTATAGTACTCTCATTCATCACGGTTCTCGGTTTCTTTC
Source organism: Parhyale hawaiensis (assembly GCA_001587735.2). Classification (NCBI taxonomy): domain Eukaryota; kingdom Metazoa; phylum Arthropoda; class Malacostraca; order Amphipoda; family Hyalidae; genus Parhyale; species Parhyale hawaiensis. The sequence continues at coordinate 9,347,130 of LQNS02000210.1, forward strand.
CACAGATAATTTCGGAGCATCACTTACTCTTCCAGCTTGATTTCATTTTCGTCGACGAAACAGCTTTTCACTGAGCGAAAAAACTTTGACGGATGCGATATCCGGGCCTATCAATGATACTGAGTGGAAATTAATACTTTAAGTGATGCTTGATTGCCTACAAAAAGTAATTACTTTTTCCAATATCAGAGCGTGAGATAAAAGGTTTCGCTGCTCACCAGGTGTACAACCAACATCGCTGATCTCCTATGTTCCTTTAGGTTGGCAGTAGTACGACAAAAGTGAGGCAGTGGAGAAGACATCACAATTTCCTCACCGACATTTATGACAGCCGTATACACTACTCAAAAAACTACAAAATGCAATAAGAAATTGAGATGTCACGCATACATCAGCAGTCTTCATGTACTACGAGGTACGAACTAACAGCGAATACAACAACTACAGCACGACAAAACTCGGTAGTAAGATGCTCAGATGCACCGTATATTATAGCGGCAATACTGTAGAGTTGCGTCGCCGGCAGACACCGAAATAAACAGCTACAGATATACTGCGCCGCGCCATCAGCAAATAACCAAAAACGAACAACAAAGAATCAACAATGGAGCGATAAAAGGAGCTCACTTGTACTTCGTGTTATCAATGATGCTTGCATGCGCCGCATCATTGAAAAATGACAAAATTGAATAACTAAATCGCTAAGAACTACGAAATGAATGACCGTAATAAACTGGGACGTACCATAAATGTGAGCAGCGTCCCGATGGTGCACCGCAGTATTGGTAAATACCAAAATCAACTGGTGCTCTCTGAGAGTGCATAGCTCCGCCAAGCAAGGAAATATGTATTACCGAAAAATTCACGTTAGTCCTGAAACTAGAATTTCGTTCTAATCATTACCAAAATTTGGTCACTCGTGCATCTCGACAATAATAACAGCTTATGTAATTCTTCTTGAAGATCCGTCAGTAACTTTTCAGTGGTGTTATGACAAACATTTTGACAAACATTAGTCAAGCAAATAAACGGACAAACTGGTCATCGTCAAAACTGAGTCATTTATGTTTTGTTTTAATTTCTAACAATTTCTACTAATTTTATTAAGACCCCTTCGTAACTTTTCGAGTTACGTTACCAACAAACATTTCGACAAAGATCACAGTTAATCACACAAACGGACTAACCGATCATCACCAAAACTTGGTCATTTGAGTCCTCTACCATTTCCAACAATTTCTGCAAGCTTCATAAAGATCCGTTTATAACTTTTGGATAATGCTGCAGAAACAAAAATGAAAAACTGAGACAACCGGACAAACAGATATCACAAAAATATCGTCGTTTGCTCTTCATAATATTCCTTTTTTACAATTTATGCGAATTTCACGAAGATCCTTCCTAACTTTTTGAATTATGTTACCAAGAAAAAAAGACGCAGAAAAACAACCGGCTGAACGGATGTTCACCAAAAGTGAACATCTGTTCCTCCTAACATGCTTAACAATCCCAGTAAATATATGTAGTTAAGATAAGTCAATAACAATATGAATTATCTTGGTGACAGTCAAACAGACAAACTTGACAACAAAGTGACCTCCTTGGCGGAGGTAATAGCACTACAGATAAAAATAAACTTCTAAGATGTATTACACACGAATATTGCCAAGTACTGCGACCAGTAACTAAGAAAACTACAAACAGCAATATAAGCTCCCAAGATGCACTACATACGTATAAAAGTTGTATGAATATATGTATGCTTCGCCGGTATACGGACAAATACCAAGATCAGACAAAAAACAACAAAATACAGTAAGAAGCCCTGACGTACTGTACATAGGAGCGGTACCCGGCCGCATCGCGGTGTACGACCAAATAACACGAAGGATCACTTCCCCTCGTGAACTTTAAACATCGTCCACAGGTGGCATTTAGCTCGAGTATTATCACCTGCCAAATTCCTGGAAGTGTAATTAAAGCGCAGTATCATCATCATAAAACTGAACTTTTGGAGACAAGCTTAAGCCCTCAAAATTTATAGCGCGCAGCGCTTGGATGAGCAACGATCTCTGCAGACTCGTATAGGTAACGGACCCCGGACCGTAGTCGCTAAATGTCTGCCCGATGAAGCAGGCGCGGGTATAATGAGCTTATTACGTGGAATTTATTGCGAGCAACATGTATTATGACATTTTTATTGGGCGCTAGGAGGAACGAATCTCAGATAACAAGTCCGCAGGGGATTAAGCGCCTGACAAAGATGATGTTTTAAAGCAAGCAGGTAGTGAAACGCTTAGCAGAAATATTTTACGTCATATTTGAGCCTGTAATGGTACACCATTTGCTGGGGGTCGTTTAGACAAAGGGGAGCTGCAAGATTAATTTTAGAAAATCAATTTTATTTTAAGAATGCTACGAAAAAATTTTGATTTCATGCGTTTTACAGAACACATACATAAGAACTTCAGCATCCAAAGATTTCAAGTCTCATGCTGCGTAACAAAACCCTGCTGCTGGTAGATCACGTTTATTACTTAAA
>LQNS02000210.1:9357591-9372623 GCA_001587735.2 Parhyale hawaiensis
CTTCACCACAATGTATAAAACTGCAACAATACAAAGAACAACGTAGTAGTTCAAAGGGCGATAGAAATAACGTGTCTGCAGTACAAATTTGTGCGAAGTCTGAAAGCATAAAGATCCCTACAATGCACCCCGAAATTAGGCAACGCAAATCCAATCAAGGGAAAAGGTCAGTTGGAGTGGAGGTCTAGAGGGAAGAATTGAATTTCATGATCGTCAGTGATGGAGAAGCCTAAAATTCTAACAGTTATGAGGCAAAGGAATTTCTTCATTAACTTTTACAGGATGAAATGGTAGTATTTTTACATGATCTTTCAGAGAGGTATTCTGTAAACCAAACGACAGACTGACTAGAGTGTCCAAAACAAAATTGAAGAGAACCGAAGAGCTAAGTCACTCGAGAGTTAAAAATAGGAAATGTATACAGTGACTGACTTACGGTATAGTTACTCAATGATCAAAGACTAGGAAATACGTGTTTTAATCATTATTATAATGAGAAGTTTATGTCTCCGTTTCCATAACAAATGCGATATCACAGAGGAAATAGAAGGGACAAACAGTATGCCATGCAAGAGGGTGTACCCACGTAGGATCAACGCTCATGGGAATATCAGGTCAGGAAAGAAGAGAAAGAATAGACTAGAATCTTATCAGTGAGAGTACGAAATTTGTAAGAGGTATGGTGAGCACGAAAGACAGACGACCTGAAGGCCTAGCTAGGCTAAGCTAGTAACCTACATGGTCCCCCTGGGGTCGCAGCTCTCCACGGCATACACACAGAAAAATGGTTGTTTGCCATTAAGCAAAATTAGTTAATTGTTAACTACCTTGTCGTTTCAGTTTGCGTTAATTTACATTGTCGTTTGTGAAGAACAACAGTGTTGTGATGAACAACAGTGTCTTTTACGATTAATTATTATTGATTTGTAGCTAAAATATTACGTCGTTAGTGATAAGAAACCAGGTGTTTTTTTTATCGTAAAGAACATACTTTTCTGCGTGTAGGATGGGCGAACCTAAGTAATCTAACCCTAGAGCCTATCCTATGTCCCTAAGGGGAGTCACTGTGCAATTTAAAGGGTGACACATATGTGTGGCACATGAGTTAAGTATGAATGGGTATGTGGCACAGAAAATATTAAATTTCCCTAAAGTTACGGCCGGTCGCCATTCAATACATGCTATACCCCAGAAGAGCAAAAAGGTTAAAACTATCCTTCTTATCCTATTTTTCGTACATTATCCGCATTGTAGTGTAGTTAAGAATCAACTTTAGGCACGAATTATAAGAACTTAGGCCTGCAAACCATGCACTGTCTCCAATTTAAAGATACACATAAACATCAACTCGTATAGCGTCGCTGAACAACAGCAATTTGCTCAGGCAGAATAATGAAGTCGTAAATATAACAAAGATTGATCCACAAAAGTCGAACTTACGACTGGCGAAGGAAACATCTACCAAAAATTGAACATGTATGAACATATAAGGACACTGCCAGTTCTTTTTTGAAGTGTTGCCGAACGACAGTAATTTGTTCCAGTTGTTCTACAATTAGGGATCAGGCCCCAAAAGCAAACTTTGAGAATTTAATTAACAACACCATCAGCCAGCGAACACATTCACAAAGAAAACCATCAAATCTGACATCGTAGCGTCGCCGAATGAAAACAAATTGCTCGAGAAGAATATAGGCTAATCACAGCCATTAGGAACAGCCATCCGCAGCTATACACGTTCGACTATAATTCACGAAAAACATCTAACAGGAATATATTTATAAACACCCAGGAAAACCATCAGCTCTTAAAAGCGTCGCCGAAGGAGAGCAATTTGCTGGAGCAGAATATAGGAGGCGTAAATAGCCACAAGGATCGGTTGCCCACAGCTATACATTTGCCAGGCCAGGATAATGAGGTTTGGTTCGTAACACAAAGCATGCAGGCCGCAGCGCTCCCAGCCTGCAGTGTCATAACACAGAAAACTGAGAAGCGAACAGGGATCGATTAAACGTATCAATACTCGGATGAGGAGTCCGTCCTTAAGAGAGATATATTGCGTCAATTAATCGGTCTGTAAAACTACTGCGCCTTCTCTCAAGTCTCATCACACAATTGATATCCCACGGACAACTGAAACAGGCACACGGGTAACAAAATCTTATAAGGTCAAGTACACAATAGGAGAGGGGAAAACCCTCCATATAAGGAGCTCAGAAAAATTAAAACATGCTAAGCAACAGAATAGGTACAAGAAACTTGCCTAATCCATGCTTACAAAAAGAAATGGAAAATATTCTATGGAAAATCCGCAAAAATTAGCAATGCTCAGCAACAGAATATCAGCAATTTTTCCATCGCCTAAAAGAGGCGTCAGGCAAGTACAACGCATGCGTATGAACAAAATATTTAATTACCAGGGTGTTACTCAGTACCCAACGATTTCTCTAGGGAAGTAATAGAATATAGGGCCTTATCAGCGATACACAATGTGCCGGTGACATTTATTTGAAGAGCGCTGCCCCCCTATCGCTCCTGTAAACAACAGAGCAAGCAGGTCAGTAGTTCGTTCATTTTTCCTTTAGCAATGAGCCTTGCTGTAGACTAGAGACGGGTAGAACTTTCATTATTGGCGAACTCAACTGAAAAAGCTCTGCCGTATACTATAAGTGCTATCAAGAGTGTGGAAAACTACACTGGGGATCAGGATGGAATTTTTGGTCATCTCAAGCGCAATTGCTTGGCAATCAACACCTGTAACTCAATGCAAAGTGGCAAATCGAATACTTAAAATTGTAGTTCCGGGCAAGCTAGCACTAATTGGCTAACATAAGGTCATCTAAATTGGAAAATGGAACACGCATTAGGTAAGCTGCTACAACTAAAAAAATTGTAGGATCATATCTACCAGCACAGCTTATCTCTATCAATTACGAGACTACCTGCTCGTAGGCACGAGTACAGTATTCGCTCGCTGTAAATATATACATGTATACTGATATAAGTGTCACGAACAACAACGTGTTGAATTAGCCCATTAACCCTATCATAAACACAATGATTAATTTCATGACCAGGGTTCTTAGTCCTACTAGTTCCTACTGGGAAAAAGAAAGTTTATAACATGGTAGCACAACCTAGTTAATTCTCCCTCTGTTTGGAAATAGTTGTTCCACAGCCACAAATTTCAAATGCCTCATCTTGGTACTCTAAAATGGGGTAATTGAAAAAAAAAATTTGAAGCAGGGGAGCAACCATTTCAGAGCAGAGGGAGTATTAGATTTGATAACTGGCAGTACGCGGACCAAGAGGCCCATTCCCACACGGAGTCGAGTCTCACACACCAGCCCTCTATAAGCTATTGCCGTTACGTAAAAACAATCATGTAAAACTTAAGCCAATTACTGCAGATAGAGTTAATAGATGTAGCATTTGGATTATCACCGACATAGTTTGATTCAGACAAACAAACAAAGACGTAACACCAAAAAGTAAAGTAATCAAGGCAAGGAACTTGTGAGACAGCTAGAGTACCGATTTTCCAAATAACCAACAATACATATGGTATTGAAGCTAGCTAGGACGAGGGACCCATCAGCATTTTGGGACTGCTGCCTCAGTTCAGAAATCACACATACCAACGCTCGAAAGAAAACGTTAAGCGACGAGAAGATTATTGGACCTACATACTTACAAATGTGAACTAGATATCTGGCGTTTTGTCTTCATGTATCATATATTGTAATTGTCACTCAAATACGATACTCGTAAAAGCGCGAGCTGCAAAGACAGCACATCCTTGGGCAATAGATTCAACACGTCGCTATAGAAAGCAAAGATGTACACAGAGGAGAAGCTGACATAAATCAGTATAATAAAAATAACTTTTACTATATTCAACATGAATGCCAGAGCAAATATTCGCATACAACTAAGAGCTGACATGCAGTGCACTATAAATAAACAGTATTAAAGATATAATATTTACTAGAGTAAACAAAGTTGTTCACAGACGAGCAGCTGGCATGCAGTGCACAATAAATAAACAGCACTAAATTCAACATGTTTACTAAATTAAACAAAGATATTCAGCGAGGAGCAGCTGGCATGCATAGGCGTAATAACACGGCGTCGACCTTCCGCAGTACAGGAAAGACAATAACTTGTTTTCTGTGAACTTGACCCTAAGCAGACCAGAGGAAGGCGTACGCGCAACCACCGGACACAAGAAAAAACATTAATGGCCCTCTGGAAACAAACAAAGGCAGCGAAAGTGAGAAGTGCCAGGCAGGCTGCAGAATATTGGCCGGCGAGAGCGAGAAGCTCTGCATTCAGGGAACTCAAGCGTATGAAATGCTGTTGTGAGTTCCGAGGTGGGTGTACAAATTGGCTAAAAAGTATAAAGATCATTTTGTTAACAGGTGAACAAAATATGAATCGCCACGAAAGTGAGATGGGAGTAAAAACAGACTATTGGGGTATATTTGCATTCAGGAAACTCCAGTAGGTATGTAGGTTGGTGCGACTACTGTGAAAGCTAGACGGTGAAATTCGCTAGAAATCACAAAGAACACTTCGGCTCTCGTGTCAAGAAATGATAACATAAAAAAGATATAAGTTAACCTCAGTTTTCTTCGCTTCACTGCATCGTTTTCCTATGAAGAATACCTTGCCCTTTCCTTCATTGATCCTCTCTATACCATTGGCGCACCATGAGCTATACCTCCATCTGATCATCGTAGAGCTTGATTCGTTTATCTCTATAATATTATTAACCATGAATGAATTTATGTATACATGCAGATTAACAAAACGGTAATTACAACAGGAGAATGATTGAAGAATTACCCTTGGAAAACAAAGCCTACAAAAGTGAAAAACTGGGAATTGTTCCAGCAAGAATTCCTGGAGCAGCTTTATATTTATGGAATTCTACATTACAATATAGCTACATAACGATAGTATAGCAGCGTGGTAAACTGTTCATCACTAAAGACGGTGTATGCCAAAGTCCAGCAGTGAATTTCAAAGCGTAAATCGTGCCAAGTGGAACTTCTGAAATTATTTCAGGCGCAAGGAGCGGAACATATAAAGCTTCAGACAACAAGTCACTACACAACTTACACGGAAGGAGATAAAGGCTTAGTAATTACTAAAGCGATTTATTATTCAAAAGTTACACGGAAGCGAACAAGGGAGTAGTGCATACTAAAACACAGCATTTATCAAACCTACTGGACGCTGATGCCGATAAAGGTATAATAAATACTGAAGCACTGTATTGACCGGAACTACTCGACACGACAGCAGAGAAGAGCATAGAATACATACTGAACACTGCATTAATCAAGACTACTGGACATTCTACCACCGTTAGCAACTATTAAGCGAACGAACAGACCATTATGAAGCGCTGGAGCTCCTTGGAATGAGGAGACACAATTAAGATGCAAATGTAAGGGCCTGGCAATTTACAGGCGACGGAAAAATGAACTACATGGACAAGAAATCGTGGCAAGAGACAGAATAGAAGGCTCAGGACTTTCACGACGGCACTAACATATGTTAAGTTATACAGTGCGGTAATACGCTATATAGACATATTAACTAATCATAGCTGAGGGTAACAAATTTGCTATCCTGAAATATGTTTTCACTTAATCATATTCACGGGTAATAAGTCTGTTACTTTAAAATTTCGTTGACGCGTGACCCATCGTATCATACGGTAATGAATTTGTTAAACTAATATTTCGTTCACACTTAACCAGTCATATTCTCGGGTAATGAAGTTGTTGTTGTTCTAAAATTTCATTCACACTTTCAATAATATCCTCGCTTAACAAACTTTAGCAAGTAGATTTTATTTTGTAACACCCGCGTGGTATCAAAAGCACGTAAGATAATAACATTCTCGATTTCAAGACAACAAACTCTCGTGCACTGTTATTATTTTCAGTTAATACGACAGTGACGTCTTCTGGGTTGTCAACATATACATTAAAATTTATGTATTAAAAATTAATATGGTGAATTGCATCAAATTTTACAAGGGATAACTGAGGGTGCAACAAGTTATTACTATGCCTACAGACTTGCGAAAATAATGGGCAATAGCAATATAATTCCACTAATTTGGCACGCACGGGGTAGTTCTAAACATATACAGATGGAATTATGAGTTATGAGCTGTGCACGGGTTGGTAAAATTCACATGAAGCGTAGCTGAACAGATGAAAATGAGTCGCCTCAATAAAATCAACAGGAAAAGCTGAAAGAAAGCCAAGTGTAAATATTTTCCTGTACTATATAATAAACAACACACAATAATACATTATGCAATAGTCACACCTTAAGTAATTGGGCAAAAAGGAAGGACGAACATGTTTAAGTGAATAATAACTGCCGGGATGAGCTCAGTTGAGTCATTTTCCAGTTCTATTAAACAACACACAATAATGCATGCGCCATTAGTCACGTCCCGTAATTGGGCAAAAAGGAAGGGCGCACAATTAATTTCACTGAACAACAAGCCCTACGGAAGGGGCCCACTATAAAATTTACCATTACCAAATTATATTAAATAACACAAGTTGCAAAAGTTTCATGCGACTAATTGGGCAAAGCAGAGGGGCGCGCGGAACAATAATTACTCGAAGAAGACATAAGGGAACACCGTAAGGATTGGCCTGTTAAATAACGCAGTTCTAAGGGATAAAAGTCACAGGTGACGCGGTCGAGCAGAAAAGAAGGGTGCGCGCGCAGGCAGAAACGAACAAGAGGTGGAAACACCTCAGCAGAAACAACACCTTCCTGGCTGGCCTATTAAATAAAGAACAAGAAAAAAACGCTGTTAAGGGCGTCAAAATGTCATGGCATGACAGGCACTTGTCTGTCGTGTCCAGGGTTTAATTACGGACGGTGACAACGGAGAGCGAGTGACTCAATTACGCGTTCTTTTGAGGCAAAAATTGGCGACACTTGACACCTATCCATCAGGAGCCCTGATGGCCTGTTGAGTGCAGGGATACCTGCCTATATTTGGGGGGAGACGGTACAGGCAGCCGTCGGATAATACTGCAGGTACGGCGATGCATGTTATATAAGACTACCATCAGGTGTTTTTCACGGTCAGGTATGCCCATACTGGGTATTGACGATGGACTCATTTGGCAATAAAGTAATGATGAACTCAATTGGTAATGAAAGTAATGATGAACTCAATTGGTAATGAAAGTAATGATGAACTCAATTGGTAATGAAACTAATGATGAACTCATCTGGTCATGAAAGTAATGATGAACTCATTTGGTGATGAGGGTAATCAGTCACACGGCATTCTGATACTTCACAAATGAAGACCCAGCAATACGAATGCTCATGTTAGCAGCAGTAAACTCATAAGTTACGATCAATCTGCGGGAACTTGAATGTTGAACTGGTAATAGTTCACTCGAACGACTTCGAACTCCTATGCGATACGATATTAGCCGCTAATTCTCATTACCATTACGAGGTATTTACATAAGCAAGCATGTGCAAAAAAAAAAACAATGAACCTTTACTTTCAATATAAGTACTTATACACACGTATTACAGTTCCGTGCCACACTATCACAGCCACGTAGGTAACGAAAATAATCAGACAAAAATTCTCTACTATATAATGGTTACCCAGTTGCTGGTTGGTTGTTTGCTCCTTTGGTTGGTCCTTCCTCCGTCATACTCATTAAGATTTAGATACGAGACAAACCGTCAACTCAATAATTAGTTCAGATACCATGCAACTTCAGCCCTGAATTGCTAGAGCAAATATCGTTTCTGTTCTGAAATACATGCTCGAAAGTCGAAATACTGCATTTTCTGCAGCCCGCTTCGCTTTGAAAAGTAGCTTGGCACCACTTGATTCTTAATCTTATTTTGAGCGTTGTAGATGAAAGGCCGTATCTTTGAAAGAGTTTTTGACCCTATAGTGGATATGCTGTCATCCAGGATGCAGTAAGCACTGAGCACATACGGTGATAGATTGAACGATATTGTCTGAGCGCTACTTGACTTAAAGGCATTTCAAAACATACTTGGGCTTTTACTTCCTGGACAGAAACTGCTTCTGAAAACTCATGGCAGCACAATATCTGCTACTTTCAAGAAAGATCGAGCCTACAGGTATGAGACATAGTTCTGCAACCAAGGACAATAAGAAACTTCAATGCAAAATTATTGCCGTCTTTTCAAAGGGCTGGGTACTCCATCACCAACTCATAAACAGGACGCGTTTTACACTCTCAAATAGTAGATGAAATCATGAAAAAGGCAGCAGAGAATTTCAGGACACTCGATCATAAAAAATTCTCTCGCTACCTGACAAAGCTAAGCCGGCAAAAAGAAACAAGAGCTCCATAGCAGAGAGATACTATCTCATCGCAGAGATGAAGTTATCGTTCACTAATCAGCAAGAATTTTGTGGTTGGGAGGCAAAAACCGTCCATTTAAATGTCAACGCCGGCTAGCTAATCATCAGCCGGTCCATCAGACGACCTTGCAGGATAGGACGAGCTTGGGCTGCGATGGGGGCGGCGGTTGTCCGATATATTCTACGAAATTTCAAAGGTGACACGCGTAATCAGGCTGTCATGGAGGGGAAATATTTACGTGTTTAGAAAATATTTAGTGACGCTTTGTGATGCCCTGGCGATGCAAAATGCAAAAGGACAACCAGTCGTGCGCGGAGTGCACCTAAAAAATTCAGTGCACAGCGACGTAAAATGCATCATGGTCGTTTAATGCTGCTAACAGAAATTTAAAAAAAGATAAAGTTTAATATTAAAGATGAAGAATAAAGATTAAAAGTGATCAGAAACTTCATGTAAATGCCGATTCAAAGATAAACTTGAAATTAAAGATAAAATATGAAGATGAACGATAAAGTTAAAAGCTTACAACTTGTCAAGAAGTTGAAATAGCGCCCGAAGATAACACTTAAAAGCTAAAGATAAAAGATAAATTTTAAAATTTAAAAGTGCTCAAAAGCGCTCGGATAAAGTTTAAACAGCCTCTCGGCAAAAAGTGGTCCAAAGTTTCATTATCAAATTTTGCCAGGGATTTTGTACATGCTACGTACTGATGCATGCACGACTGACATATTAAGAGATACACAAGACTTTCCAGCTATACCGTACAACTGTCGAATTCGATCATAATACGGATCCAATACATTCTCAGATGTAATTAAAAATCAAGCGAGTATTTCACACTCATTAGCAACTCGTCGCAATTCATTACCTCCGCCAAGGAGGTTATGTTTAAGTCGTGTTTGTCGGTCTGTATGTTTGTTTATTTGTCTGTCACCAAGATAATTCAAAAAAGTTATGGACGGATCCTTACGCGATTTACAGGGATTGTTAGGCATGTTAACAGTAACAGAATTTAACTTCTGCTGAAGATCCGTTGAATGGTTTGTTTGTTTGTTTGTTTGTCAGCCTATTTTCTCTCAGTATCACAACTCAAAAAGTTATGGAGGGATTTTTGTGAAATTTGCATGAGTTGTTAGGTATAGCACGAAAAGTAAATGACAATATTTGCCTCAGCCAAGGAGGTTATGTTTACGTCGGGTTTGTCTGTCTGTCTCTTGTCTGTCTTTCTGTCTGCAAGTCTATCTGTCACCAAGTTAATTCAAAAAGTGGTGGATTTTGACGAAACTAACAGGGATTGTTAAGTGTGTTAGGATGAACAGATGATTAACTTTTGGTGAAGATCCGTCCATCCGTTTGTTTGTTTGCCTGCCTCATTTTTCTCGATTCCATAACTCAAAAAGTTACGGACGGATTTTTATGAAATTCACATGAGTTGTTTGGTATATCACGAAGAATAAATGACCAAATTTTTGTGATGATCTGTCAGTTTGTGTACTTTCGTTGTGTTTGATTTTATGCTTGTTAGCGCAATAACTCAAAAAGTTTTCAATGGATCTTTATGAAATTTACTAGAGTTGTTAGTAATGTTAAAAGACATAGATGATTAAATTTTGGTGCAGATCGATTGGTTCGTTTGTATGTTTGAGTTATGTTTGTCATAATGTTTGTTAGCCAATAACTCGGAAAGTTTTGAATGGATGGATCTTTATAAAATTCACAGGAGTTGTTAGTAATGTTTGCATGTCTGACTAATGTTTGTCATAGTTTGTTTGCAGCCAACTCAAAAAGTTATGAACTGATCTTCAAAAAAATTGCAGAAACTTTTAATACTATCAAAAGGCAACAATGATTAGATTCTGCAGTTGATACAAAGAAAATCATGGATTCAGAGCCAGTTTGAATTTTTCGTTACAGTTGCCTTACATGACGGAGGTCTGCGCTCTCAGAGTGCTCTAGTTTTAAGATGATCTATAGGTTCGTTCGTTTATTTGTCTCTCCGTTTGATTTTATGCTTGTCAGCAAAATAACTCAAAAAGTTATGAACGGAATTTATGAAATTTAAGAAAATTGTTGCTAATGTTGTAAGCCAACCAAAATTAAATTTTGTGATAATAGGTCGGTCTGTTTGTTTGTTTGTTTGTTTGTTTGTTTGTTTGACTAATGGTCGTCATAATGGCTGTCAGCAATATAATTTGAAAAGTTATGATCGAATCTTCAAAATCATTACAGAGGAGGTTATTACTATAAAAGGCACAAATCGTTAGATTTTGGCACTGGTACAAAGAAACTAATGGGTTCAGAACGAATTTGAATTTTTCGTTACGTTGCCTTGCTTGGCGGAGGTATGCGCTTGCAGAGTGCTTTAGTTCTCAAAATAAAGCCTACGAAGAAATCCACGACCCAGATCCCTAATTTATAGCAAAAAATAACACAAGACATTTACTAATTAAATAGTCGGTATGCCACTGATTATTATTAATGATTATGATTAAAAGTGCCTGCCTGGGCTCGTTCAATTAACCCTTTCTCTGGTATAGTGTTCATTGTGTCAATTTCAAACAGTGCTATTCTTAGGAGAAAATTAAATCGTGAGAAAAAGAACCAAGTGATGCGTAGTCGCCTAAAGCAGCATCAAGCAACCCCAGAGCGCCCATACTACGTGCAGCTGAGAACGACTGAAAAACCTTTGAGCACAAGATCGGCTTAATCATTTTCTGTCCGGATTAGACAATCTATTCTCATAGGAATATCACTACAGTTGCACAGAAACCGCCATGGAAAAAAACAGAGTAAAATATCAAATTCCCCCAAAACTCGAAAAACATTTTAAAGCATGCTCAACCGTTCTCCAAGAAACATTCGCAATGAGTGAATCAAGGTAATATGCACTAGTGAAATAAAGTCACTAACTTAAAGAATCAACGTTTTAATATATTTAACATAAACGTCCTAATAAGACCCCCGAGCAAATAAAAAACACACAGTTAACTTCAACATCTCAATCGTCACGCAACATAAAAAACTAACTCGACAAAATGCTAACAATTCAAAAAAGCGAGGAGAAATTTCCAAGAAAAGATAGGGAAAAAACTTAGCCGGGAGCGCAGAGAAGAATTAAGTCGGCATCACGCTAATTTTGAGCAATAAAAACGGCTGTAATCTGCGTGGTGAGATAGGCCCAAGTGCCGCCATCCGCAGTTATTTCACGGTCTTTGGAAGGAGTTGATGCGTGAAAATGCCCGCTTTTATCTGATGAAGTTATTCATATTCACAAAAAAAAATCGCAACGGGACAAAGTGACCTTGGAAATTCCAGTGTAGGTAAATGCCTTAATATCAAAACGATGGGATCGAGGCTACCTCAACCATCCGCGATCAGCGATGCATGGAATGTGACGTTCATGACCCGTCGGAACGTAATTTTTCCAGAAATTTTACTGTTAGAAAACTAACAGCCTGTGCGTACACAGTAGCAAACCTAACGGCTAACAATGAAAATTTAACGGGAGGCAAAAATGCAATTCTTATCAGGGTTAATACACTTGAATATTTAGCTGTCCACAAGATATTCGCTACAAATTCCAAGATGGGGTACATTTCATTTCTCTGACGAAAGCTACATGCGCATATAAAAACTTCACGCTATATCCAGCAACGGCAGTGAAACACAACAGAACTTTTGCCAGAGTTATGTCGATATTTCCATACACAAATTTGATACTGCTTTCGTATCTACTGATGCTGTTAAATTATAGGGAGCGATGCTGAATAAACCATCAAACTAACACGAAGCTTTTAGCCTAGTTGTAGGGGTTACATCTTAAGCGATGCAAAGTTTGTCGCAAAAATCCATCTACATGTATATGTTAATTTCATACAAGAAGGCTTACGAAGGTGAACTAATAAAAGGCATACGTTGCGGTTATGGTTTAGTATGCAGGCTGGCTGAGGTTAAGGTTTAATATGAGTGTCTGTAAGTAAGTTGGATAGGCACGCATTGTGGCTCATACAAACCTATCCAAACCTAACTTAATACAACCTATTCCTCACCAACATAGCCTATTCTACCCCTCACACTGACATATAGATCACATGCTATATATATATATATATACCGGGACCATAAACACCACAGCTAGCAAATAATGTCGAGCGACACCAAGTAGCTAGCTCATCAAACCATCTACATCCTTCAGACACAAGCATCCAGCAGTACCTGAGCAGAGAGCAGGTATTACAGAGTCATCCATTAAACTACCTATGCACTTATATGTATACACGAGCGTTGATAGCTGCATGGTACAGCACTAATACTAATTCAATAAAATTAAATTAAGAGCCCAATAACCCTTACAATAAAAGGTACACACCTATTACCTGTTGCAGAACCATTATACAACACCGTCATACTAATATGGAAGCGTCATTCAGGTATGAAATGAAGCCATTGCCCAAATCCACAACGTTCGTTCTTACACGAAAGCTTAGCGTTGGTAGCGTACAGAAATGCGGGCGCGTAAGCGTATTAGATAACGTCCAGAAGTTGGCCAGAATGCGGATGACAGGCACCGCGCGGTGCACTTGAGAGGATCAGTGTCCACCTCATTAGCCTTTAAAGGGTCGCTGCGAAAGTGAAGGTTCCAGCAGTGCCTTAGTCACAGCAACCAATTCTTCTCGCGTGGACTAGCACCGTAACAACAGGTGTGGGGAGTTCTCAAGGGAATTGTGTTACTTATGAGAGGAGAGGCATGTTCAGAAATATATAGGCCAGTGTAGTTCATTCCGGCAAAATACTAGGCAGCTCAACCTGCTCTTCCTTTATTTATCCTCAGGGTAGGATTAAGCCTAGCAACGACGTAAATTAGAAGTTTGATAATATTAACTTAGCACAACTTCTATACTGGACATTATTTTCCTGTTGGCGCTGAATCTGTTGTTTCACCATTAGAGTATTTACTTCATACGAACCAAAGAACCTTGCTCCTTAACGTAAGAGAAAATATCAGAGCATAAACTAAATATGCCAAATAATTTTCGTGCTAGATGTTCGGAACAGCGCTCTCGTTCCCTTCAAGTAGCTATTTCCATACACTCTCGGAGCCTCAGCAGAATAGACAAATACCAAATAGAAATTGCCCAACAAACTGGCTACATGTACGTAAAAAATTTGTAAACACAGAGATTATACTTTGAATAGTACAGTCATATGACTGTCGAAAGCTCGGTAATTTCTGAAATAATTCTTTGAATAAAAAGAGCTTGCATGAATGGCCTCTTTTGAAAACGATTGTATATATGTACAGAGCATGTTCGAATAGCGGAGGCGGACTGAGTGTTCGGCCCGTTAATGGGTAATTGGTATGTAATTAGCGCACGAAATTTCATCAAAGTTGAGAAGTGCAAGGCCACGACAGAAGTTCTGTACAAGTTGAAGTAAAATACGTCAGATTAACTAGGCAGTACGGTAGCGTGCGAATCAAAGACGTCCTCAATGGAAGCTGAACACTTCAACTTGAAACATTTCAGTTTTCAGAGATAAACTATTCGGTTGTATTATACTACGAAATAAAATAAGAATTTTTAATAACAAAAGAAGCTTATAATGTTGCCAGTAAACCCTGTCTCTACTACAGTACTGTACTAAATAACCCTTTCAGCAAAATAACATTGCCTGGTGTGAATAATGATAAGGCATTTTAATTCCATAAGTTTTAGTCAACGGCTGAGCAAGAAACTGTAGCATCCATCTCCGAAGTCTGAAAATAAGAGCACGTTCGGCTTTATCTTTACTAAATTATTGTTCTCTTTATTCGCACGTCCTTGGATTGATCTTCGATAAGAAAACGTGCGCATAATGCTGCACCGAGCAAGTTACGAAAAAATGCAAGCGTAACCTCTTCCCATCTATGGTTTACCGCCGTTACATAGCTGAATAACATAATTTGATATGAAGTCCAGCAACACTAAGAGGGTTGAATAACTTATCTCGAAAAAGGGGGGAAAACTGTATGCATGATCTGCATTTAACTTCAATTATCTGCACTGCAAAATAGTGGAAACTGGAATGATGGATATAGTATATGTGTATAGTGAGCCAGGGATTAGTGGAAATAGGAAATGCTGAAGCCACGCTGTATAACAGCGCTACAACTTCATAAATACCACCATACAAACAACGCACTAGCAAAAATACGAACATCAAGCACTCTACTGCACGTGCCTAGTAGATTTGTGCCGTGCACACTATAAAAAAAAGTAAAGGAATACAATGCATGAGAAAAATTAAAAATCAAGTGCAATTAGAGCATTAACTCGATGAATCACATATGCAGGGGCTGAACCACGGTGGCGTTGGCTGAACGCAATAAAAAAAAAGCAACATAAATGGGTGGAATATAACCCTATCAACTAGAGGTGATGATGCCCACTTGAACCCCATGGCTTTGTCACCTCTACACAACGAGGGCCTAACATCTATTTCGTAAACAAGCCCAAGGTGGTAAAAACTTAATTTTTGAGTTGGGCTCACTGTTGTTACCAGAGTCTCTTTTCTAACTCGTAAAGGATGATGCAGCGTATATAAAACCTAAAAACTTAGGAATCGTTTATTAAACACTGC
>LQNS02000210.1:9378289-9394855 GCA_001587735.2 Parhyale hawaiensis
ACACTGACGTCTGTCAGATAAAAATTGACGAATTACTGCGAGAACTGAACCACCAATACCCATTAATCTCAGCTTATGGAGCAGCCCAAGGTGATTCACGCGATCAAAAGCAGCACTAAAGTCTCGAGGAGTTAATTAGTTATAGCGTCTAATTCTGAGTTTAGTTCTTCTTGGCTACACAATGTAAAGGCTCGATTTACTAGAGAGTTGATGACGCTTTTCTTTTGATTGACAGGGTTGTTTGATTAGAAATCCAAATATCTACCAGTGTGAGTTGCTTTTCGATGAATTGAGAATTTTAAGCTGCGGTTTTCTTGATACATTATCGTCAGGTCTAGGAAGTCTATTTTCTAATTTTATTCTTCTTCGAAACTGAACTAGATGTTTTCATCAATGCTGTTCAGAAAGTCATGAAAGTTTGTAAGACATTCCTTGGGAATCACAGCAATTATGTCATCTACGTATCTTTTCCGAAAGACAATTTCATTAGGAGAATTTTCAGAGATCTGTTCTTAAATTTTCTGCATAGTAGCTTCGGCTATGGCAACGTAGGAATAATGTATAGGAAGTGTGGGCTGGAGTAACTTGGTACACAAGTGCCGGAAGAATCTGTCAAGAACATAGAGCAGATATATATACGTGGGAGATGAGGCCGCAAGAGTCTCGCTATAACGCAGCGTAACGCAGTCCACATACATCAGAGCGACGCTGTCATAACGCTAGGTCACAGAAGGGATTTATTTCGAAGTCGTTAGATGGTACGCGATGGTATGCACGACTTGTACCGTCATCGTTGGTCGTAACTTTGGCCGGGGAACGTCGTGGCCACAGCGACAGACTCGTCGCTATGTGGCCTCCAAGAAGCGCCATCTAAGCGCCGGCAAAACAAGGAGCAGCAGGCTCTACACGAGACGGGCGACGTTCAAACAAGCAGGTGCACTGATGAATAACTGAAATGGTGATTAAAAGCTGGAAGAAATAGCGTGAATATACGAAGAGCAGGAAATAAAGGCTGAGTCAGAAAAAATTTCACAAACCGTACAGCAAGTAACCCGCCAATCAGGCTCAATATAAATGAAACTGTAACGACTTGAATGCATCTGACTCTTAATAACGAGCAACTCATCAGAGGCATCTCAAGAAAGGCGAGGCTACCGCAGTTTGAAAATAACTGACACGGTACACTCTAATTAATAGCCCAGCGGTGAAGTCTCCACGAAACAATTGTACTACAGCTTAAGAACAATGATAGTACACGATACAATATCTAACCCATGAGTCAACTTTCAAGATAAATGAACAACTAATCTTTGAGAGACCCGGCCACAGTACACAATGTGCGACTCAATAGTCGGGGGTTTGTTTATAAAAGTTGGTGGGAGGCCCAAAATTATCAGTAACTAGCCCGCGGCAGCCCTCGCGTCGGTACATTAATGCCACTCGTGACTGCAGGTGTGGGCTGAGTGTATCCAGGTATTTTCCTCGTGCATGGCCACCAATATATGCGACTGGGCCTCAGCGCTATTTTGAACTTTGATTACTTTGTACTTCTAAGCCTATTTCTGAACCTGTTGTGTTATTAATAAAAGTTATTTGCTTATTAAGGAGCAATGTAAGAGTGTTGTGATAAGCACGCATGCGCTAACTATCAAGAAAATGCATGGCAAAACGGAATTAAATAACAACGAGTGATAACATAAAAATTCAGAGACTAACCAACCAGCTCTTTTATGATAAGAGTGGCAGTAGACAAAGCCAGCGCCTGACACGCCGGCCGCCGCAAGCGAACCGTAACACTTTGGCACAATAAAAACACCACGAGTCGCTCCAACTTATCAGATGTCTGGGATTTTTGAGAAAGAAAGCGTCCCACAAATGCAGCGGAATGAGGAGCTTCCAGAGCATGACAGGGAGAGCCGTACGCAGCGCTGCCAAAAAAGGGAGCGAAACAAGGGACCGAAGACACGGAGGCTCCGATGGGCCTGCGGGAATACGACCTAGCCTTACCAATCTTCGGACGAGGTCCAAGAGCTTAGCGCCACCTGTTGCTTGAAAAGTTAATTTAACAGTACTCCACGAGTACTGTTATTATTACACAGTTATTTGCACAGTGCACGCAACCGCTTACACTGCATTATCTGGTTCTTTAAAAAACCAGCATACGTTCAGTAAATTTTTGAACTCGACACCCTCGCAGTTTATGGAACCTTTACGGCCTGAACCGTTTATGTTTCTGAAGGGGTAGACATAAAAGGGAGCACAGATAAGAAATGAAACTTTACACACAAAATGCGTGTGTGTCAACGATGTCATTAAGTTCAGAGTACAAAGTCACTTCACTTTTTTCAGTAAACTTATTTTTTAATTGCGATTTGCCAACAACAATGAACCAGCTGCACAGCACTATCAGAAAAAGCACATCAGTAAATTCCCAAAGCATAACTTAAAAAAAAAAAATCGGCCACTTGCGGAACTATTCGCTATTAAGACGATGCCAAAAATACATCCGGTGGCAAAACGGTCACCGCACAAAAATGCGCAACATTGCGACAGAAATTCGTAGTTCTTCCTGCATCCGCGTGATGCGGTTGCCGCCCCAAGTCCTCGGTCATTACGTCAGTTGACCCTGGCGACGCTGAGAGAAAACCACACAAAAAATCTCTCCAAAGAAAGAGAACGGAAGCTGGAGTCGGAAAATATCACGCCCGAAACCTCGTTACGGCGGTGCACTTCCTGCTCTGTCGGCACGTCGCTCTGATGAAGAGAAAGCATACTGAGCCAGTCATTAAATCAGCATCTCATTGGTTAGATAGAAGGAAGGAAGGCAGGTAATGACGTGGGTGCTGTGAAAACAAGCCCCGGCGCGTGAAACAGCGACCGTCTTGCCACTTCAAAACGTGCAATTTTCGAGCTGCAATTTAGATGAAACTCCAAAATACAAAGTAGAGGCGAACGCAATGCACCGAAAAGAAGGGAAAATGCACGGGAGTAAAAAGTCCAGTGCGTGGTCTGGAATTCTGCGAAATCAAAATGAATAATCTACAGCGAAAGACTCAAACCTTTTCATAGCCGCGGACCCCCGTTCAACGTATGGCAATTTTACGGCGATAAAGAGGGGTGGATAGTTTATGTAAAGTAAAAAACCTTTAGACTCAGCTAGTAAATAAAATGAAAATAATCAAATATTTCTTGTGCGGCATGATATCTATTGCCCACGTCGGTGCCGGTCCGCTACCCGGGGGTTGAAGACCACTGATCTAGGGTACGTGATGCACTTCATGCCTCTTCAGTGGCGTGCCGAGGTCCCGTAACGTTCGGGACCAACTCCTTGGTTTGACGCCTCATCCGCTCTCCAAATAAAACATAAATTTGCGTCTAGCTGTGAGAAATGTAGGGGCCCAAAGAAGAATATTTGGTATACTTAAACACACATGAAACTTAAAATACGACAGAAGCTCAGTTAGCTATTCAACTGGTGACAATATGCTTTGACGCATCCCAGGTGCCGCTAAATTTCCAACAAATACCGAAAGAGTTTGGGGCGAGGTCTATGATATACTTGCACGCCACCCGAAGTAGCAAATGCAAGCGTTCCATTGGGGGGGGGGTCTTCCCTCGGATCGTAGCTCGTGGCCAAGAGTGGCCACGAGCTCGTGGCCCGGACAACCTCGTGGCCAGGACAACCAAGAGGGAGATATCTCCACACTGCATGCAACCCCTGGCAGATGGTTCATCTGGCGTGCTTCTAACGTAACAGTTGAGCAGGTTTTCGAATTCTCTATACCTTGTAAGTTAGAAGCTTTTTGATACAGATATGCCTCTTCTAACCTAAAGTACCAAATAAAAACACATATATAGTGCTGTGAAAATTATTTCTGCCAGTGATGAAATAGGACACTTATTTGTTAAATTGAAGTTTATTTTTAAAAATCTATGTCAATGATATTAGAGTTGATATTATTTAATAGGCGGTATGACCTCCTCTTGCTCTTACAAGCATTTGCACTCGATTTGGCAGATATTCGATCACAGTTGAACACTTTTCTACTAGTTGTTCATCATGGTACCAGGCCTTACTAACAGCACGCATCAGCTTTTGCATGGTCGAACAGTCTTCTTTCTGAAGCCTACGTTTGATTATAGCCCATAGATTTTCTACTGGATTTATGTCAGGAGAATTTTCAGTCCAGTCTAAAACAGTTAGACCACTTTCTTCAAAGAATGCGAGCGTTTTTGCGTGAAGGATGGCAAGGAGCGAGATCCTGCTGAATATGCCATCACCATCAGGAAAGTCCCTTCCCATCATAGAAAGCAAGTGAGTCTGGAAAATTGCCTTGCATTAATCACACTCTGGCACATTGTCATGTTGTTGCTGCTGACCACCGCAGATCAGTTAATTATGTGTCTCCATTTATGTAGTATGCGATCTACCTCGCAGAGTATGTTAGGTTTGCTAAAAATAGGTTAGAATAGATTCGGACACATGCTATACCTAGATCTCTGGTATGCCACGCACAGTACCTGCGCCTAGTTGTTACTTGTTACATCTATTACAGTTGCATTACATGTACGTTTCCTCGTAATTTTACAGCTGCAACTCCGGAGGGTCATCAGCAAAAGGAAGAAGGTACTGTATAGTGGTATCCGTGTCCCATGTCAGAGATCATGATGAGAAAGAATACCGGGCCTTTCAGGATCTGCAGGGAATACCGGCTGCCCGGAGGAAAACGACATAAGTCCTCGGCAGTGGGACCAAAAATGGGTGAGCGGTGGCTGTCTCACTGCAGTCTTCTGAAGCGGCGTTCTGATGAGCTCTGTTCTCGAGGTCAGTTTAGTTAAGAGACTCAATGGCTCTGCCAGCACCCGATCGACAGACATTTGGAAAAACGTGAGTGGGTTGGCGGCACCAGCTTACAAACAATTATCGTTCAGGAATCAGAAACGGATGATTATTTATGGAGTGTTGTATTCTGGATACCGAAGGCCATTTAGCTGGAGCGTACCGAAAACTGAAAATCTGAAGTCGTTCTCACGTGGACGGTATTTGCAGCTAATGTAAATGAAGAAGAGCACGAACACAGTTCATTTACTACAGGTAGTTCTGCCAAGCAATAGAGCCTGCAGCACCTGCAGTTGCAGCAGAGTAGCGTCACACAAAAATGCATCGTTGGTAGTTACCAATATGGCGTCGTGTGTGCGAGAGATCAAGGGTGGGTCGCGATTGTTCATTATATAAATAAACGTCGGTAAAATTGTTCAGTTGCAGTTTACAGGGCTTTTTATGTGTGTATAACATTCTATTTTATAACTTGTTGTAATGCAAAGTTTTCTTTGTGAACGAAAATCGTCTAATTGTGTCTTTTTAAACTCATGCGAATCATTCTATTCAGCGCAAAGCATTCGCTTCAACTTAGGCAAACATTTTCAGATGATTTTCTCAGTTTTTTTATAGCGCTGAAAATGAAGATGCAACGCAATACATAAAATCTATGGTCTATTATTTTCCTTTATTTATGTAATTAAGTATATGGCCAATATTGGTAGTTCCAATTTGAGGTAATAAATGATAAACAATTGGCGTGAAAGCCTTCATGTTAAGGTACTGTATAGTGGTATCCATGTCCCATGTCAGAGATCATGATGAGAAAGAATACCGGGCAGCACAAGGAGCCGCCGCGCGTCCACATTTGTTTACACCAGCAGAGTGACGTGGCAGTCACCCATTGGCTGAAATTGACGCCGCCAGTCACGGCGGTCGCTGATTGGCTGAGATGGTGTCACGGCGGGTCGCTGATTGGCTAGATTGTGCGAAAGGGAGTTCCCTTAGGGCTGACTTAACTATCTGTAGTAAAATGAACTGTGAGCACGAGTCTACTGCTTTATAGCTAAAAGAAATCTCAGCTTGCATCTACGCGCCACCTATTCCAGCCAGCCAGCGTGCAAATCAGCCAGCAATCCAGCTAGCTCACACCTTGAAGTGGCCCGCAGACCGCCGTGCAAAAGTTTGATCATGTCGTCTCCCTCTATACTTAGTCCGAGACCGGCTGCGTAACGACACTTCCTTATTGACATTCACACTTTGCATGCTATCGGACAGAAATGTATAAAGTCACCAACCATACTGGCCATACTGTAGATGAATTGCTTAGTTCTTTCAATGAATTCGGTAATTGTAATCTAAGAAGCCAATCGATTAGTATGACACAAAATAAAGAAATTGATGAATTTACAATAAAACGCATTCCTATGCAGGCAGCACCAGCACTGTAAGCCGAACAGAAAATTCACTTTATGTTTTGGACGTTGGTTGTTTGGCCAAAGATATAAATGTTGGACAGTTTAGTATTTTATCTTTTTCGTGAGTTCATTTACTATTTTAGTATTAGTGTGAAGTGATATTTGTTTCAAAATTCGTTTCATGTCCTATCGACTGCTATGTTAAATATCAAACAATACGATGAAGGGCTGTCGTTTACTCATCTCTATATTTATATTAATTTGCATTTCTGTTCAATTATCTGTTGAGTCATCCGTCCACTTTCTATTTCAATGAAGCGATGCAGAGCTACTACAGTGAAAGTTTTTTCACCAAAAATATTAAATAATGACACCTTCTTTAAAAATTCCAGGTGCAATCTTATGGAATGTCCTTCAGCCACTGCTCCCTGTCTCATCACGTCGTGTACACAATTCTTTTCTATAAGTGTTTTTGAAGAATCTGTATACACCGAGGAGAACAGATGTGCTGCAGCGGTATATAGAATTGGCGCCACGCATTACCTTTGTGAATCTAAGTTGAAAATAAAGTAAACGGTACCTTATCAGCATCGCAACCGCGATCGTGCACAGCAGAAGTATGATAATGCACATATATACCATCTGTGGTGAGTGGTAACATATGAGTCATGGAACATATCCTCTTTTAGATCGTTTCGATTTATGGGAATTCTCCTTATGCGGGCTGTTGCGGGACGATAACTTTCGCATATAACAAGAAGCAGGAGTACCTGGCTAAATCTTACTGCCATCTGCTGTAAATCAGCCGAAATGTATAAAATATTATTTTTTGCTCAAATGAGATGTCGATGTACGCATGCGGATATTATTATATACTATTATCTACTTCGTTTAACCTCCGTAGCCGCAACTCAGGCGTTTCAACAGAGAAACTACCTACCTGTGCAGTATTCAAATACCATATCTAGGGCTTAGAGCCAGAAGTGGCTATCTCCATTTTTGTCCAAATCGGGTTCCTCTTACCAATTGGGTGCCCGTGAGGTACCTATATTTTTAACGTCACAAGTGTCTATGCCATATATCTTCATTAAGAAACTATATGGTATGAAGAAAGATGGCATAGACACCCTTGATACTAAAAATTTACCTTAAGGGGACCCACTTGGTGAGAGGAACCCGCCCGATTTAGACAAAAATGGACATAGCCACTTCTGGCTCTAAGCCCTCGATATAATGGGTAGGCGTGGCCACGTGCGCTACTACGGGCAGGGAAACAAGGCGCAAAGTATAGTAGGAGACACTCAAGTGGTCGGCCCCGTTTGTGTCCTTCCACCCGAGAGAGACTAGAGATGCCCCGCGTACCAGGTCGGCTATCTCGATCGGCAGCCCACCTCACGGAACAGAAAGAGGAAGGTAGAGAACCTACCTAACTTTACAAAACTAACCTCGTCCGCTGGAACTGCGGCAAGCTGCTACATCTCCTGCGGATAAGGCACTCGGGAGTACGTGGATGTTTACCTACTTCATGGGCGCATTACGATGGGGAGCGAGCACAAGATTCTTCAGGTATAAAAGGTGTGTGTGCTATGGGCAGGGGTCAGAAATGCGGCAACAACCACAGCTCTGTGGAAAATAAAAATAACCAAAATATTCATATTATCGCCCAAAAATTACCATAAGTTTCTTTTATCCCTCCCTGGCTGCATGACTGATTTTCCTTAACCCATTTACCAATAGCGTTACATGTTCACTTGATTTTGCTAGAGACTGTGCAATAATATTCGTACGAGTCTGTGCCCTTTTCAAACCAAACCGTTCGAACGATACTGCAGAAAAAGGGGGGATTCTCGGAACCTCCGCTGCGTTTGAGTACGGTACGCCACAGCATCCATAGAAATTAATGAGCTCTCTGCATTCCATCGAACTTCCACATGTTTTTTTTTTAACTTTACTAGTTGACATTCCACCCAAAGATCATCGCTCGTAAGCAAGCACACGCGTTACCACAAACAACAGTTTGGTCGTTAGCGTCACGCCAGAAGACACCAGCGCGAGGCTGCACTACAGCTGTGCTGCCTCCGCTGCTGCTGCTGCTGCTAAGACCAACTCTCGTCGCAGTAAAAAAGCCAAATTATTACCATCGTCGTCCCTGATCTCACCATCGGGATAAAGAAAACGCGGAAGGGAAACAAAAGCCCGAAAGAAAACTGGGCGTGAGGCCGCGCTGCTGCCGCCGCCGCCGCAGCCTGAAGGCCGGTAGACAATGGAGCTGTGGGAACAGAGACGCTGGAAGCGTTGATGGCGATCTTGTTTGGAAGTCCAGTGTATGTCCGAAAAAAAAACACATCTAACACTGAGTGACAGGTGCTTATATTGAAGGTGTAAACTTCCATATCCTAAAGATTGCTAGCCCAACCGAAGGATAAAACAAAGTTCTTGTGGTACGAAATTAGAATATTGGTGGTTGGCTTATGCTGCAATATCTACGTTATTGTAAGAAACAGCGAGAGGAAGGAACAGAGAAAATGCAGTATTAGATTTTTCTGTACGCTAGTGTGTGAGTTACATTTACACCGACGTATGCGACCGAATCACCCACTGCGCATGAGACAGCATGCCAAGAAAGAAATAAAAGCATACCACAGCTGTAGGAATTACTTGGGCAATCTTTGGGCGAGGTGCAGAGC
Source organism: Parhyale hawaiensis (assembly GCA_001587735.2). Taxonomy (NCBI): domain Eukaryota; kingdom Metazoa; phylum Arthropoda; class Malacostraca; order Amphipoda; family Hyalidae; genus Parhyale; species Parhyale hawaiensis. Next base: position 9,387,214 of record LQNS02000210.1, read on the forward strand.
CGGCGATGTCATAGAGACAAAACGACCGTAGAAAGAGGGAAGCATAGCGGCTAATTCTCAAAAAATAGCGGCCACAGGAAAACTGCGCATTGCGTCATAGCGGGGAACGGAACGATATAGTCAGCACGACGTAGTGTTTCATGGACTTAATCTTTGCACTAAATCTCCAAGCCCACAGCAGCCACAGCGTGTCACCTTACACAGCACAGCATGCAACCAGAGGGGCCGAAATTGCTGCAAGTATTTGTAAGAAGAACCAGTTTTTCTCTTACCCAAGGTTGTGCTGAGCGCCGAAACAGAAGCGGACCCAACTTTGCATGGATGTTTTTCGAAAATAACCAAAGTCGTGCATTTTATGTACAGGTATCCGCGTGTATCAACATAACGTGCATAGTAGGTTCCAAAATTAACAAATTTAGTAGTTTTCAAAATGTACAATTACAAAGGCGGCTAGTTGTTATTTATTCTTCTTCTTCCTCTTTTTTTTTTTTTTTGGTGACACTCTCTAGGCGAAATTTTCAACTACATCTCAATGTAAACAAATGAGAACACGACTGGAGGACAAATACAAGCGGAAATGCCCAGAGACATACAAATTCTCTCGCACCAGACAATAACGACGCCATACCGCCAAACACAGACCAGCACGCAAGCAAATGTCGGACAGACGCGGAAATTCCAAGAAACTTGCGCAGCAGGTACGTTGAATCAATAACGCCATTCATACGACAAGGCCTCTGTACCCAAAAATGTCAAAAACACTGTTAAATTAATAACGCCATCCATACGATAAGGCCTCTGTACCCAAAAGTGTCAAAAACTTACGCTGTTAAATCAATAGCAACATACATGAGGCCTCTTTAACCAAAAATGCAGAGCCCTATACCAAAATGTAGAGTGCTATACTACCACAAATACCGAAGAGTGCTTCTCACGAATACATAAAATCGTTGCATCAAAAAACAACAAGAAGAACAACATCGTATCACCATACAGCAAAGAGAACTCTCAGCCACAAGACAGTTACCCAAAGAGGAGGGATTTCTTTAAGGTCGCCGTGGTAAGGGGCATTCGGTTTCTAGCAAGGGCCGTGCTGTGTTAGTCCCGAGCCGTGTCTCTCTAGATAATAGGGAAACGCCAAACAAGTAAATTCCCGTTATTGTAAATCTGGTCAAAGGAGGTGCACATTTGATGAACAAAAATGCGCGAGAACATGAAAGGGAAGGGCAAAGGCGGCTCAACTTACAAAACAAGGCGTGCGGACAGGCAAATAAGTCATGTAACTGTGCGGTGCCGGACTCCTTCCTATTCAATAGAGATGTTGTGTGCGTTGAGCTTCTGATGTCTTTGTAAAGGAAGCGATGCCGGGATCGCAGTGCCTCAGGGAACTACATAAGTTGAGTGAATAAATATATGAGATGAAGGGATGAATAAGTGAGCAGTGCAGATGTAGCATGAGATATCTTCACGGATGGAGAAACGCCGCACTAAATAATAATGGCACAGGGCGTACATAAGTAAGTGAATGAATAAAGAGATGAAGGCAAGAGTTAGTGAGAGGTCCAACGCAAGCATTAAATATCTTGACAAATGAACACTGTGCTAGTAGACTTCAGTACCTATAAAGTATTATCCCTTGATCTACTTCTAAAGATATACCATATAGATCAAAAGAGAAAATAAAATCAAACACTATACTAAAGACCACTGGGTACTGCATGTTGACTCGTTTCTTCGCTAATGTAACCTTCAGTAGCTCAGTCTCGGTGCCAAGATTGCTGACTCGCTCATCATCGAGGCAGCAGCGGTTCGAGCCCATGCCAGGGAAGAAAATCTTAACGCTCGCGATGCACATCAGCAATGCTATTACTCGTAGTCACGGGGCAGTGGCCTTAGGGTCGGGGGGGCATAGCTGTCTATCAGGTACTTCGTCTATACGACGCCGTAGCCATAACAAACCGTAGTCGACTGCAGCCGTGCACTCCTCTGGGCCCAACTAGCTATCTATCTATCTGCAGCACACACCAGTGCATGTAGATTGCTCAGTTTGGGTGTGGTGCCAAGGAGACTCCAACTTTAGTGTAACTCGCCGTCAAAAATGACGGCGATAAAATGTACTGACAGCTTTTCGTTGTTCATGCCCGTAGTCGGGAATCAACCACCGAGGCTACAACCTCCACCTGCACAATCTTGTATTATTTGTGATACAAGTATCAGAAAAGACGAGCACCGTCCACTCTTCATGGACACATCAATGCAGCCATTCTTCACGTTTCGACAACACGTACGTCAAAACTGAAGCTCACCCTTAGTATTGGCCAAAAACTGTCGTAATAAATGCCCTTTGCCACAGCTGTATCCAAGTTCAGAGTTGCAACAGACGTATAAAGATATCGTACTTTTCCCTTCCTTTCAAAACTTCGTTTTCAAACACTGTGGAGGTAGAATAAAAGCCTTCAAGTGTGAGAGAATACAGACAGATAAGTAAATAAATAAGGCAAACACTATAATAAAGACCAATGTGCATTTATCTGTCTGTTGATCAGATAATCCTGTCCTATATCTGTCACGCATGAAAAAAGATTCACGAAAATTATCCCCGTTCGATGATTTTGCCCGTCATCGTGAAAAACGGGCCACATCGCAAACTGTAGTAAAACTAAGGGAATCTCGGCATTGAATGCATTTCTTGTTTTGCCAAATTGTGAAACCAAGTAGTGGAAACAAATTCCTAAGCTACCTAACTCTTTTCAATCTCAAACATCTTGCTGTTTATGTCTTCCTACATCATAGCCTTATTTGCTTCGAGTTCACGATACGCAAATTCAGTAAATGATCAACAAAGCAGAAGGGATGATATTCTTTAGCATAGAGCAGGGCGATGCAGAGCAGCGTAAAAACACGTTTCGTTGCAGTAATTATTTTTCTCGGATAAATTCCTCCTATTGGAACAGCTTTTCGCTGGAGTGAAAAAAAAAATCGATCGAAGTAATACCACTGTGTATCGCTCACACGATGGTCCTGTTCACATTTGCCTGTATGCTCGACTACATGCTAAACAAAAGATTATTTCTTTGTATGTAATCGAAGGAAAGTAAGGATTGTGAAGCACGGGGTACTCAAGCCGAAAATACTAATCTTTTGCAATCAGTTACATTGACAGTTGCAGTGCATTACTTGAGCTCCATCAGGAAATTGGGAACAAATGTATGTTCAACTAGTGAGGGATTAATGAGGTATTAATCATTACACATAGTAGCAGCAGATTAGTGAGCTGTACTTGTGTACTTCAAAGATCAAACGCCGACCCAAGCGAGCGATCTTTATGGCGCCCTGTGAGCTGAGTCCGTAAACTTGCTTGGTATGCACAGCTACCGTGGGGGCACTTACCTTGCCCAGAAATGGGAGGATAGGGAGGGCGCGGGTCGTTGCACCTTCCGTCGATGGCACTACAGTTCTTAACGACCCGTGGTCGACTGCAGCAGTACTTATTCCTCTGGGTTCAGTTGACTTATATCTGCAGCACGAACCAGAGCGTGTGGATTTCCCAGTGGAGGGCGCGGTCAAGTCGACTTTACCTTTATTTTCCGAAGTAACTTTTTACAACTGTACAGGTTATACTAGTAAATAAGTAAACAATTAAACAGATTAACACACCTTAGTGGTTAAGGTAGTGCTAGATTTATTTGTTCACCTGTTAGTCTATCTATCAACTTTTTGTCACGAATTAAACATTTTCATACGCAAAGCTAACAGCCACGCAACCCGTTTCTTTAACGGGTTTAATTAAAGATTATTGCTGGTATTAAGGAATGTGCGCGAGGAAGCAGTAGACTGAGCAACGAATGGTCTTCAAAATACACAAAAAGACCGTAAATTTCGATAGCGCAACTTAGCACCCAGCTCTTTCAATAGTTTAAACCGAAAATAAAGCAGCCACACGCACTGTATTCTCCATAGAACCGCAATCACGAGCATGAATAAAGAACTGGCGCCAATGCAAATTATTTGCCGTCGTCTGTAAGGTCAGGGTGCTGAATATAGCCGGTTCAATGAATGTGAAACTACAGAATGAGTTCTGCAGTGCGAAACTGTTTGTTGCATTAGACTTATACCTTCTTAGATTCAAATTAAAATAATTCAATTTTAAATTAAAATAAATCGATCAATCACCTCAATTAATTTTAATTTTGAACTTGAAATATTTCAAGTTGAAGTATTTTAATTTTACGCAGCAAAAAGTAATTAGTTTGGTGTTGTCTACATGCACATAACTGTGGGCTCACGCATTGTCTAAATCCACACAAAACTATATTTTTGTTACTGGAGTACAATCGAGGCCTTGCAGGGAACAAACACAGAGGCTGTTTCTCCACAGTAATATCCAAACGCACAAAAAACAGATATTCCATAATATTATATATGTATTATAGGAAACGTGACGTCTGGTTAACCACAATACATACCACTAACACATATTTCAGGTAGGGATATTCAGAAAGAACATATCGCTTCCTTCTATTGTAATTCTTTGATATATTCGAGTATGAACAAGGAAGAAATGTCCCAATGACATCACGGTAGTGAGAATAAATCGAGAAGCGGGAACCATTACCCAGCTGAATGTTTGCCAGATCACGGCAGCCGAGGTGATAAAATAAACGCATTACCGCTAATTAATCCGCAATCATCCGGAATATTTCCTTTCGGTGAATCGGGCGGAAAATGTCTGGTCTCATACTATGGCCATCAGAGTCCGCAGCAACAAAGCACGATGAGTGTGCTGAACCAGAGAAAAGGAAGATTATGCGTGTACGAGCAAAAGGACAGAGAGCAAAGAGGCTAAAAAAAATCCATCAGTTTTTTCTGCAAGTTCATCGCACCAACTAAACAAGTGCAGTGCAATGCGCCGTTTAGTACGATAACAAATTCAAGAAAATTGAGAAAATGGGTGCATGTGAATAAGAAGATGGAAGAAAGAGGCCAAAAAATCGCGAAACTTCCTGCAAGTTCGTCGCACAAACTGCAAAAGGTTGCGTGCATTGAGCCATATGTTAAGTACGAGGCTTAGAAAAGAAAAACTTCGGATGAAAAGCGAAAAGGGCAAATCATTTCCGTGTAAACAGATCGTGCAGAAGCAGTTTGCACAGGAGTGTCCCGCCAAACAAATGCGAGGGATAGTCTCGTACAGACACGCCCTCATTTTTATAGCATTGGAACAAAGTGAAACTCAAGAGTCTGTACTCCGCACACACGACGTCATCGACCCAAAGGCAACAGCGCAGTTTGTTAGCAGAAAACGGAGCCAAAGAACGCGGAAGCTGCCACAGAACCGGCAGACGAAGAAGAAGTCGTTAGGCCATAATTTCGGGGACACGCAAGCATTACACGAAGGATTGGGAATCATTACAATCATGCAAGATGATGCGACGCGCTGCGCAGCGCGACGGCAGCTCGAAATTGGGGGTCAAATTTGATCACGGAGCTTTGTGCCTCGGCGCTCAACAGCCTCCTGCCTGTCGTCTCCGCCTGCCAGCGTGCGCGCCAGCTTTTTCCGAGGCAGCGAACAGCAGCGGAGGAGGTGGTTTTGATGGAGTTGGCAGAAAAAGGAGGTTCAACCTGTTTTTCTATGCAAGATGTTTTTAATTAGGTAATCCACATATTCTCGTGTTTATCTGTTAGACAATTCGTTATAAAAAGGCACGGACTTTCTATGTTACCTGATATTCATTTTTTTAACTGCGTCTCAACCTTTATTCCACTTTTCAGTTAATGAAAGGAAAATAGCTGATATTTAAAGCACCATACATCTTAATACAGCTGAAACAACCGAGACTCAGCAATTGCCGTTAGATGACAAGAGAAATTTGACAAGTGAGAAATATACAGAAAATAAATATTTCTCGGGATCACTGAATAAAGTTCTGCCCCAATACCATCACGCACCCCCCCCCCCCCAGTGTACTAACAAACATAAGTGTAATTAGTGTAATTTTCATCTTGCAACAGCACATAAGACAGGCAGTTCCCTTTGGTACATTAAAGGGGGGCTAAACTTCGGACAAGATTCTTCTCAGTGGAGAGCACGTTAAGGGTAAACAGCAACTGCGTATGACTTCTCACCACACCCGAAAAATGAAACGCTAAAGAGGGAGAGTCGAGCTGGAAGCAGCAAACGTTGAGTTCTTGTCAGTGATGTGCGACACACGCTTGTCTGTAGGAAATATGTTAGCAACATTAGAAAACATTGACTGCGCCCGAGAAACACATCAATTGTTTTATGTAAAACCTAAGGTACTCACGTCCGGTCATTTCCTACACATCGGTCCTATGGTTTCCCTCTCACTCGCTCTACACCTACATCATAATGGCGGAGATTTAGCAGCAGCGGCAGCAGTGTACGGGTGGCAGAGCAGTTCACATAATTAGCAAGCCGCAATTTAGGCGTTGTCGGAAACAAACACAAATAATAACGCACGGCAACAAGACGTGCTCTTCGTGCTACTCCGTAAAGAGCTGGGAAGGCAGCAAACCACAGGAGGCGGCGTTGCATGATTAGCAGATTTATTATTAAAGTGTCGAGGTGGAGGAAGCCTCGAGGTAGCCGAACCTGGAAGCGACCGTGCTGCGCACAAGAAGGGACTGTACATTTATTCATCACACTCGCTGACCACACGGTGTGATGTGTATGTGAGTTGTGGTAGCATTAGGCGGATAATTATGGTCCGTAAAGGTGACAGTTATGACAAGAGAAAAAATCGAGCGACACGACAACGAGCGCTAAGTGATTTCGGCAGGAATGTTGGAATAGACGGAGGCGTCGGGAAGCAAACTGCACTTGGTAACTGATGAAAAATATCGCTGGCATTGTTACAACAATAATCTTGTTTTTATACCAGGAAACTTGACAAAACTAAAAAGCAGGCACTTCAATCAAAACTGAAGAAGATTAATGGCGCCATAAATCATTTGTTAACGTTGAGTGATAGAACACAGAGAAGAATCTTCATGGGAATTCGTAACACTGATAATCAATACTAAAATAATGAACATCAAGAAATACGAAATGGTACGGTTTCCGCGTAAACGGGGAAAATGCAATGCTTTAAAAGAATCCTGCACTTTTTCTGATAATCCAGTGAAAAATCTATTCGAAATATTCGATATATGTCAGGAAACCATTTGTAGGATTCAGAATCTGAATGCAAGAGATCTATCAGGAAACAAAAAATATCCCACAGGTTCAACAACAATCAATCGGCACCTATCATGAAAATGTCACTGTGAGGAGTAAAAAAAATGATTTAGATGAAACGTAACTCAAAAATTCAACATTATTCTCAAATCTCTCACCAAATTGCCAAAACAAAAAACACAGAAAAAACCTAAAATGAGAATCGAAATTGATCAAATCAAGTTGACAAGAGTGTGAAAATGGCAAGCAGAGTACTCGGATTCACCACCAGAAATTTTGAATATAAGTCCAAGGACATCATCGTTCCCCTGTACAAGGCATTAGTGCGGCCACACTTAGAATTTGCTGTTCAATTCTGGTCGCCACATCTGTGCAAAGATATCGATAACATGGAAAGAGTGCAACGCAGAGCAACGAAATTGATACCTCAGCTGCGAAACAAGCCGT
>LQNS02000210.1:9395211-9428205 GCA_001587735.2 Parhyale hawaiensis
GCACACCCTTAACGGCTAAAGCCTCCGGGGCTTCCTAAATCCGTTTTCTTCTCTCTTCCGCTCCAACTACACTGTTTGACATCTTTAACTCCGCATATCAGCGGCTATTGATCATAATTTCATGCATTCGTGATCGTCTCTTTTGCTGAGACTCTTCTCCCTCCTCTTCTTTTTTTCTCTTCTTCTTCTCTTTCCCCCAGTCGTTTATATCCTACTCACTTAATGGCAATAGCTCTTAGAAGGCCGGGGCGTAAGTTTCGGTGTCTCTTTGAGAATGGGCCGGTTGGTTCGTCTACTGACGCCTATCTAATCTAATCTAAATCGGAGACAAATATTTTGAGCCAGTGAAAAACTACCGTATTATAAACTGAATTTATTTCATCAATAAAAAATAATAAACGTACATTTTACTGAACGACAAGTTTGTAGCCAGTGCCGGCCGGACGCGCTCTCGTCGTTCGCGACGATTTGTTTGTGTGTTTGTGTCGCCGCATCGTGTGCGTGCAGGCGGCGTTGAAGTTGGTGCGCCGCGCTGCTAGCTGTATCGCTGATGAGTTAGGTTAGAAGGTTAGGTAACGTTAGGTAAGGTTAGAAAGGTTAGGTTAGATTGGGTTAAATTGGATTAGGTTGGGTTAGCTTAGGAGGCTAGGTTACGTTACGCTAGGTAGTGTGTATTTTAGTGGTGACGCGCGCAGGAAAGCGTTCTTGAACGCAAAATCGTCGTGAACGACGCGAGTGCCATGCAGCCGGACGCTGGACGCGGCACTGATTCACTAAATCAAAGCGGCCCAACTTCGCCGACAGCGTGAACCACTTTAGCACTAAGAGGTTACCATGGAGGGATGGGTGCAGTGTACGATAAATACCTATTACCACTATATGTAATATGATAAATAATACATGAAGTATTTATTTCAAGAACTAATGCTTTTGCAGTACAAAAATATATTGAAACTTTTAAAACGTTCAGATGCTACACAAGTTCAATACAGGGCAAGCAAATGATATAATAGGAATAAAATAAACTGGACAAAATATATTCATCATAAAAACACAATCAATGGGCGGACCACTTGTGGTCCGTGGGCTGTAGTTTGAAAGTCTTGAAGTAAATTATATTGACAGCCGTTGAGGAACATGAATAGGCGAGACACGATAGACTAACTTAAGCTGAGGTCGTTACTGAATAAACAACAGAATTTACACTCACAAACGTTTATTGGCAAACTGAATATCCGCATTTGAATACAATCGCCTTCTACAGTGACCGATCCTGATAGAAGGGAACATTATCGGTAGAAAGAGGTGCTTAGCACTCCAGAATAATTTGTTGCCCAACCTACTAAATTCAGGAATAACATGAGGTCACACTTTGTCAAGCACCACACTGATGTTACGCGTAGACGCGTACTCAACCCATTCCATTACATGTGCTTCTTAAGGGTTAAAAGTTCATCAAGACTTTCAAGGAAAGTCAGGCTCTCTCTCAAACGCCAAAGCAATTCCAGCAAATATCCTGGGCAGGAGGAGCAAGAATTCAACAAGCAAGACAGCGCCTGCCGCACGAGCGCGCGTTTAATCAAGTAAGATGCACACCAACTCCTCTGCAACATAAAAGAGACGTAAAGCCAAGAGAGCAGACGGGGATGCGAGTCGCAAAAATCTGAGGCAGGCTCATAAAACACGAAATGCGATATTGCTTCATCCGATGAAGAGAAAATCATGCGTTCCTCAGATTGCGCTGGCGTGAAAAATCGCTTTGGCCAAGCCATTCGTTTCCAGCGCCCGATATGGACGGCGACACGTAGCAAGAAGGTATACGCGGAGCGGACAAATGTGTTTTTGTAAGATATTAGTTTCCCTGGGGTGTCATAGACGATGGCCCGTAGAAAGAAGGTAAGCGTGGCGAGTATGTATGTTTTCGTAAGGTACCCGTACTCCTGTGACTGGTATTACACAGACGGTGACACGAAGCAAGAAGGTACGAAAAGTGAGTATGTTTTCGTAAGGTACTCATACTCATTTGCCTGATGACATACAGAAAAGGTAAGCATTGCGACATTATGCAATTCATTAAATACTCTGTTATCTGATGATCTGGTGTTGTCAGGACATTTGCACGAAACAGAAAGGTAAAGATTGCAGATGTCTTAAAATACTTTCTTTCCTTATAGTGTGACACACTAGCTCTACACTGACTGCGATCAGCAAAAAAATAAGCTTCGCCAATACACACGACAACTAATTTTGTGGATATTGCTATCGCAAATATAACATAATTATGTATCCGGCTATTTGCTGCCCCGGTGTTAATAATAATTAATACCGTGCAGCAAACAGCCAGATACATATGACAAAAAGGAAACGAATAATAGGAATAGTTTCTGCGGGACAAATCTGCCCCATGTAAATATTTAGCTAACAAACTGAAACAAGCAACAGCGAGCCAAGCGCTCCAGAAACGGAAAGCAGGCACTTCTATCTTCTTTAGAACAATCAGAACGTCAAAGAAATGGCTATCAAAGGAAAGAGGGCAGAGATCGCTTCCGCATCCTGCAAAGAAGCTGCGTAAGAGGACGCTCATCTGCGTAAGGATGCGGACACGCGCTATTAACGGTGTTGGGGGAAAGTTCATCCGCGATGGTATTTCTTTGTAAAGATATGCACCATTTCCAGGAATGAGCACGCAAGGTAAATACCTATGAGCGATATTTGTGCGAGGTGAAACACAGGGTTATTTCCGTATTCTCATTAAATATCTTCAGGAAAAGGATACTTTATCGTTGTGGCACAGTATTTCATCGCAAAAATAAAGCATCATATATCGGTCAAAAAGTGTTGAATTCTAATGGTGCTACTCTTAAAATGTAAAACATATGATTATGCATGCTTTTATTACAAATAAAAATGTTTATCGGACTAAGGTAATGCGCTCTAGTCTTTGCTAAGATGAACTGGGAAAAATAAGTATCACTATGACGAGATAATTATTGAGTCCATTGCAATAAATAAACATTCCCTTTCCATAACAAACAAGAGTTTTAACCCATGAAAATGATTGAAGATTCAATCGCCAAAACTATAAAAAAAATTAAATAAAATCCAGTAAAATAAAGACACATTCAAGAGCAGTAACAAACCAATAAGCGAGCTAGTTACAATGCAATTACAAACTCAATCGCAATAACGAAAAAAAGTGACAAAGTCCTGAAGATATAGCCACATTTAATCACCTTAATGAATAAATAACCAAATTTATGAAAACGTATAGAGCACTTTATCGTAAGAATGAAAAAATAAATGATCGTATTCAGCAAAACGTGTAAATCATTTTATCATGACACAGAACCAATGAATTCATCGAAACGTGCGTCGGTTCAGTCGAAGTAACATGAAAAGAACACGCGATGAAAGCGGTGAAGAGAAAGGCACTTCCAGTCGCCCTAACTAATCCACGAAAATAATGGATATTTAATCACCATAACGAATAAACAATTCAATCCATTAGAAGTGAACGGCCATTGAAAACACCGTTTGTTCGATAATTCAAGGAGCATTTAATGCAATAAAATATCCTGGCAGGGCCACGGCAAGCTGTCATAAGCACAAAGAAATCAGCCCTCGTTTGCATAAGAGACTGACGGCTATTGTTGCACATGAGCCTCAGCTCCCCAAGTTATGATATAGCAGCTTCCATAAGCAAGCGTGGGCAGGTACGGGAGCTTGCTGCGCAGTTCTAACGAAGCCGATGTGTTGCATAACAGCATCTGCATAACCTACATAAATCGCGGCTAACTATTATAGGTCGGACCGAGAGTAAAGACATTCTCCGTAAGCTTCCATGCTTAGCGCTAGATGAGATTTTAGGAGCTTAAGAGTCAAGAATGATACGTTCTTAAGAGGATACCGTAAATACTTGGAAAAGTGGGCACGACGGAAAAGCGTAAAACTAAGAAAAAGTCATAAATCTGTAGTAATATATTGAAGAATTCACACTTACGAGACAGATTGCGAAGGGAACCAACCTGGGCATTGGGAAGAGGGTGCACAAGGGACAATTTGAGATGGCACTATCAAATGTATCGAAAGCAGGAATACGTTTTGAGTTGGGTGAGCTATGGTGTAAAACTTCAAATAAGCTCCTTACAATGAGCAGTAAGTCATACGTCGCCGGTTATGTACCAAATGACCGAGGCGGCTTTCATTAAAAAAAAAATCCTGGGATGTTTTCGAATATTTTCTTGGTATTTATTTGGGCAAACACGCAAATATTTAGAGAGCATCCTGGTATGGCAACGAGGGAGCTGTCGCATCCTGGCAGGGTGACGAGTGGGCGCTGCACCGCTAATGGCCTATCAACGTTACACGGAGCAAGAGATTGATTTTTAACAAGCACCGAAGTTACGTACGACAAGCTACAGGAAGAAAATGTGCGCAAATTATTATCAAACGTGCTAGCTGCGCCAGCGAACGCAGACGGCAGCCGTTTTTTCGCGTTTCAAATAGCGCGCTATTACTGGGAAAAATTTAGTTTTAATTGTTACAGTAAAGGCATAATTTTTCTAGCACAGGATACCGTACTGTTTTTCAAAAGAGGAACTGTTAGTATTGTAATGTTCTTAGGATCAGCCTCGGTGCCCAAGGGGTGTACACTGGGTTCAAAGAGAAAAAAAGCAGGGACTTGTAGTAAATCTAAAGAAATATGAAACCCACGCAAGAGAGTCTTTCCTTAATGGAAAAAACGGCTTCAAAGCTTAGCGACATTACAACATGTGGATCTCCGCAGCTAATAGAGGCATTAGTTTTAGAGAATATTGAGCAACAGCTCAACAATCACGTCATGTTTATTTTAATTTTTAATAATGGCGACAGGACGGTAATACGATGAGTAATGTTGACTACAACGCTTGGTACAGAGTATTTTGAAGGACCACATGTACTTGGGTCTCTACTAAGGTATGCAATGGAGGGGTCAGACTCGCGAGCATCCCTAAGCTTCAGCACGCCTCTGCATAGCATCTCGTAATGTGCTGTCCTGCCCCCACTGTAATACTAACAGATTAACATTTCTAGAATACCCTTAAGGCATGCAATTTATTAGCAGCCATCCCCCCCTTCCTTTTCATAACATCCAGATTAACAGATGAAGCTAAGTATTCTGGATGCGAGAAAAATAAATTACAATAGCACCGAGGTAATTGAGTCCCATCAACATTTAATGCGCTCACTGAACATGGAATGTTCTCAGTAATTAAATGAATAAAAGCTCCCACTGTACTCCCTCGGGCCATACAGTGAATGCAATTGGTTTTGGAATGTCGACGGACAAGAAGATTTCCACCCGAGCCCCCACAACTGGTATGACAAAAGCTATCGATGATTGCAGACCAAGAGGTATTTTGTCGAACAACAGGTGTGACCATACAACATAGACGATCTCACGCCCGCCACAGCATTATTGTTAACAAAAATTAACCCCTGTAGTGGCGCTCAGCAAACGTTGTGTCAAACAATGCTGGTTCTAGAGCGAGTGACGTACTAGGTCCTCATAGGGTGAATGGAAATAATGTGTTTAGTTTGTAAATAGGCTATTAAATTAGCAAACCAAGGTATTTAATGCTAAAAACTGTCGTTTGTTAAGAAGATTAACGTCGTTCATATAAGAGAATAACACTGTTAGTCTTGTTAGCAAAGAGATATATACTGAAAATTCGACGAATCGCCTTGGAAGTACGGCAAAGCTTCTTCAGGTTAGATACGAGGGCCATTGTAACGAAGATTATATAAAACCGAACATTAATAGATAACACATCAAGACACACACCACTCGCGCTGACAAAAAACTGTGCATTTTCAATTCTCTTAACTGGCACGGCCATACGACGTTCCAGCGGTTGGAATCAAGATACAACTTTTCTTTTCGGGACAATATCTTTAGTTCTTTGGGCTACAGGACTTCTTACGATTAGCTGACTACTGAAATTTATATAAAGGAAATATTCTTCAACAATATAAAATGCAGTGTTCTGAGCATGTATGAAATCCTTATCTCTTCTTGTCCCGCTGGTGCAGGAAACTGCTTGTACACCAGGGCAGCTTCTGCTCCTGGGCGCCGAGTGTCCCCAGTGTGGCATAGAGCCACTACAAGAACTTCCTGTAGGTTTGATCAGCTCGTTCTAATAACCAGACGCATATCAAAAACTGGGATGACAACACTGTAGATCACGATAACAATCAAGGCGCTGCTTCCAGTTCAACGTCAACTATTACAAGCGCAAACATCGCCTGGAATGCTGTACGTGGGTCTCAGAACATAGGAAGAACAGCAGAAAGGCCACGTTAGCATAATATTTAGCTACTTAAAAGCATACTTGTTTTATTTTTTGTTATTATCATTATACTGAGAAAATTTTAAAGCTTTATCATACGTACATTGTTCTGCCGCGAACGAATATTTTATTGTTAGTGTTTACAACGACATACCGTTATTATACTGAGTTATATTTTAACCATATACCTTTATTACATTTACTTAGCTTGTTCCGCCCCGAGTAACCAGGAGCATAGTGACCCGCTGCAGAATATCTGGAGCCTCGCAATCACTGTTGGTTCATTTTATAGAGCAACAAACAAGACGCATCAACAGACAGCGGTACCTATAGTTCTAACTGTTGATTTGATTTCTTTTGCCTGGATCTTACAGAGCACCCTTCCCACACCCACTAATTGCAGGCAGTTAACGATTCCGTGTAGCGTGTCCACAGCTGGAGCAACATACCAGGACCGTCATGATCCGTTTACAAAGACGCATCGCTGGTGCCAATTTTCATGCCAGTCCAATTGAGCGTCGTTAGGAGCAAAGTTACGATAACGTTGCAACTTTTCTTTCGACAAGAAATCATTTGAAAACTTTGTTGATGGCAGCCGATTGGGGCCAGCTCGTGAAGAACTCGACAATCTTCTCGACATGGTCGCAGGTCTGGTGAGTGGTGGCTATAAAAATATAGCAAATCCATGGGATTGACTGATGTTCATGCACAGACTTTTCGTTTGAGCTAGCAATTGAGACGCTATTTATTATTTTACGACAACTTAATACTTCTGCTTGAATAATAATTATTATGATAGATAATATGGGAGAAATTGCAAGACTTATGCGTAAGTTTCAACATTTACACCTTTCACCGCGTAAAATGACGAGGCTTCCGGATAAAATGACTTGTTTTTTCCACAAACTTTCCGAGTTGATCTTAGACTACTGAGCAGAATCACCCTAACTGCTGCGAAGAAAAAAAAAATTTACCTTCAACTGTACTGCATGTATATAACGTGGCAAAGCAATAACAACCACGACGTCTGGTTCCTCACCTACACCAAGCATACACATTCAGCAAAGAAAATATCTGCAAACCTGATAAACTGCGACTGATAACTGGAATAACTCGGAGACAAGATTCCTGAATGTCAATACAAAAGAGCAATCAATCGATCGCTACGTCAACCTTGATACTGCGACGTTCTCCAGGCGACGATGATGTCCCTGCGCGCTCTCTCCGTCAGTATAAAAACATTTTTTAAGAGCTCGGGAATTGACGTGGCCGTTGCACAACAAACTCCTGTCATGCGTGATGTGCATGCAAATGTGACCCACAGCCGGACAACAGGCACACATTTGTAGCTCTAGAGTTTTCCTCAAGGTAATTAAGTAGCTGATAGTATAATAGGCGGAGCATTAATTGGCATTTAATTACTCGTGCTTTCAACAGTTTTAACCTGTCATCGTCGTCAACATATCATAGTAAATTACCGTTCATTTTGAAACATTTGCATATGAATATAAGTCTCGGCTCGAATATAATTGCCAGCATTGATGTCTTTCCCTGTAATTACATACAGCACACCCTCCATTTACACGCCTCTTCCCATGGTTCCGTTCAGAGGAATAACTTTCGTCTTTCCTTCGCTGATCTTCATTAGCAACAATTTTAGATTTAAAATTCGGTAAAGAAACGACCTCTTTGCCGTTGAGCCAATGAAATTCTCCTGTACAATTTTGACAAGAGGACGTAGAGACTAACCAATCAAGTATGCAACCAACGTACAGTGAACTAGAACGCCTCGTGGCGTAAGACCATGACCAGCGGTGGGGGTGAATTTCAACGCCGTCATTCTTGATGGCCAGCTTAGAGTTTTAACATTTTTCACATCTAGATCAACCCAACTGACTCTCTAGAAAAAAAATGTGTACATTTCTCAACCCCTTCTCCCTCATATTTGGGTGGACAGACAAATAAATATATATACCTGGTGTTTTTTAGGCGGACAAATTTCAACCATAGGTAGAAAAATTCAAAATAAATCGATTGTCATGAATGATAAAATGCCCAAAACTCCTTAATTTTCGAGTTACAAAGACTTAAGGAAACATAAAGCTTCAAGTATTTTACTTCGTGGGCGCCAATGTTAGCACTAATTTTGATAGTTCAGCACGTTTCTGACATCACAAAAGCAGCTTACATTATTTTTACAATAAAAGCTGCAAATATTTCATGGTTAGGAAAAAATATGTGCAGTTTCAAGCTTAGCATTTAACGTAATCACACTACTGTAAGGCGGACACTACGTCGTCAGTTTACATCCGTGTCGTTCCAAAAAAATGTTGGGTTGCTGCCACCAGATTTTGAACCTTGTGTACAATTTTCAGAGTGGCTCATGCAACAGATAACAAGGGATCCCAACTTCTCCAAGCTGATTCTTTTCCACAGATGAAGCGTATTTTACTCGCGAAGGGGTTTTTAACATTCGCAATAATCATCACTGGGCTCAAGCCTAATAATCCTCATGTCATTCGCCCAAAGAATCAACAACATCGATACAGCGTAAACGCATGGGCGGGAATGTGGTCGGAAAACGTGCTGAACGATCTAACTTAGCGCTAACATTGGCGCGCACGTGTTGAAATACTTAAAGCTTTAAAGTTCTTCAAGTTATTATAACTCGAAAACTAAGGAGTTTTGGGCATTTTAACATTCATGAAAATCGATTTATTTTGAGTTTTTTTACCTATGGGTGAAATTTGTCAGCCTGAAAAAAACACCCGGACTATATAAACTTAAATCTTAAACGAAAACATCATCACCTCTCTCACTTCGTTCATGGGTGATGACATTACAATGGATTGCTTCCTGTAACTGCCAGTCTTTTAATTGCAAATGTCATGGAGCGGTTCTTTGCATGCCCCACATATCGCTTTCTGTCTCAACCCAATCGAAAATTTATAGGCATTCATCCGATGTTATCCGATACCGCTCACTATTTACTTGTAGACAGCCGATAAAAGCCTATAAATTTGCGATTGCTTACTAACAGAAACATTTCCTGCAAAGGTAACGAAATGCTTGAACCGAACACATTTGGTTGCGGTAAAAAAAAGGCGTCTCCAGCTAAATCTAGCATCCACTGAACCCTTCGAGTAATACGTCAAATGACGTAACCACAAGCTGTTTGACTTTAAGGGCTGCGAGCTCTATAGTCGTCATGTGCACCAAGTTTACTATGTAAAAGTATCTTCTCTGGTCATAACAACCGATGTGTTAGTTTATTTATATAGCTACTGCATCTCTGTGTGTAGAGCAATGGCGTTAGCCTGCCATACAGGAGGCATGTTGCCAGAAATTATCCCCATGACAGGAATACTTTACGTAAATACTGCACATATATCTCGTATAGTTCAGCGTTAGTTAGCACCATGAAAAAAAGGTGCTCTGATGTCTATTGTGGCCCGTGTAAAAAGAATCCACGTAATAATGAGGGTCTTGGTAAACTCATATCACTGAATTTCCCTGCGCAAATCGTCCAGACTTCAGGACCCTAAATAGTACTGTAGCAAGTGCAGTGGTTTTACGGTCACGAACTTGGTGAAATATACTGCCGGGGCAAAGTCTCATTTGCAAGACCAACTCTGCCACCGCGATTGGGTTCCCGTATCGCTAATTTCCGCCAATAAATCCAAACGGTCTACTTGATGGAAACAATCGTGAAAGGTCTCGGCAGCGAAGTGCTCAAGGTAGCAATACAAAACCGCACACCCAGAGTACTGACACGCATTCATTAGCCACACACGGTGAAACAACATCCCTCCTCCCCCTGCTCTTTTGATGTGATCAGCGGTGAGGTTTTCCCGCTAGTCATAGCATTCTGTGCATCATAAATCACTGTAAATGGCAATTGAAGAAGGTGGGCACCCTGCACACTCTGAAAAACCAACCACTGCATCAAAAAATGTACAAATTCAGCAGTATAGGACGATACAGTACGCATGTGTGCATGGAGTTTTGCAAATAATCGATGGTGCAAAACATGTTTTTTTCGGTTCTGTGGCCGCAAGAACGGCTTGGGGTTGCACATAGCAAAACCATCCAAAACGTGTACAAAATCTCAGCCACCACTACAGTTTTTACTCTACAATAAGTGCCAATGATAAAGTAAGTGATAGCTCTTTTAAGTTTGAGGAGTTCAAATTAGCAAAAACATAGATTCAAACGCGATGCTCAAGCACGAGAAACTGTAGGTACAGCCACGGAAATTTAGCACACACCAGAAGCCTGGAACGTATCGCATTTTGTGCTCTCACCATCAGCAGCGATGGCCTTTAGCGTCGACGTTACACAGAAAGGGCCACTGCAGGCAGCGCAGCGACTCCAGGCACGCAATGCAAAGCTTCATTTGCTCGCAGTAATTCGAAATCTTTAACAGCTATCGCATTGATCTTTGCAAAATCACAGCACCTGACCTTGGGGCGTACACAGCATTGCTGTCCAAGAGCTGGAAGGAAAGCGATCCACCCACCACAAACTGGTGTCGCTTTTCAAGAACAGCAAGAGTCCAGCGAAGGTATGCCCGTAAAATGTCCAGGCAGATACTTCAACTTCTGCGGAGTAATAATTCTTTGTTCAGAAATACCTTCCGACATGGCCATTGCCCTTACAGAAATGCACAGGGAAATTGATGGAAACAAAGCAGTGGCCTTTGAAAATAAGCTAACAGTTATACGTAAACAAGAACTGATTGAACAGGGTGCGTTGATTAATTAACGGTCATGGTTTTCTGAATTTTTTCAAGCGGCTAAAAACACCAAAGTAGAGAGAAAAATTACGTAGGTAAATCACTTTCAAGCAATAACTATACCGAAGTTTCCACTCGTTCATTAGGGTGAAATTAAAAATTTGGACAAGACCCAAGTGGGGTTACCCGAGGTAAGTAAAATCTCACCAACACTTTCAGTTTCAGCCCCATGACACAATAAAACATCACTAGTGGGAATTGCGTAATGCGTTTCCCTAACAAAATTTGGGGCCGTCGCGGAGTCAAGCAGAAGCTCAATCGCGGTTTTAGCTTCTGCGGCGGCTCAAATTTTTGGTAAGGTACGTTCTGAAATGAACACAGCTTCCTGGCGTTATCGGATTAACCCTATCATGTTCACGTTGTGCTCTTTCGCTATAAGGGCTCCGTCTTCTATATATATAGGAGTAGAGAGGGAAAAGTACACTAGTATAAAAATAACACAGCCTGAATACGATAGAGTTACACTCGCAAGAGGATTTGGTATCGGACAAGCAATGCGAGTAGAACTGAATCTCATTTTTCGATATTCAATTAAAATGTAATACCTAGAGACGGCCCGGCTTAAGATAAATCATGGAGAAATTGAAAAGAACAGCTTTCAGAAGCTACTCGTACATCATTTTGAACGCAATTTGAGACAAGCTAATTTGTTTGTCAGCTGTGAAACTCGTTTGCCAAAACCAAATGCAAAAGAGTACGAGGGAGCTTGGAAGTTACGAGCGTCTTCCCTTCACCCAATACGACTGAAATAAACTAACCCGATTAGCTTTTACGGGAGAAACTTCAACCTCAAGTATTAGATTCATCAACTTGCATCGAATTTTATGCGTCAGTCGCAAATTGATTAGGTACTACTCTTGAGACTGCCGAAACGCAGTTCTGCTTCTGCAGGGTTTGGGACTACTGCCTGCGTAATCAGTCGGCGGTTAATGCCTGAAACTCCATTCCAATTAACAAACAAAACGCTCCCTATTGAATTCCAGACAAGTTGAAGCTAATCGAATTAGCTTCAAATCATGTCGATCGAGCTGGGAGAATCTAACTTGCCCTAAATCAACGCGGACATATGTGACTTAAGGTATTGATTAGCGGTTTTATCCTCCTCACAATCGAAAGTTGTAAGGCAATTATCCGACATTATCCCATGCTGCTCAACATACACATCGGATAAATGCCTATGATTTTACGATAAGGAACTTGGACGAGCAGCTGACGATGCAAAAAGCAACAGATATGCAGTACATAGGAAGAATTTAGCGCAGAACCCATGCACAGGGGTGTTCCCACTCTGAGACCAATAGCCACACAGCCATGAGCACATGCATTGCCGCACTATAGGCACAGGGTCGGCCTGTGATCGCAGGGTCCCAAATTCAGGAATAAATTTCCGCTATCAGCAGCACCAGAGCGCCGGACGTGCAACCGTCCCGCACAGTCCGGACAAAATTGAAGGGTCAACAGGAAATGACTGCAAAATGGCCAAAGAAAATGACTGTGAGAAAATATCCCACGTTTACGGGAGCTTTAATTTCGTGTATCACACGTAGGGAAATGGTTACAGCTGTTCTGCAGCCACCGCCGTAAGTCAAACTCTTTCTCAGAGAAACAATCAAGAAATTTACAAGTTTAAGAAACCAACTTAACCTTAACCCATGCACTTAACCTTTTCACGTCGATAAATTTTATCAGCGTATACTATTACCAACTAATATTCCAAAACATTCCCGCCCATGGACAAACAGGTAGCATGACGGCCCAGCGAAGTCGGGTGAATTATAATAATGCACTGGGTTCATTAGCGCATTGTTGAGAGCCATTAGCTGAGCACGACGAAAACCTCATGCATAATTAATTGAGGAAGGGACGACACGCGCGTCCCAATTAACCATTTATCGAGCTGGCAACCGAAAGTGAGCAAGCATGTCGCCGCAAGTTATTGGTACAAGGAGAAACTTATATACATGTCTTGTCTGTAGCTCCTGGTTGACGCACAGCGTATACTTTTCTTTTTTGTTCCTTGGTAGACAACATACACAACAAGAAGTGAATTCAAATTTATACTATAGAAAACGTGAACGTAAAGAGGGTCACACAGAACACTGAGGAGCTGGAAGTAAATGCTTATAATAAAAAAATATTGCGTAGAATGGTGAACAAAACTATATAGTTATAGAAGGTTCGATTATTAAGTTTCATTTGGTTTACCAGTACATGAGGCTGTCAAATATGACAGCAAAGAATTTGTACCAGTTTATACTTCACGCAATCCACAATATAACAGAACGCAGTTTGTTGGTTGCTTGCTCCATCGTTCGCTTAGCTGGTTGATCAGTCTTTCCGTCACAATGTTAACGAATTATATCAGTGATTCACAAACTTTTCTACGCCTGGCACTCCTAGAAAACTTAACGTGGGCTCACACCCCATACAAAAATTAATAACCCGTATATGTTGATAAAAAACATAATCATACCAAATTTATGCCACAAATTCACGTTGACATTCAAATGATATGGAAATAATGCAAGGTTTCGCACCCCCTGAAGGCTGAATTATCTACGACGCAATAAGATGAGGGGGCTGGTAATCCGAGCCCTTCAAGTTACTGTACCTAATATTGTTTCTGGAATAGGCTAGCTATTGCTCGAGCTACGGAACTTTCTGCAGCTCTTATCGCTTAGAAAGTAGTTATAGGTACTACCTATTTGATGTATTTATACATATATATATATTTTGGTGCACGCTGCAAAGTAGAGCAATAAAAACGCGGCTCGCTAGTAAATTCAGCGCTTTTTAAAATTCCTTTTTTCCATAATATATTAATAAAAAGGTGGTGAGGTAATAAATTAAGCAGAATATCTATGATGGGACGTTATGGTATGAAAGAACATTATATAATAAATAGCCATGAGCAAAACATACTTATTAAGTGGCGCACGCATATTTATATGCTTCAAATGAAAAGGTATAGCAAAAAGAAAAATTAAAAGGATAATGCAATCCTCGGTTCGTCAGGTACACTAAAATTGAAGAGTTGTAAATGCCACGAGAAGTGGTAGAATTTTCTAGCAACGCAGCGTTCCAATAGCTTGTTAATCCAACAGCTATTACTTTCTCAATTGGACCTTAAGTTAATTGTAACGTGAAAACTCAGGAAATTTCAACACTGGGAATCCATGATACTCTCTGTTCATCATAAAATTTGGACCACGCATGGAATAAAGCCAAGAAAATGTCAACAACCAGTGTCCGCAATACCTGACCTAAAAATATTATGCCTGCAAATATGACTGAAAATTTTTCAATTGAAACTGGAATATTCCAACACTGCCATAACACGGAATACTTGCTTCTCACCACCCAGAACGTGACTGACGGAGGGCTTAGACTACCAAACCCCTCGCAAAGTTAAGGAGACGTACAATGTACGTGCAGGACCGCGTGTCTATTATCTGCTGCACTCGCTTCAAACTCGCCATTCTGTGTGCGCTCATCACTGTGCGTGCGTTCAAGTAAACTTTCTTGTCGCGTAATAACCAGCAGAAGCACTACAATACGCACTACCAAACCTAACCTACTAAGTTAACCTTACCTTACGTAACCTTACCATTCCTAACGTAACCTAACCTAACCTTGCTAACCTAATCTGCGATACAGCGAGCAGGCACAGCACACGAACTTGTACGCCGCCCGCACATACACCGACGCTCGTACACAGCCAATGGCGAGTTTGTTGCCAGTGCAGCCCTGTCTCATATTTTGTCGCTGCATTATCCCGAGTGGCGTTGAAACTACAGCCCCACGAACCACGGTTACCTGTGCTACACCGGTGACCCCGCCACAAGAACAACCAAAAGTGGGAACAATGATTGCGACACAGGTTATGGTGATGCACGCAACCACTCAGAAACATTAAATTCAAATACATACAAGAAAAAAAATTATGGAATGGAACAACGAGTAAACTCCGTCGCATGCTGCAAGTTGATAATTACTCGTACTGCGAGCTTCGCAAATGAAATTACAGTCAATACGGAACTTCGTCCTTGTTAAGCTTACAATACTCGTCGACAGATGACGCCCTCGTAACCTCATTTCGGGTTACGGTTATCATTCTTCAGGTCGCGGTAGCCCCAATGGACTAAGATTACAACACGCCTCAGATTTAACAAAAGTTATAATCAAAATTTATTTTACTCTTCAATCGATGTGAAGACCAACTAGAACGCCTCATGGCGTAAGACCATCACCCGCGGCAGCGGACAAATTCAACGCAACCATTTTTGATGAACAAGTTTAGGGCAGCCCAGAGATTAGCTCTTAAAAAATAACATACGTAAAAATAGAACGCCTCGAGGCGTCAGAGGATCTGCCGCGGTAGAGGAAAATTCAACGCCGTCATTTTTCATGGCCAGTTATGTCTAGATTTTTGGGATGGGTCACATCTAGGTCAACCCAACAAACTACCAACACAAAATTATGAAGATTGCTCAATTCCTTCGACCACTTTTTAGGCGGACAGACAAATATATATATTTACAAATATATATTCTTAAATCTTGAACGAAAACGTTGTCACCTCTCTCACTTTGTTCGCGGGTAACAACTAGTCAAATTGAAGAGGAAATAGCACAACTTAGCCGTTACGTTTGAAACATTTGCGCCCGCGGCTGTTCTCCGACAATACCACCAACTTTACAAAGTGCTCGAGAATCCAGGCACAAGTTTCAGCCGTTGTGACGGCCAAAGAAGCGCCAACCCCATACAGCATCCCACGACGCTGTGCAAAGTGTTTGATCCAATCTGGATAATGAAAAATTTATGGCTAAGTATAAAATACGGTATTTAGATGAACGCCAAGCAGCCGTATATATGAAGCAATGTATCAATTTCTTGCCAGCATTAGCATTCGTTAGTATATAATATGAGACATTTAACAATAGAAACTTGAGGGTCTTATCACATATGGCTGTCACCTACTCATAGAAGAACATTGCACAAACGCAAGGCATTTATCAATACTGCCAGAGTTAATTCTATCATAAAGGAAAAGAACGCGTTCGTAAATAGCATTAGTGCGTAACCTGATTATCATAGGCATTATTCAGGTACGCTCCAATGCAGGGACGCAAATATGTGATTACATATCTGAACAGATGTTGACTTACCTCCCAACATGGAACGGTCGCTATGCATGCAGACTGAAGCGGGTCAGGTCGGACGGAGAGAGAGAGAGAGGGAATACAGTCACGGTGAGCGAACTTTTAGACTTCTAATTTCCTTGTTAAATCCCTGCTAATGAACTATGAGTGCAAAGTTTAAAATGTTTTGAGAGAGTAGTGAAAATTAGTTAATTATTCATACTTAAGAGGAGCAGGTCATGTTGGACGGAGAGCGAGAGGAGTCGTGGTCAGCGAACTTTTAGTCTCAAAAATTCATAGTGGGTCCATGACAGTGAACTATGAGTGTAAAGTAGAAAATATTTTCTCGAAAGCGTGAATAGAAGTTAGTTAATAACAAATGCATAATCCTAGGCAAGAATTTATAAACAGTGAAGGATTATATAAATTATTTGACTGGGCCAGCATGGCTAAGGCAAAACGCGACAGGAGATTAAAAAAAAGGCGCATAAAGCGTGAAAAAAAAAAACTGACCCAGGCACTGAGGATCATCGCGCATGGGAACGGTAAGATGAAAAAGCATAGAAGTGAGAGCATTACTACGCAGGGCATTCAAAACTGTTTTGGAAACAGAGTAACAAAAACAAATTTAAATAATTGAGCCTTATTCTTCATCAACACAGCTTTCTCCAAGATCTACACACTTCTGGAGCCGTGTTATCCACATGACAGGGCACTCAGAAAAAGGTATACTCTTCAGCTTTAAATCTATCTTCTGGCAAGGACCTAGTCCATTTCAAACTTGATCCCTGCGTCGTTTTTCAACAAAAGTCGCCAGTTGGTAGATGAAAGAAGCTGTAACTCACTGACCATCAAGCTTACAGGCCAGATATTGCGCTGTGACTCCCGGTTATTCTCTTAGTAGCCAAGAAAACTTGCTGGGAATTGTGAGGATAAATGCAGAGCTGAAAAATATACCTATTCGCAAAGTACTCTCAGTGCTTTGTCACGTGGATGATATGGCTCCAGAAGAGCGCAGACACAACAGGCGAGTGTGTTGAAGAAGTATGAGGCTTAATAAATGAATATCCCTATTTTGTTTTTGATACCCTGTTGCCAAAACTTCTTTAATGTTCTTCATAAAAAGAGGGAAATGGAAGCCATGAAAGTGGGCACGAAATTTAACATGCGGTCCAATACGACAGGACTTGTCAATGCGCATTTTTGTCTACGATACTTCACAACGAAGGGGAAAATGTAATAGATACAATAGCAATAAATCTTACAGTTTCTGCAGGCGCGCCAGCACTCCACAGCAGTTGGCTGTGATACGTACCTGGAAACAGATGATATGAATTAGAAAAATAATAAAATTTTCATTATTGACTTAGAGATTCGAAATGTAATGTTATATCTGGATTGTTTAGGTTATTCTCAAGTAAAACACAGGAATGGGTAGTACAAAATGACAAGACAAATTCAGTGAGTTATCAAGCACATGAGGTGAAGAAGCAATAATTAGTTGAACATAAAGATAAGCCCTGAGAAAACTTCTAGGGTTGATAAATATTACATCTAATGGTCCCCGCATTACTGGTACAATAAGCTTAGCATAAAGAGCTGAATTAGTTTCTAAACGAAGCACCTACACTAAAAGTAACAATTAAAGCTCAAACTGAACTAGTCAAAGTAACATTGCAGAGTTTGTTCTACTTGCGTACTTGATAAATCAGAATAACTCTATTTTCCGAATAGAATGTTTGTTACATTTGCATACCTTCGACATGAGCCGTTACGCTTTAAATTTAATATATAGGTACGGAGCAAAAATCCAGCTTAATTGATGTAGCAAGAGAAACATCATTGAAATTCTGTCGGTTTATGAGCACAAACAGCCGGGAAATATACTTTCACGCACAGCATGCCATAAGCGATCCCAAATGCATGTAACTCTCCGTATTGGCCAGTGGTTCCCAGAGTTCAGTTTCTACGGACCCCCCCCCCCCCAGCGAAATCGCCCTGAGACACACGGACCCATCGTCATTAAAATGGCATCAACGTAGTATATTACATACTGATTGAGTATTGTAGACGTCAATGGCTGCCAGGCTATTCCTTTTCAGTTACCTAATTCAGAACGGCAGAGGCATAGCAGCATACGCCCAACATACAATTACTCATAAAACACTCACGTGACATCCCAGCACAGCCCATTATTCACATAGAGCGAGTTTTCACCTTTAACTCTCTTGAATATATTTTGACTTGCCCTAAATGACTATTTGTATTGAATGATGGTTAGCATATGCTGTTCTCGCCGTTTTTGAAACAAATCTAAGTTTNNNNGCATTTAGGGGTAACTATACCATAGTTAAAATTTTTAAATTTCAATAAATTGATGTAGAAGATTACTAAAAGCTATTTAAACTTATAGTTTTCCTCCTATAACCTCCTGTAATTTTCATCATCTATCGGAGAGAAAAAACGTAATGTTGCCACAAAGCTTCAAACATTATGAGCTAGTAGGGGGCCGCACGTGAACAAACAGGGGATCCGTCGGTTCATATTATCATACATGAGTTCATATTATCATACATGAACCTATATGCACCTCCAATGGGAACCATTGGTATAGGCAAACAAAACAGATGAGTGATGAGACTAACCATTACAGTAAAAAACAGTTTAATCGTCCTTGACAAAGTCAAAGAAGCCATCAGCTACCTACATCATGCTGCTGTATAACCGACCTGCAGGCGAGAAGCAGTGAAGAGATTTGTACAAAAACCTTATCAACCTCATCACGGCTTCGGGCTAAACTAACTAAAATGTTCCTTTTGTCATTCAACTACCGCACATATTCAAAGAGCATCAACCAACATTATGAAACTCAATCAATTGTGTACAATTGGCTTTAAAAAATTACCACGGAACACAGAGAAATTGCGCACAAATGGTACAGGGCTTTATTTATCTCACACAGGACATCAATTACGGAGTAAAAAATTGTAAAAAATAACGTTGCCCGAAACGTTGCAGCAAAGAAGCTGCAGCAGCGACCTGCATACGGAAGCAAGCCCAAGTTTTTGCCGGGCATACGGAGATCGTAAGAGCAATAACTCTCATTAGAGCGGCATGAGGGAAGGCAGCTCGGGACAGACGGGCCAAAAACACGCAAATGCACGCAAGATAACAGGGAACCTTTTTTGCCAACCTTAACCTAATCAGCAGTAAAGGGTCCTTCCTCTCAGGACCGACCATCAATCTTTGACGATTTAACTCTAACAGCAGTTAATCACCAATCTTTCCTCTCAGAGTCCAACCAGAGACTGACAAAAAATCTCTCGTGGTTTTTGCCCCAGGAATCCAGCCAAAGCGCCGGATGCATTGCGTGAGCTCCAATTTCGCTCTCAACAGCTCCACTGTATATAATCTACAGACTCCTTCTCTATTGCATACTATAGATAGTATCAATCTATGCACCTAAAATTAAGCAACGCTATTCATAGGTTTTACATCTTTCAAAGTACATAGAATTATGTACTGGTGCTTAGCAAACTGTACCAGAAACGTCGAACCGAGTTTCTAGCGCAGCAAGGTAAACAAACGCAACCGTGTATGATGCATTCATGAATACCTGCTGGTACGGAAACTCCTGTCTGTATTCCATATTATTCACCAAGTACAAAACAAAGTGTATCCTATAAATCGATTGGTACGGAAAATAAAGCAACAAACACGACCTGAGTTCATTTCAACGTTCTTCCTTCCTTGATGTGGAAGGAGCAGATGAAATTACCATACAACACGAGTGGTAGGATTTACTGAAAGCCTAACATCCAAAATTAATGAGCAAAGCCCACAACTTTACCGTTTCCAAAACCAGATTGAGGCGAGTCTTTGGGTCTCCTCGGAAAAATACCCAGCATGCGGTTCATCAGCTCGTTAAATAAGTATTAGTGAAGAAAAAGTATTTTTCTGCAGCATTTCTTGCGAAATCAGGCGGAGGGTCCGCTATCAAACAACCAAGGATGACACATGCTTGGAAAAAATGTTTTATTAGTTCCCGTTCATAGCAACAATAATAGCCATATGTGTTAAATGATAGTTGAATGGCTTATGGCTTGGTGTAAAATTAAACGTATGCAAGTATTGGTAAGATATTATTTACAACACATTATTATTATATATCATAATCGATGGGCTAAAACTGATAGAATATTTGCATCCCGTATAGCATCGCAATATTTTTTACGAAGAAAAATGGTCGAATCAGTTGTTGAAATTACGATGCAATACTACATTATTGATAACCAAATCACTATGCCTCGCAGGTTTGACGAAGACGGCGAACAACACGATGGAGATGCGAATTATGACTAAAAACGAGCGTTTCGGGATCTACCCAGCATCGGCCTAAGTGGAAAA
Source organism: Parhyale hawaiensis (assembly GCA_001587735.2). NCBI lineage: Eukaryota > Metazoa > Arthropoda > Malacostraca > Amphipoda > Hyalidae > Parhyale > Parhyale hawaiensis. The sequence goes on from LQNS02000210.1 coordinate 9,415,884, forward strand.
CTATAAATTATAAGTTATATATTATCTATAACTATATATTTTATCATAAAAAATAGATTATAAATTGTTCATTGCGTTATTGTAACAAGAAAATTTTATAGAATATCCTTTACAAATAGATTACGGTATTACATTATGATAAATATGTAAAACGTAAGTTATTCATTATGGTATTAGAATAGTAAGGCAAAGTAAAGAATATAAGTAGTTTATTACAATAATATATCATTAAAATACACAAAATATATATATATATTTACTCTTTACAGTATTAGAATATTCTATCTGTGTAGCAGCTGGAGACAGAACACGCGGGCACACCAGGGCCCCGGCAGTGAGTCACGGCATCATTATGCGTGCAGTAGGAGGCGTTGCCGGGAAGCAAGGCAAAACCGGTTGTCTTTTTTCGGTTTTTGTTTTTCTATAAAACAACGGCGTTCTTCTCCCGCAGGTGGGCGGCGGCGAACCGGTACAGAGATGGGGTAGGGGAAGGAAAAGATTCGTGACAACCGACACACAGGTGAATGTATGGACGAGTGTAAGGGTAGTTTTACTTGTTTGAGATTAACTGCAGAAATACACCGTGAAAAGCTGAAGATCTGAACGGTACTGCAGACCGGCATTTTAAAAACATTTTCAACCCCTAGCGCACTGGCTTCTACTGGAATTCCCATCCTTCCCCTCCCAGATGCATGTATGCTAACAGCCGCAATGTCTTACGTTGTAGTAGTCTCTATAACACCTAATGACCTTCATACAGGACGTTTCATATAATGATATTCCTACGAGAAATTGAAATTTCATGCGTTCCTTTTTATATGCAGATTCTAATGCCACTGCAACTATCCCCTCAGATCGTTCCATTGTGTCCTAGGGGGCAAAGCCACCAACTACATAGGTAACTGCTGTTTAATCCGTCTTAATATCGACGACCTGATAGTTGGTTATTAGCTTCCCGTGACGACATTAACCGTCACAAATATATATGTATATATCAATTAAATTCGCGCTTCATTTCTCTTTGTGTTTCTGCTTTGAAGAATACTAGTAAGCTCTTCAACTAGAAGCACTTGAGCGTAACTCCCAAAAAACTAAAGTAAAATAAAGCTCACTCCTTCAAATTCGCCAAAATTTCACAAGCTGAAGCATCTAAGGTACGGACCAATGCTATTTCATTTATATAAAAATTAAAGTGAATGCGTAAACTCTCAACAGCTTTACACAGCATAAAAGTAAGCCAAAAGAAAATTGAGAATTTCAGCTAGAAACCGCGTCAGTTATAGTCACTGAGTATCAATGATATCCAAGATACGAACTTGATTGGGGCACAGAGAGATTAGGAAACCAACAAACTGTGCATTATTATAGCGGGAAATTTAATGTTGCTAATGACGTAAAATCATAATTGAAACTATACACTAGGACGCAAAATGTTAACAAGCATTTGTTAAAGCAATATAATTGAGCAAACACACTGTGCTAGGTTTGGATACAGCAACATAATGCCATGAAGGACATTTAAAAGTTTTACAAAGGAGATATTTTGGCAAACAAACACAAGTGAGAAGGAAATATGATGAACAGCCCGCCTCACGCTTCCTACAAATGCGAGGTTCAGGTAATTCCATCAAGGAAATATTTCGGCAAACGGGTAAGCTGAGCAGAAAATAAACTGAAAAGTTCGCCCGGGGCCGCCAACACCAGCTTCGGCCGTTGTCCACAGTCCGCTACTCTTCCAAGTACTTGCCTACATATTAAAGGCCCGTCTAGGTCAAATCTATGCGACCTTTACTTTCAACGGCCGATAGATTGTGTGGAGCGGGATGTGATAAAAAAAAGGAGAAATCACTTATTTTCTCACATGAATGCTGGGCACATCACGTTGAACCACACTGACGTTTTATAACTAGCTCGATAATAGCACGCGAGTGGTTTCAAAGTTGGCCGAATATATTCACAGTTCGAGGACCTTATTCATCTGCGATAAACGATTAGCTAGCTCTAGAATAAACTATTATACAAAATTTGTTATCTTTTTATCTCTTTGCTAGTAACCTTGGGAAGGAAAATATCAAATAGATCTATAATTTCAGTTAACTTCATTCCTTCAACTTCATAATCTGCATAATTTAGTATATTAGTGGAGTCATCTTGAAGAACGCAACTATACACAAGATATACAATATAGGACTAAATGTATAGTTTGAGACAGGTTGGACTTCAGAGAAGCTTCAGGATGAGTTTGAGAAGGTACTCGAAAACTTTAATAGGTACGCTGCGGGGCTGAACTCTTAGTCCCAGGGTTTGTACCCCTTGGGCTACTGACCCCCGTCACATAATGTACCCCAACTTCTCCATATCTCGACAAGACATGCGCCACACTGTACAACAAGGGCTGCAATAACATCACAGAACGTACCACACAGTATCGGACGGATGTCCGTAGATGTTTTTATGCGTTTTTGCTGCCTGTGTTGGAGTATTGCTCGCCGGTCTGGGCTGCAGCTGCTGACACTCACTTGCGTCTGTTGGACCGACTTGGTAGTTCAGCCAGCAGGCTGTGCGCTGATAATGAACATCACTTGGACAGGGTGTCCTCTTCTCATCGTCTCGATACATACAAAATATTCCACATGTTATTACTCTCCGTAACCAACATAAGAAGAGAGGGACGGCTCAAGGTTTTTGGGAGAGACTCGTGCTGCGTGCGGAGCGCACTCTTTCACGTTGGAAGCTGTCAGATGTCGAACTAATCAGTTCTGTGGGTGCTTCGTGCCTGGTCGGCTAAGGTTTGGAATTTGCTGCCGGCATCGGCTTTTGGTCGTATTGGACTGCAGGCGTTTAAGTCAGCTGTTAACAGTTTTTTGCTGGATTTCCTTTAGTAGCGTTTTGGGCTTCCCGGTGCTGCAAGATGCTTCACTTGGGTTGTATTACCTGTCCGTGGGAGCTCAAGCGTGAAGTTTCAATAATATTAATAATATGCGTAGAGTATAGATTTTGACTACAGCGACCAATATTAGGACTTCCCAATATTAGGGCTTCCTAATATTTGGTATCGAAAACAGAAAAAGGAAGATACGCGGGCCTTTCTCATAGCAAAACAATTATCGTAGCTTTTTTTTTTTGTTAAAAATAAGAGTCACAATATTTTGCAGCTTACAATTTTGCCTAATGTAACCACAGTGCTTTGTGTTTAACAATTTTATACAGAGAATATGAACCTGCGCAAACCAAATCCGGTGGATGAACGAAACACTGGATTTCACTGGAAAATGCCTCCCTCTCTCAAAAGCATTACTTTCACGACAGGCACTGCAGAAAAAGTGATGAGAAAGAAAAATAAACTTGGAACCAAACACTAGTTTTCTTTAAAAAATCTAATCCTCAGTAAATACTATTAGGGCGCCACTTAGGAGACCGTAAAGAAAGCAAAAAGTTGAACCAAGTAAATGCTTGGTTTCGTCACCTAACGCATCCCTCAATAATTAAGTAGCTACTATTTGGATGACATTTTGGATGAAATTGAGTCCGGAGCACAAAGAACGGCAACGTGAAGGTTCACACGCCCTCGCTATCTTACGCTCCAATCGCCACCCGACAATCCGTCAAGTTGAAGGCTGGCAAATTAATTCATCTCTATCCATTTACATGGCCATCAGGGGAGCCGTGTCGTCTCCAGGCTCCAGCAGCATTTCTCTTCGGGGCAATTATCAGCCAAAAGACGGCCGATTTTAATAGCTGGCAGCATCGATTTACATTCCCATTATAGAGGCGAAAAATAAGCTCGACTACCGGGCAGGAGCTAATCTAATTTGTGCTCGAAGCTAGATTATAGGACCGAGATTCCGGCTCCAGGCAGGTAAAAATTGGCGGTCCGACTTGCATTATCCGGGCATTTTGAATATTTAAATCGATGATTTCATTAGTGCTAGACCCTGCGGCGATTACACTCAATATGAGTCAACCACTCTGTTCATCTTCATATCTGCATGTGGTGTCCGATACGAGTATAAAAATAAGCAGAGCAATGCATTGCTGCATGAAAATGCTCGAGCACAAGCATCCTGTGCTGCGCTCGTATATCGCCTATGGCGTAAGTGCTCGTTATCGAGGACGTTAACTGAGAGACGGAAGGCGTTATTCAAATTATAGATCAGAACAACACCAGCTGAAGATAGTTTCACTAAATTGATATTGACTCAAGATTTTGTTTCATATAACAGAATAGGAGTAATATTTAAAATCGTCAGCAGTGAGGACCATTTGAAATACTGTTACAGCCGTCAGGGGTCATAGAAAAATAACAGTATACTAGCTGAATACTGTACTTCACAACAATAAGCTCTAAGTCCTTATCATCCAAGTGATGTCGCGTTTTTAAATAATAAACAGAAGAAATAGGTACTATTCACGAGAAGCAAATTACACAATACGTTCCAAGATACTTTGGACGAGGTCCAGGTGACGCTATGCATGCCATCCATCTTGTACAGAGGTGATACTGCAGTCCTTGACAAGCGGGATGACCAACAGCAAGTTATCCCCACAGTTCACGTAGCCGCTTACAGCAGGTTTATCTGGCACTTCAGTAGCATGCGTTCAGTAAGTTTTTACATTTCGCAGTCTCTGTACCAGTAACATTTCGAATGTGACGAGGCATTTTCTTGAGTAATCTCGCCCCTCGGACCACGAAACTATTAGAATACTTTGTGGCTATCGCATCACCACGAGTTTTGATCGGAATTCGCACTTCACAAGTGCGACCAATACGGTTTGAGTGTCTGGCCTGGCTTCGAACATTGAGGTTGACAGTAATTCCTTCTAGAATTATCCAAATATCTATGATAGTAAAGCGCTCAAATCTCCTTAGAATTGAGTACATTTGAAGTTGAGCCAGTCTTTCGTGATAGTTTAAATCTTTCATGCCTCGGATTTACCGTCACTTGCTAGAGACCTAGCGGAGCTCCGCGAGATTCAGAAAGGGTTTGCTTGGCATCCAAAGAGGTGAGCAGTATTCAATCCTTGGCAGTATCAGTTGTTTCCATAAGGTGAGCATTGTGTCTCCCTCTCGTGAAGAGAAAGCTCGAAGCACCCATCCGCTCCACTTCTTGCCTATGGTGACAACTCGAGCCACATGATCTTCAAAAGTGGCATTATCTTGTATTCTCACTCCAAGGTCCCTAAATATATTACGTCCACACTTTTGCCTTGGCATAGTAGGTCGAGAATAGAGTCATAATGCTCAAGCAGCTGCGAAGTGGTTGAACGTTTATGATCAACTAAATATCCTAACAATATTAAGAAAACAAAAGCACAAAAACACATCCTGCTAGAATTTTTAAATCAAATGTCGTTCAAAACATCAGAGCGCCAAGAAAGATAAACTCACAATTGCGCCATAGTTCGACAAAACGTCCGAAGTTATAACAAACTTCAATACATTTGAAAGAACAAATGCACCCCGATCATGCGCAATTTATTTCAAATATAAATCCATACAATGCTAAGTAATGAAGAAGAAACAACAGACGCCTTGATGCAATCTATCCAGAGAGTTGACTCCATTGGATATTTATGCACTCTTATTGCATCACAATGCAATTGACTTCATTAGATATTTATGCACTCTTATGACATCACAATGCAATCAAGTCGAGAATAATAAACGTCTATGCAGCTGCGATGATTTCCCTGCGCGTAATACCTAAAATATTTCTAAAAACAACTCAGAGTTGAAACGCACAGGGGGTGAAGCACTTGCTCTATTTGCATACTTAACAACTCTTTTTATTCATACTGGAATCAGAGATAAGAGAATATGCAGATGAGAAATTGTTTATGATATCTATTGGCTCGCTCGTGCAGCCATGAACACAATGCGACGACGCCGTGGCTCTCCTTTGTGGCAGTGGCTAGTATCTCTGATATTATTGCATGCGGTCGCATCCGTGAACTTTCGGAACAAATGGAGAAACTTGTCTGCACTTGGAAATATGAAACTTGTAAATAACTAAACTAACTTGGGTGAATGCTAGATATACCATTTGAAAGATACTCAGTTGTCTCCACTTCTCATGTTTAAATATGTACCTATACCTACTTTGTGAACCTTGTGAATATTCGAACGAAGTCCAGGTAACGTTTTCCATATTGCCTCACGTGTGTGGAGTCATGACGCTGCTTTTTTTCTGTTAGCTCGGAGTTAGCGACCAAAGAGAGCCAGATACGAATTATCTCCACAGTGCACGTAACCGTTGACCGTTGGTCTATCTGGTATTCTTCATAATTGAGCATCCAGTAACTTTTTAAATCTATAACTTTTCCATGTGCTGTTTCGAATAAGCCGAGCGATTTTGTTAAACACTCCTGCTCCCGTACAGAGAAGCTATAAAAATATTTCGTCACCACGACTTTGCAACCATCTCTGCTTCGCGTGCGTTCATCACAAGTCCTTCCAGTTCTTTCTCAGTGTCTGGCGACAATCCGTTCCTTCACACTGACAACGATACGTTCCAGAATATTCTAAAGGCATATGATCGTGAAGCTCTCGAAGCTTCGTTGTATTGAATACAACTGGAGAGAGCTAATTAAGTCACTTGTGGTAGTCGTACTCTTGCATGCCTCCAATTTTGGCAGTGAACGAGCTTTGGATGGCTTCAAGTTGTTCTAGCTTTTTTCGCACTGGGCATCCAAAGTGGACGAATTAATTGCTTCCACAGGGTGAGAAAACGGGCCTGTTGCCGTTCAGTAAACTGTTTTTCTATCCCTTCATACTTTTGATGAGGAAGGACAGACCAAAGTAAACAAGCAACCAAAACACATAACATTATAATTTTTATCAACGTTTTTATTATCAGAATTTGAAAATGCCATGTGACAATACCAACTAGAGCACTCTGAGAGCGCATACCTCCGCCAAGTGAGGCAACGGTAGCAAAAATTTAAATTGGCTCTGAAACCATAATTTTCTTTGCATAAACTCCAAAATCTAATCATTTGTGCCTTTTTCTATTAATAACAGCTTGTTCAATTTTTTTGAAGATCAGTTCATAACTTTTTGAGTTATACTGTTAACAAACGTTATGACAAATATAAGTCAAACATACAAACGAACCAACCGATCTGCACCAAAATTTGATCATTTATGTCTTCTACTATTACTAACAACTCCTATAAATTTCATAAAGATCCATTCATTAGTTTTTGAGTTATTGAGCTAACAAGCATAAAATTAAAAACGGTGACAAACGAACGAACGAACAAAGGGACCATTACCAAAATTTGGTAATCTACTCTTTGTTATATACCTAACAACTCATGTTAATTTCATCAAAATCCATTCATAGCTTTTTGAGTTATGGCATCGAGAAAAATGACGTAGACAAACAAACAAACGGCTGGACATATCTGTTAATCATCTGTTCCTCCTAACATACCCAACAATCCCTGTAAATTTCATCCAAATCGGTTAATAACTTTTTGAGTTATCCCGGTGACAGACAGACAGAAAAACACGACGAAAACATAACCTCCTTGGCGGAGGTAATAAAGCTCTTGCAGGAGTCGAGATTTGATACGGGCAAAGCAAGCTAATGTTGGACATAAAAATCTAATACCGAATAGGAAATTTTTAGGGGGTCATCAGTTCTTATCTAATGTAGCCCCTATGCACATTTGGTAATTTCCTATGAATTTCCGATAGGGTATCTCCGTATCTGTAATTCACACCTACATCACTATACCACCGTACCTAATAAACAAAGCCAAGGTTGCATTACCTCTACACAACCTGCTTTATAAAGATTTATCTTTGGTACTCCACGCGCCAATTTATTTTAATTAGACCCTGCACACGAGCAGGACTACAAGAACAGCCCGTCTTGGCACGGCGAGCATTAAGTCATCAATGGTGATGGACGGGAATGCAAATGATGCTGGTGACTGACAGGTTCCTGGACAGGGGAGTGGCACGGCCCTGATTGATTCCTGGCACCACGCTGCCGTATTATATTCCTCTTTGGAACTTAATAGTTTCCTCGTCGTTAGCATAGTGAAGAGGCAGCTGCTCCCAAGGGCAAGTGGGTTTGATGGTCAAGAAGTTGTCATGGGATATTAAGACATTTTAAGTTAGTAAAAGCTTCCTCAAATACTGCGACATATTGGTGTTTCAAGAGCGGAAAAAGAGAGGAGATGCATGCATTACTAGCAAAGTTAAACGGAGAAGCGGCGAAGTGAGGATCACCGCGCAGAAGCAGAAGTGCAGACAGAAGTAAAAGTGGCACGAGCGAAGGAAACATGTGCACGACGGCCGAACTACAGCCTATAGCTTATGTGACCAACGAAGTTCCACAGGAACGTGACTCGCCACGACACACAGCAGGGATGGGCGCAACTTCCCTCGTTGTCAGCAAACTGAATTAGGCGCTGCAGTCAAGGAAAAGGTAAGTCGATGGTCAAGGTGTCACATGAATAAAATTGTTTTTTGGACGCAGCACTAAGGTGCGCATAATGTTGGACTCGCCTCAATAAATTATTCAAGGAATTTTTGCGCTGGTTGGTAGAATGGACATCCGAGAGGCCAAACCTATAAACAGCGCCACAACGCTATCGTTTCGAGGTTCATTCGTCTGTACAACTGACATTAGCGCGACACAACAGCGATTCTCTCTGATACCAATGTTAGCGATGGTATAGCGACAGGACTGATTGAACGGAGAAAAAATAAAATTCAACTTAAACTTACACTGTAGCATTTTATTACAATACTAAATGCGTAAATGCGATAGTGGGAATCATTTCACGGACCGATTTTTGATGTCAACACCCGACACATTGTGTCATTCTTTTCAGACCGTTATAGGCACATCAGCTCACCCTGGGCGCCATTCAATATTCGGTACCATATTCTAAAATCGTGAACTCGCCGACGTCCTCTTACCTACGCAATAATAAAACAAACTTTCAAATATTCACGAAATGTTACTGACCGCACTACCTACGTGAATATATGAACACGCAGCATTTATGCCCGGCCCATGAAACCGGTCAACGGTTACGGTAAAGAGCTATGAATCACCCAACACAGTTCTTTAACCGGATACACCTCCACACACAGAACGTTCTATATACAGTCAATATGCTACGTAGTATGTTACTGTATGATAGTCCTAGTTTTAGCATCCCCACAGTAAGTAATAAGTACAAGAATAATCACTATAAAGACCATAAGAACTATAGTTCAAGTTCTCTGTAACAGTTAATATATTACAGTAAACCAGACTTTTGGCTTCTCAAAATGGCAACGTTTCGATCTGCGTAAATAACTTTGATATCATTAACAAAAACTTTCTGTACCGATAGACAGAGAGCACAGGACACCTAGCCTCGGCATACCGGCCATCATGTATCATACTTTCGTGGCTCATTTCGTAATTCATTACCTGCTCTTTCCAAAATATAAGTCTCGGCGAACCGAAAGTTCCAAAATCAACGGAATTAAGTTATTTTGAACATTCTTTAATTTCAATGCTCGTACTTTTGAAGTAATCAGGCACAGATAGCGACATTGTTCGCAGCTCAAATGGTCGATTTAGTTACGATATAAATGATTCAAGCGCAAGCTGCTGTAGCGGACCAGCCACACAGCCAAGAGCAGAAAAAATAATTGAAAATGTTTTACCTGAACTATGAAAGTTTCATTTGCTTGAATTCTTGAGTTGATGAATGCCAGCCAAAGCAGAGAATTTTCTGCCCTGGTATTTGTAAACAACTGAAAAGACAAGCGAAAGTGGGAGCAGATCTTTGAACTGAAGGAATTTACTACGCTCTCGTGACATGCAATCGCCACTTGAAATTTCGATCACAAAAAAAGTTTTGAGATCAAAGGCGCAAAATACGTAAGACGTTCAATAAGTTTTGGCAACTGGGTAATAAAAACAAAATTAATAGAGATGCGCATTCACTAGGTTTCACTCTCCTTTAAAAGAAACACTCCTCCACTCTGTACGCACTTCTGTAGCCGTGCCATCCACCTGACAAAGCCCGCAGAGTTCATACAAGCAGGTCTATTATTAAGGACTGCATTTGCCTACTTTTCTGACAAGGTCCTTTTCACTTTGAGAAGCGATCCCATTAAATTTTGAGGACAAAACTCGCCGATTTGCGAAAAAAAAACTTGCAGGGATCTGTGAAGATAAATTCAGTGATAAACTAGAACGCCTCGGTGGCATAAGAATATCGCCCGCCGTAGGGGCAAATTCAACGAAGTCTATTTTGATGAACGAGACTAGGGCATTGCCTCATTCCTAGTTAGTTATTAGTTAGTTATAAACTTTGTTTAACCTCCGTAGCCGCAACTCAGGCGTTCCAACAGAGATGAGTGTGTAGTATTTAAATACCACATAATTCGTCGCGTGGCCTACGTGCGCTACTACGGNATCCCCTGCGGAGAAGGCACTCGGGACCCTTGGGTGCGTGATGCCCAAACATATTGTGGCAGGGATAGGGCCCGCCCCAATATGCCCCTGAGGGCCGCCTCATTCCTTCCCAGAGATTAGCTCTTCAATAATAACATTGGAAAACAAAACTAGTCCCACGCTGACAGCCCCGCGCGCATCTCTTAATAATAACATAGGAAAAAATGGGAGGCATCGTGGCGTGGGACGATATGCCGCGGTGGAGGCAAATTCGACCCGGCGGAGGAAAATTCAACGCCGGCATTTTTTATGGCCAGCTAGGCCCAGTTTTTTGACATGGGTCACATCTAGGGCAACCTACCAAACTCCCTGCAAAAAATATGTAGATTGCTCACCTCCTTCGACAACTTTTTGGGTGGACAGACATACAAATATTTATATATTAACTCAATCTTTAACGAAAACATTAGCACCTCTCTCACTTCGTTTGCAAGTGATAAAAATAACCCTGTATGTGAGTATACTCTCGGTGCTTCGTGAAGTGGATGACACGGCCCCAGCAGTGCGTAAACCTTGAAGGATACTATGCTGAAGGAATGTGAAGGGCAACAAATGGGTATTTTTGTTTATCTATATTTAAATTCTGCTTGTACCTCCTTTAGTAAGCTAGTTACTTAGTACGACTTTGACGCTTCCATCAGTATTAGATAGGAGAAAACTAGGGCATCCTTGAGGTATCCTTGATACGACCTGCAAAGGGATCAATAGCAGAAAGAGTGAAGTTCAAATTTAAGCCAGGTCCTTCAGTATTAGATAGGGGAAAATTAGGAAATTTTAGACCCGTATTATCCTAATTTTCCCCAGTCTAATGTTGAAGGAACCGTGGAAATTCTACAGAAGAATAGAATAGTTCCTCAATGACTCGTTCTCCTATCGATCCCTTCCCAGGTGTATTAAGGATACCTATCTAACACTGATGAAAGCATCGCGGTCGTACTAAGTAACTAAAAACGAAGGCGCAAGCAAAATTATAATAAAAATTTGCTACCCTGTAGCAAAACTTTTGAAAATCCTACTTATCTAACAACGCGATCGATACTGAAATAATTCTCTGGAACAGTTACAATGTAGGGGTTTCACGCTCTTATCTTGCGGACACGTCACATTTATGCAATGCATTTCAAGAACTACAACTGCCTTGTAAAACTAACTTATGACGCTATAATTCCGGGCGTAAATAGTTAATAAAACGTAACGGGAGAAACCCGTGCATTAATTGGATTTATCTAACGACAGCGGGGCGATTATCACCACAAAGTGCGTAGCGATCGAGAAAGAACTTGTGACGCGGGTTACTGAATTGCCTTCAGCGCTACCGGTCTTGTGGGCGCAATGATCCGTGAGAGAGGCGTGAGCTCACCGAGAAAGAGATGAGAACAGACAGATCTTTTGTTGATTTCCAGAAAAAACTACACTCTATAAAACTGCATCCAAAAATGGTTGGTCTAGATGATTCACAAGTTGAAGAACACCAACTAATGGGACTCCATGGGAAAAAAAATGTAAACGTGACATGAAGAATATCAAGGAAAAACTGGTTTAGGGGAGTAGTCTTCACCGTAGCGAACTCACCCAAGTTTTTAATTTAAATTTATGGCAGAGACTAACGAGATCGTTTACCCTCACAAAAAGCAGCGATACTCTACACACTCAAGAGATGTGAGCAGCCTACAGGACTTTGCATCATGGATTACGAACTCAGTGACTTGCACGGCAGCTCTATAACGGTAGCTCAGTTAATTTATTACTTCTCTGACCTACAGCTGACGAAGACGAACGTATATTTATAGTGCAAGCAATATACAAGGATAAGGATACGTTTCATTGACCTACTACTAGTGAAAGAA
>LQNS02000210.1:9431667-9448663 GCA_001587735.2 Parhyale hawaiensis
TTATTTACCTAAAGTGAATATACAAAGAGTCTCGTCAGGGACTCGATCTGGGGACTTACAGACCTACACATCCAGCCCTTGCCTTGACTCTTCGCATTCAGTTTATTAAAAGCACGAGGGCGGATGGATGAGCTCCTGTCGGGATAATTCCAGGTGTTGATTTGACAAGTAACTGTATATATTTACATGTGTATTTATTTTTTACTTATGTATCACTGGCTTCTCTTTCAATTTCCTCTATTTTTCAATGAAACACGGAACTAGATTTTGAAACATACACACGATGCTCATTATTACCGAGTGCAAATCTATTTGTATCCTCAGTATCCCGAATCAAAAGTAGCTCTTCTTGAATATCCTTCCCTTTTACTTTGGAGATACAGTAAGTAGCCTTTTCCAATTCGTCTGTATTTTCCCTTCGGTGTCGTATCAAATTTGTGTTGCGTCTTATGATGAACAGGCTAGCTGCGCAACACATTTTTCCGAGACACTAAAATTTACTGCTAATTAAAATGCTGTCACCGTTGTGCAGTATCTCATGATAACAAATATACAGTATTTCGTGACATCATATTTACTTTATAATGATACGGATCCCGTCATTCATATGCATACTGTGTTTTCCTTTCACTACATTTCTGCGCTGATAAGGATATTGAGCCCGCTGCATAGAGTACGCATTCTAAATTTTTTATTCTCGTGTTATTTTTAATCGCAATAGTGATGACTTTAATTTGGGTACACAGAAGAATTAATTGAAACAATACCCTGTTATCTAAAAGGCTGATCGTATCCTCTTTAAGATTGATCCGAAGATTGGTAGACTTCCAGGCTAAATTATTTTGAAAGAATAAGTGTGAAAGTCTTCTGCTTTTCTAGCTTTGCCTCCGAGCTTGCGAGCCATTAAACATGACTCGTCTTCAGATCCAAAAATAAAGTTTCGAGGCAGTTTTTAGAAGTAGGGGAAGAAAAACGGCACTGCTTTAAATTTAATTATCAGCGCTCACCTTCTTTATTATTAAACGGAAGAGCAAGTTGATAGGTGCCATGCATCATTCCTAGTGGAAACAGCACAGCAAGCGCGCACAACGAAGATCTGTAAATAATTTTTTTTTTCACTGGTATTTTTGACGCTTGGGTATATCAGTAATTCAGTAGTATCTTGATATGTAAACAGTAACGTTGCAAAATTTAAATGTCACCAGTCAACTGGTAAAAAGAGCAACTTCATCTAAACGGTTGTAGCTGATACACAAGCGTAGTGTGCTCATAAATAAGCTAGCGTGGTTGAGACACTGCCAGTCCTGGCGACTCTGAGCCTTTAACGAAAAATATATGGAGCTCACACAAGCTCTCTTAAGATTTTAGTTCCTAAGGTAGCCAAAAATTCTGTTAGAGGAATTGCTTACCATATTTAATAACCAGAGTGAAATGAAACACACCACTCATATACCTGACACTAGCGGGCTTAAAATCAATATGTTGCTGATAAATTGCTTTCCCAAGTAACTACAACTCCCATTGATAATACTTCTTACAAGTATTGACCCGTTTATGCATAATGGGATCGTTTCATCCTGTTTCAAATTATGCTATACCTGCTAAAATTGATAGTGACTGCGGATGTAAAGGGTTAAAATCAGGGAGTAATAATAACGGGAGAACTAGCCAGACATACGAAGAAAAAGAACGTGCATGAAATGACGTCTTTTTTTTCGGACCAAGCAGCCGCAGCACACGCTCAACATTATGTGTATAAAATCATTGTATTATCAATATTGAAGTGCTCTATCAATGCTTGTCTTATAGAACGTAGTACTAGTACTTCTAGACTGCATCGTATAGGTAACATATGTATGAAAAAAATAATATGCAGGAAAACAAGCAGCGAGCGCTGCGGCGGCTTGGTGCGAAAAAACGTCATTTCACGCGCATTCTTTTTCTTCGTATGTCTGTCTGGTTTTCCAGTTATTATTACTGCCTGATTAAAATAGTCAAGAATCAATTCAGGAGAATGTAGTAGTAGTACTAGTAAAAATTCAGGAGAATGCGGTAAGCGTTTGCAAGTGAACAGAAGTTTACCAGCAGTCGGTATCCAGGATACACCGACACTGACAGCTATGGAAAGAGCGCAGAAATTGTTGAGCCAACTGCCTAACGACGCAGAGATGCGGCGCGAGAGACAAGCTAAGGCGAGGGTGTCAAGGATTTTATCACAATGACATGGAGGCAGAATGAAGACTACAAGAAGAGCAGACGCTCTTTGGCTCAAATTAACGGCTTGGGACTCCATTGTTCTCCGGAAGACTAAATTTCTCGGAGGGACCACAAAACCCTAGCGAGTTTAGGACTGCAATAAGCAGCAACTGAATGCAAGCACAAGACAATAGATAAAAGAACTCCCGGAAAGTAGCGGATTAGACTTGCATAGATGCAGCAGAGGTTGCCATTCACCCTTCCACAATCGGGTGGTTGTTACCATCTCGTTTACGGACTCTTCCAGGTGCGGGAATAAGAAAATGGTTCCTAAAACATTCAATTTGAAACACAAGCAGAATGACTAGTTAGATCCTGTTGTGTTCACCCTCGTTTGCCACGAACAGGAAGTTTGCATTTTTACTCTTTTAAAATCGTCAAGTTATTTGAAGGCTAATACGAACGACAATCGCAAAAACTCTCAAAAATTTACATTAACTCTATATAGGAAGGAAATTTACTGGGTTATAGCACTTCTCCAATTTATTCTCCACAGAACTATCTTTAACGTAACAAGTTAGGTCCAATGAATTGCATTAAATATATGTTTGGCTGGTCCATCTTGTTAGTCAACTCTGGGGTTGGGATAAGTGCTTTCATCAATTCCGTCCACAGGTTATGTTTTGAAAACTTGAACCTAATCTTGTATAATAATTCACGACAAAAGCTAAGATCTTATCGCGTTATGACAGCCTCAGCAACAGCTGAGGAAAAATGTATATTTTTATATATTTATTCAGTTGCATAAAATAGTACAGGTGAAATGAATTTTATATATAATTTAAAAAAGAACTATAAAAGCCCTCGCGAAAACACACAGCTCGCACCACAGCACAAGCTCCACGAAGAGGATTTAAGAGATACTGAACAGACGTCGGTCATGGCAGCGCGGACACACAAGTGGAGTCCCACGCTGTTGCCACTACAGCACAGCTTCAGGCAGCTGCAAGAAATTGATAAGCCACTTCAGAGAACCAGAAGCTGACGAGAATGTCTAATCGGACTAGCACGCGAAGTCATTCCACTGCATATACAAGCAACACATACATCTACAGCACTTCATGTAGCGCATCGTTTTTCTGTGCGCCGGTTCGTCAGTTAACCCTTTCTTTCATCAATTAATCTCTTTCGTAGGAATAACACTAACTGACGTGTGGCATACCGTACGTTACGGTGTGAAAGAAAGGATTACGCTCCAAATACCTATAACGATGAGCTCCACCTATCCACAACGACACTGCCACTTCTTGGGGAAATTATAAATCTCCGCGGGACCGATTCTGCAGCGCGCCAGGTGTGGCTGTGTGTACCGATAATGTATGCTTCCCTCTCAAGTGCTGGATCTCTTCCCATGCCTCATCTCTGGGAATATTATCCCGTTTAAGAATCTAAGTTGTAGCTCGTACAAAGAAAGAAAAAACAGCTGTCTTTCATAGTCGATATGAGGAGATTTTACTCATTTCCTACACCTGCCAGATTCTCTATCCCTCAGTAGTTACAAGACTGTACTAATAAGAATAAATATTCAGAGCACGAGCAGGAACAATGTATCATCATAATTTCATTACAGCAATAACGTACGAAGACATGTTCAAATCCCTGTACGTATTATCCTCAGCGTTCAAATGCGTTGATGCTTCAGTTTGAACGGCAGGCATAATAAGCACGGCTTCTTCCGTTTTAACTCGCTCTAAATTTGAGAGATGTAGGAAACCTTACCAGTGACACTTGCAGCGCCAGCTAACGTTAATGTATTATAGGCTCACGAAAGTGTTTACAAAGATACTCTGAAGAAATGAAAAGATTATAGTATGAGGGGCCAAATTCAACGTCGGTGCCAAGCACCAATGGCATTGTTTAAAAAAAAAAAAAATGTACGCTGACCCTTATACTGTAGTGTTAGAAGCCATGCAGTGCTGCTCTTGATACGCAATGGTGCTTATGAATAAATGAAAATGCAATTTAATGCAAAGACAATGGTACTTCCTTGACTTATGAAAAATAAATTGTGATGCGCTATTAACTGAGTGTGGCGCATGTATAATCGATTATTGTGCGTGAAATATGACTATGCTGATAAAGAATAGAAGGGGAATCCAATTAAGTGTATTCTACGTACGTTTCAACCCTTTCCCTCTGTCCCAACTTTCTAGCAGGTGCTTCCAAGATAGAAAAAAAAAGGAAAATGTACGTCAAGGGAAATGGGAAACCCATGCATTGAAGATCACTGAACATGGGATTGGCGTAAAGTACCTACAGGTATTCCTCCACGACCGCACACTCTACGTTCCAAGCTTAACCGCCGTCGTCAAAGCGCGCCATCTCCAAATCACGTGTAAAATTAAAAGTTCTAGTAAAAGTTAGTTGCCTGTTTTCTTTGCTGATTTTTTTTAGAGAAAATATTTTTTCATGGGGTAACTAGTAGAATGTTAGCAAGGTAAGTTAAAAAACTGGTAATCCACGTTCATTTTGTGCCAAAATCCAAAGGTATATAATTTACATATATACATACAGAGTTATTTATATGATTCAAGACTAACAGATCAGAAGACAATACGTACCGGTATACGGCAATTATGTAATGAAAACAGAACATTAGCATACAAGTTAATGATGATGAATTTCATCGTATAAGGTTTTATAGTGGCTCATCGCACCATCAAGTGCTAAAAATTTCTTCTACTTTCACAATGGTTTGCGATGCATTTTTTTTAATCCATTCTTAACAAGGGCCAAATGTTGAAAATTTGTAGTAAACTGCTGTTATGCTGTGGCCGGCAGCATGCAAAACACGACAGAATAATATCGTTTTCTGCAGTGTCGTACTGAACACACTTGACGCTGCGGAGGAAGTGCGGTCACAAAATAAATCTGCGATATGGAAATCACGTGGATAAATATATCGCGGTCGTGAAGGAATACCTGTATAAGCAGTATAAAACTCAGTCTGTCAGTATATGCATGTTCAATACGTTCCCAAAGAACTGCATAGCCCAGCTATTGGGTGCTCAACGACTTGGAATTTGTACACATTGCTGATGACACGACCGCATTTCTCTCTGGAAACAATATCCAACTGTATTTCTTCTGGTTTTTATGCAGTAAAAATAGGGGACTAAATTGTTTCTTCTCTCTTATGGTTCAGATTTATACGTAAGAAAACTGAAATAAGATGTGCCATGGGGGGCAAATGAAGCAGACGTAACCTAGGTACTGACTGGCCCGGGCCTCCCCATCAAAAATAAGGTTAATTTTATAACAGCAGAGGGTACATAAAGAAAGGAAACACAATAATAAGGGAGAATATATAATTTTTCGAGATAGATATACAGATATTACAAAAACACACTATACACAGATTATCACACAAGTTGTGACGAATTCTCAAATATTCACGGTAAAATTAGCAATATATATACACAAATACAGCTAAAAACATATACAGAGTAGAGAAAAACATCAACGTTCTTCCGCTGCTGCGTTTGCAAGCTTGTACAATAATGTAATTATAGATTAAATACTGGACAATGGATTGACAAAGAAGCCTATCTGTATACAGGAGGTGAGCCTACAGGTGTCTGTCTCTGAACCACTGCCACGCAACGATATACACCAAACAATGTGGTGCAGGGTACGCAGTGCTTGCCTTGAAGAAAACATGCTACAAGTTACATTTTTCCGTTACAATAAAATATTAAATTAATTCGGCATCATGTTGGTTTCCATGATTATTATACAGTAAACTCTTTAAGTACCTAGTGGAGATTCTGTTCATACACTAACAAATGTGTGCATAATGCCTACCTACCGTAAAAATTTCCTCACGATACGAGCCTGACACACAATAAAAGTCACGGGAGTCAAACAGAAAACTGCAGCCGGTGCGATGAATGTGTAATCATGATGATTAATATCAGTAAATTAAAAGTTGTACTAGCACGTTATGCTAGATCGAATGCACGTAAAAGTTATGTTTCACATTGAAAAGTATGCGTCATTAAAGACAAATGAAAAGTGACGCAGAAAAATGGGAACGTTTGACGGCCACAACAAAACTAGGATCGATTCAAATCCTACACAAAAATCTTACAAGAATGTCGAAAACTGTTTCTTGAAATCAGCAAATGAAATTATTAGCTAATAACCGAAGTTACAGCCAACAGCCGGCAATGGAAATCATGCATGTCGGAAATTACAGTAATCATATGACAATCGAAATTATAAACGGCTAAAGAATACATCCAGTAGATTATAATTGAAATCGTGAATATCTGAAACTACATCCAATATCGATAGCGATCGTCTTAATTTTGTAAGAGCGTTTTGCGAAAGTTCCAACGCTACTGCGTCACCATGCATTACACACTGCTACCTTTCTGCGACGTTTATTTTTGGCATGTGACAAGCATTATAATATCATCTTGGTCGCCAACTAATTCATCACTAGAAACGTGCTTTTTCAATGTGAGAGACAGCCTAGTGGCATTATCAATTAATTTAGCGCTTTGACCGACATAACCGTCAACGCAGTCTTGCGTTTCTAAGTTATTTACAACGCATTTTAGTAACATTATCTCTTGATTAGTTCAACAACCATAAATGTCAGGGCACACTTTCGTTTAGGTACTAGACGGCATATTATCATAATTGGAATTATCTAACCAACATATTTGCCAGCACAAATTTACGCTTTTAACGTAAAGAGGCGCAGTTACAACGACACGACAATTCCTACGACATGAAAAGCTAGTTGCAGGAAAGAACAAGGTACCTTCGTCGTTAACACTTTACGACCACAATAACCTGAAGGCTAGACAAATTCTGGCTACCATTACAAGCCGAAACCTTGTACTGAGACTCGTATAACTCTATTATGATGGCAGTTGGTTAAGAGTGTTAAGCTACCGCAATTAACATTTCAAAACAAGAGCACAAAAAAAAAATCGCGGCACCACGAGTTGAATCCGACATTTTAGGAGGAGGCATAAGATGGAGAATAAAATGAGTACAGGTACACTGACAAAAGTGTTATATAGTTAAAACCAGTGCGTATTTCCGCGTACCGCCGGGAAGTACCGCTTCAACGTACGTGTTTGTGCGGTACGAAACTTGTTTTCGTGGTACATAAGCACACTAAGGCCGGGGCCCCACTGACAGAACAAGCGATGCAATGCGATTTTCGCATGAAACATGGCGCCTGTGAGCTATAGTGTGTTGCGCGCGCTGGGTTGCGTCGGTGGGGACAGTAGATTCCTGTACCCGATGTTACGTTTTGTCATGCAAAAAAATTGTTGCGTAGCACGTCGCTTGTTGCTTCGATGGGACCCCGGCCTAAGCAAGTACTGCCAAACAAAGCAAAGGAACACCTGCTGGTTATGCTGAGCTAAAACACAAAAAATTCACGTCTTTGTAATGAAATAAAAGTTAAGGAACACCCGTTATACAAAAAATCATAGACAGCAACAGTACTTGAATCTTAGGTCCAAGTGGTTTCTAACGCTGGCGGCCAAAATGGGAAAAATGGGATTTTCTCATGAGCTATTATGAACATGTCCAGACACGGTCATGCAGGCAAGCGCCCAAGTGCGTCCCCGCCGTATCCAAGATACCTTCTCCGCAAGAAAATGTTGGGTACGTTGGATTTTTTTTTCTTCAGTATTAGATAGGGGAGAAGAATAGCTCTTGAGAAAATCCCATATTTCCGTTGCTGACTTTGGGCCGCCAGCGTCAGACCAAAGACTCAAGTACTGTTGCGGTCTATGCAAAAAAAAATATTTACACGGCAAACATAAGGAGACATCACTTGTAAACAATTAACGTCCTCATTTCGCCCAACATAACATAGACCTATACCTATGAACAACACTAAGTCTGCATGACACATAGGTACGGTAGGAATATCTGTACATATACCTAAACATAAAACATCAATATAAAATCCTATATCCTACAGTTTATTGGATGTCACAGGAACAACAATACATTATCATAACGTTATTGATTATGAATTACATTACAATATAATTTGTTGCAATTACCTATTAAATAATTTCAAAATACCTTCCCACAGATTAATCTGTGACCAAAAGAAATGATACAACAAGACGTATTTGCCTGAGTCATAGAGGCAAACTGAGAACGTATGCACGGAAGTTCACCTCACATGACGAGAGCATGTAGGAAACGAACACGAAAATAGAAGGAAAACTGTTGCATAGCCTATGTGTAATAAGGATGTTACATCGTAGAGATGCCTTGATATATTGCTTAAGTAAAACATGTATCTTCTCAAATACAAATGATGCATCACTATAGTCCTAAGCTATACAGTATGAGCTATATACACCAACATCACCTACAGCCACAGCCCTACCAGAATTTTTAGCAGCCCCAGAAGCTCTGTTACATACTAACTTCGGGGCGGCCGATTAAAAAATCTATTAAAGAGAGTGTATAAATATTGCTTCACATTTTATTCATTCAAGTTATACACCAAACTGTAGCTACAGTTAATGGACGTGTTAATAGAATGAA
The DNA here is from genome assembly GCA_001587735.2 of Parhyale hawaiensis. Lineage (NCBI taxonomy): Eukaryota > Metazoa > Arthropoda > Malacostraca > Amphipoda > Hyalidae > Parhyale > Parhyale hawaiensis. The sequence continues at coordinate 9,440,458 of LQNS02000210.1, forward strand.
TTTGACCATTAGCCTACTACTATTATACATCACACTCATGTACTTCCATCAATGTACTATGGATGTTCAATTGAGCATAAACAGTGAGAAGGAAGCGAGCACCATTTGGCAGAGAGACAAGGTGAAAAGATGCTGGTGTTAATATAAGTGAAGGACGTCGTAAATGAAATATAGGAAGATCAGTCTGAGCCACGGCTTCACGAGATACAAAAATAACAAGAATGTAAGGAGTGCGAGTTATAATCAATGTTGAAGGTTCGAGATGATCAATGAAAGCGCTACCTCGATGGCGCAAAGTAAACTCTTAAGGACCCTAGAGCTTTTCGTTTTTCCAGAAGAACAGCACTAGTTGTGACGTCTTTTATATACGATATTGGGTGTCATAGGGCTAACCCGCTAACGTAACTAACCTGAGATATCGCGTAGCCCATTCAAATAAATGCAATATCTCACGACGACATAACAGTAAATAAGCAAAATATACAGAGAGAGTGTAATGCTGTATCAGCAAAAATTCCCTTGACATTAGTATTCGAGTCGCACAGTGTTTAGTTTACGTCATTCAAGACGAAAAAAACTCAGCAAGCGAACAAGTTTGTGCCTTTGAAGCGGCGGCCAGAGCGTGTAACTGACGGTAATCAAGTTGAATACATTGCGTACTCGTATGAAATATCTACATAGCTGGCAGACAGTTTACAATTACACGAAATTAAAGGACTTGTAGTTTCCCGCACAGAGAAGAGTTGACAACTATTAGATTTACTAATTTAAAAAAGCAGCAATTACCTCAGATATCCTGGTAACCCCAAAAGCACCACGCTCACGTTTTCGATTGAGTTCGCTGTGGGCAGCACACGGTAAGTGACGGACACGCTCGTACAACATCCGCTGTAGTTATAAATCACAATAAAAAAAATCGAATACCAGAAGCAGCTGAAGCCTCAAGCGCTGTACGATGCCGATGCACGTAAAACAAATGAAGGTTAATGGCCAAGCACGAAGAAAAGTGGAACAAGTCGAGCAGAGAAGGCTGACCACAGCCGTAACCTTTTGGCTCTGCCATATAACGAGCGATGCCTGGCCACGTTATATATAGGTACGTGTATATAGAGTGATATACCGTAAGAACCTCATGTTCCTTTTAAAGTAATACTAAATATGTGGAAGGAATACACAGATATACATAGTCGAACAGAAAACGTAAGAATGAGTAGACAAAAGAAACGATGTGTGTGTATTATTATTTTCTTAACTCACAGTGCACCAGCGAACATGGACAAAAAAAAACTGACGATTGAATATGTGAATTCTTTCTGTCTCATGTAGCCCGGAGAATGATCTAGAATATTTAACTGTCAGCAACAGGTGAGAATTATTTTTGGTTTTCACTGCCCCTGGGCAGATAATCTATGCAGATTGTAGAAGAATGTAGGTATCTCCTGCAGACTGTGAGAATAGTTTTGTCTCACAAGTCCCCCTGTGCAACGGAATCGGAAACGTGGGAGATTGTGTCTACCGTGGAATGTGTTGGATCTTACTGGTCTTACATGCCCCAAGAACTTGATCCAGCACAAAGAACAGGACCATGAAGTTCCTAAGCTGACGATTCTCAATCATACTGTGCTCCATGCACATTATACCAACGCATGAGTATTTTATCTGATGAAACATCTGCAATGGCAGGCAATTTCGACATTGACCACAATGTAATGCTCATGCGCTAAATATCCCGAACTGATCAATACTTGCTTGCCAATTCGTTTCAGTTCACTTTTTATTTGGTTACATCGGTGCATCGAACCAAATTTTATTCCCCGCAGGAAAAATCATTCCGTGCAAATGTTTCTCAGTTTAAAATCTATACAGTTGGAATCTAGCTCAGGTCGCACGTGACACTGACACGAGACCCAGAAACTTCAACAACACGGTGCGAATATATTTCTGTAGCTCCTGCATAATGTGTACGGGAAATTAGTTCCTGCATAATATCTTCAGGAAATTACCCATAAAATTATAACCTTTTGCACTGCAATGGCCACAATGTCACGACTGGATTGGTGGTACATGAATACAAATCTTCAGGAACCCAACATTTAAAGCAGAACTCGATGAGAGTAATTTTCGCAATGCCTCCGACAATAGGACGCATACTTTCCACCCATACATAGAAGGTGTCCAGAAGATGGAGTTTGGGCAACGGTACAGCACATTACGGGAGCGACAGCAGCACAGGCACGTGACCTACAATGGTAGCAGAGACACTTGAGGAGGCACAGCGTGTCTTAGGCTAACGGTGGGGACTTTCCTGGACAGGGACTGTAGATATCTAAGTGATGATGAGCTGTACACTTATGTACAATACGGCACAATTATTTGAGAAAGCTTTGGTTAGTCCATAAAGAGGTTTGTATACAAGTGAAACATCACTTAAAAGAAACAACATCTTGATTAACAGGTGATGTCATAGCATGGGTAGATACAAACGAAATATCATATACATATGTGATACGTGATGAAAAGAAGCATGTCAGTGTAAATAGAAGCCGTCATAAGAAGCAGGTAACATATATAAAGACTAACATCATAGAACACAATAAGTGCAACTGTTTGAGTCGTCATTACAGACGTAAACATGTTTCAGACCAACTAGTTTGTTGATGCACGTTACAGACAACGGAATTTAGTGGAACTCACATATAAGCGGTATTTAAAGTACAATGCAGACATACGCGCTTTTGCATCCAGTCAAATCTACGTACTTTATTGGGAGCATGAAGACCGATAATGGACGATGAGCACAGTCTATGAGACAACACACATACAAAGCACGCTCCAATTAATGAGCCTTAACGACAAGGTTATAACGTACAGAGAGCCACAACATTTTGCTTGCACGTAAAGTTAAAGAATTCGGTTTTTAGATATTAAAACGGAAACACTTCCACTTAAAACATTTTGGCTTTGCTAACTATACACATTCAGTACTGGTGTATAGAGACTGGAAATAACTTACGTCATTTCCGTTTTAATAAAAAGCACTACAGACGATAGCACAGCCTAAAATACAGAATAAGGCCCTTACAGCTTTGTTACATACATTGAAACGATTGGACAAATTTCCAAATTATTAAAATGCACTGAAACTACTAATAGTGCACCAAAAGCTTATAATACCACATAAATAATCCAGTTGAGTTGTAAAGAAAAAATGCATAAACTAAAAACAGGTCAACATGAACGGTCGTCACCAACTACATTTGTCCTAGAAGGTACAAGCGGCATGGTTTCAAGACGCAACTGATGAATCAAAAGCCATATATGTAAATTACAATTTAGACAATATACAAACCATAAAGATTATAAAATACGTGTACATGCAGTTAAGCAACATTTTTATACAAAACCCCAACTCGAAGCATTTAAACTTGGGTACAATATTCCTTTCACCACCAACATAAGCAACGTTAAGCAGTTTTTCTTTTTCTCATTGATCAGCCCCATTGATCGACGCTCTTTCGATATTTTTCAACAAAATACTTTTTTTAATGCAATGAACAAGCACAAACAAAATGCCATGCCAGAGTTAAAGTCAATTTATCGAATAAATTTAGCATTCCAATATGCCATGCCGAGCTTCATGCCAAATTATCGACTAAATTTAGCATTAATGCAAACAATTAAGAGACGACGGACGGCACGATAGGCAATTAGGCGGCTCACCGGGATGCTCGGTTCCCATGGGTGCAGCTAACGGACTTCAGAATACTAAACAGACTGTGACCAGCCAATCCCGCATTCATTAAGTACTGAAAAAATGACACAGTTGCCAGCAGGGTTATCCATTATTATGGAAGCTTGAAGCAAATGATGACTGGTGGCGCACATTTGTGTCACAGCAAGAATTTGAGGTCGGACGCTAAGAAAAATAAGTTTGAGCTGCCTCCACAAATCCTCTATTAGAGCAGCTTTCTTAGGAGTGAGTAGAGCAGAAAATGACTACAACGCTGCACGTTTATAAATTGACAGGAATTTGAGACAAAAGACCATGGAAGAAATCTAGCCCAGAGAAGCACTTATTGGCTGATGGCGTTTAATATATGATACGCGTTAGGAGACACAAGGCACATAATGGACTGAACTTTCGAAATAAGCACAGACGATTCGCTGGAAATCAGTAATTAGTAATTTTAATTAATTATATCCGGACTACGACGAAAGAACCAATTCCGAATAAAAAATCACTATGAGAAATTCAAATGGTATATTGTATACATTCTATAGTTACCGAAAATCACAATTTACATCAGCAGCTACATTATTCAAGTAAGGTACTTTTTTTCAAGCAATAAAAACAGTTAACGAATGTAGGTCTAATAGAGAGACATGGCTCTTTCAATAAATTTTCATATGGGTTAGATAGGTTAACTGCAAAGCATCCTCAACTTACGAAAAAAGAACACTGCCGCTTCTGGCACATGTGTAGCGGCATGTGTCGGTGACAATTAGTGACAAAATAATCCAACTTTACGACCATTTCGAGTTCTTTCCGCAAAAATATTTCCTTTGTGAGGCGCCACTTCGTAACGGACAGACTGGGGGAAATCAGTGAAGCTTGGCCAACTCAGAGAGTCAAGCGAGGTTGTGGCGAGCAAGAGAGGTTATGCAGGTTATGTAGGGAGATCTCCGGGCAGAACTGGCTGTGTCTGAGTCATAAGAGGGAGCGTTTCTCAAGTATTAAGCGCGTGGATGGTCTTAGCAAATCCACTACCGCTAACAGCGACTACATGCGTCAAAGCACTACCTCCCCTGGATATAGTCATCTCTGAATTTCATTTATATATTTACTCAGCAATATGGAAAAATGAATGACCCGGGGCTGAAAAGGCTGACACTCTTAAGTAAAGCTGAATACTGCATAATATGGAGCAGGAGTACTAGTAAAAGCAAAAAAAATTACGAACGCATCAGGGACACAATGTCTATATCGCGCCGAACTATTCCTGTGGTTTAACACAGGCTCGTGCGCCACTAGGGCGCGCCGTACGTCTCGTTTCAAATTTCCAATGATTTTCGTCTCGGCTTTTCTGCATTGAGGTCTCAGAGTGGTCAGTGCGCTACTGACAGGAAAAGGCGCAACTTGTGCATCTCCAACCCCTGACACGGCTGAACGCTTTCGCTCAGCTACGGCGCGCAGGGGAAGGAAACGAAAAACAAGAAGTTAGAAGTCTAGCGGGAATAGGTCGGCCACCTCGATCGGCAGCCGACCTCCCGAAACAGAAGGGGAGGAATTATCGAGAGCCTACCTACCTTTACAAAACTAACCTCGTCAGCGCATGAACTGTGGCAAGCTGGAACATCCCGTGCGGAGAAGACACTAGGGACCTTTGGGGTTGTGAGGATCAAATATATTGTGACAGGGAAAGGGCCCGCCAGAATATACCCCTGAGGGCTAATATGGAGGATATGGGGTATACGTTACCAGTTACTGCATCTACAGACTAGCTCCCGTAGTTTTATTGAGGAATAGTTTCCAAAATACGACAATGTGAGAAAGATTTTTCAACTGCTGCGCCATCTCCTTCCTACATGAAGTTTATTTTACAGCCTGTGTTTTTTATTTCTCAACCACATCAAATAATAAAGTTCTTATACTTGGTTGGTAACATTTTGTCTCACATTGATGTCAGTTACACGGTGTCTTCCTCAGTAGCCCTACGACGAAGGGGGGTTGGGCAGGGCCTGAAATTTAAAAAGGGGGGTTGATCGAGTAAGTCATTTCAACAGGAAATAGAAAAACTGAAACGAGGCTATGAAAGTTCTTTTCAATTGGCGGCGCTGGTATTTAAAAAAGGATGCAGAACATTTCCACTGGGAAACGATGGAAAAACACAAATATCTGATGCATCTTTGTCTTCTTCTGTAAGTTAATAAATAATTTATCTCTCAATACATGTCTTCCTTCACTCCAAACCCGAGGATTTCAACGCCCTCTCGCATTCCATATATGAAGAGTGCGCGCTTCTGACTCAGTTTGTTAACGGTGTGTTTTGCACAAGCATGAAGGTAACAACCTTGTAAAGGAGTTCCCAAGTTATGAATGAGTCACGCGTAATAACAATTAGTCAAGATCGAACAGCGGGCAGATGACAGGTGCGTACACGGGGACACGTTACAGACGATGATACAACCGTATTAGATCATCGCGAGTTGTCACGGTAGACGTCACACGGGATATGATGTGGACAGGGGCTGTTCCAAGGTAAGCATTTCAATGTATCTTTACACAGGGACACTCATCGTCGACAGTAGGTGTCATCATTAATTATCTTTTCCGAGAATAAGTATGCATGTTTCCATAGACCGTATATACGTTCCGTTCACTAGCACATAGGTACTATCGCCACGCTATTATGTAAAACAAACATGCTTAAAACACTCACAAGAAACAAAATTCACGATAAAAACGAATAAAAATGCAACTATATTCGCACAACTAGAAAAGGTAGATTCATGTGTGTACTCAACGCTACGAATTTGTGTTTCTTGCAATAAATACATTGCTCGCATCACCATGAACTGCTTGATTTATGCTTAAGGGCCCTTTATTTAATTACAAGGCATTTTATTGATTTTTTTTTCTCTGAGCCGGAGGATCTACTAGTCATTTTAAGTTGGCTTTCTAATACTCTACGTCTCGAGTAATGAACCTCTATTCCATATAGTATCAAAATATTTGGATTTATTTTAAAGCATACTTCGGGTAACGGGGTCATCCCATGTGTACCTATTGAAGCGCGTACACTAAAAAAGTAGCAACCAAGAATCACGGCGTCCCACCCGTCATCTACGCTTCGTGAACGCCATAATCACGAAGGATCGAAGATGATATTTTACACTGGCGTAACTGACCGATCTGGCCTCTGTATCGAGACATATGTCATCCGTATAGCGGTGACCGTCCATTCCAATAAATCAGAAACAATAATCAACACAGATACCTATAACTCTTAGATACCACTGCCGCTTCATTCATAAAATACTCGCACAATTAAAGCAAACCAATACATGCATAACGACTTCCACTGTCACGATGAAATAACACAAATGCGTTGCGCAAATTGCTTCCGGATACATGTGAATTAACACTGGTTCGCCGAACCCAGACATGCTTCCGTTGTGCTGAAATTATAGAAATATGCAACACAGAGCACCATTATACACCTGAATATTCAAACACAATGTTTTTGTGTTCAAATTGAGACACATTGGATGAAGTCCTCTGAATACGCAGTACACAAATATGTGACAATGCATCTATGTATATACCTCTTCATACTTGCGAACATATGAGATAAACCCATCACTTGAACCTACTAGCGCTGCAATCATACAAATACTCCGCACAATATGTACGTGTACATCTGGTCATTGACACGCTATTACAGCAAGAGATAATATCCTTGAAACATACACTATATGGTACAATGTTACAAAAACACCGCAGTCGTCGCATTCATATGCACCTGAAGTATACGTATCTATTCTTAGCTAAATCTATCGTCAAGTCTCCCTATCCACGACAGTGGTGATCCAGAGACAGAAGAGCAACAAGCAATACGCACATCAAACAAAACGAAGAACTTTCGTACAGAAGAATATCGTAAGTGGACGGGAACAGAAATTCAAGAAAGAAAAGGAAAATTGAAACCAAGTTCGTCAGCAGTATACTAATATAAAGGAAAGAAGCACAATGGGCACGAAAGCACACTGTCCCACAGGCCACTGACTGAAGTATCTATGTACACATCAACCAGAACATTCGTACATCAAGTATGCCAAGGTAACGTAAGCCAACCGCACTCGCGCTGCGATCCCTCAAATGCGCCAGTCACGCAAGCCTCGCGCATGTCACAATGAACCGAAAATATTATTGCATTCACCGAAGACGATTCTACGAAGTGTGGCAGAACTGGACGAGCCAGTGGCCCCTGCAAGGCGACATTCGTCATCCCACATAGCGGTGCCCGCACACACCCAAATCAAGAACTCACGCGGGGAAATCTTCAGCAAATACTTGTGTAATTGGCTGTGAAATTAGAGGTTGCGGCAGGGAGATGGCGACACTGAAATGACATCAGGAGCTCAGCTGTTCCAGGGACACAAGTGTGGCGTTAATATCTACGAATACAGGAGACATGGGAGTCAG
>LQNS02000210.1:9449308-9486858 GCA_001587735.2 Parhyale hawaiensis
TAGTCAAGCAGTACGCTGGACCGTCAGTGCAGTAAATAACCTTGACAGTTGTAATGATACCTGTGACTTGGACGGCACATACGTCCAGGTCGGCATGAACGTTCTTTGCAGAAGAGCGAGCATTGAACTGAGAAGAGCCCGAAGCAATGTAGCCGTGGGTGCCATAGAGTCGTGATTTGGAAAGGTTGCACTGGACATTGGGATAGCGTCAAGAGAGATACTGCCAAACTGAAACTTGATGGAGTCAGACAAATACCGACAAGAGTACAGATGGTAGGCAAAACAAGCATGGAAGTTCGTGGCGCCAAACCGCAACAATCACGCAACGCAGTATGAACGCTAGCGAAAACTACAAGTACAACCCCAAACGCAGTAGTGAAGCTACTGATAAAAAAAATGAAAGCTCATTCGTGCCTAAAGAAATACATAAAACGTAGATGGAAATGGTGAACGCAGCGTGGAAGTGGAGTGACATCAAAATGCACAACAGATTGGAAATTTGAAAACCATGCAGTATCACCACAGAGCTAAATGGAAACACGTCAAAACCAATGGAAAAAACAAACGAAACCCTAACGCCTAATGGAAATAGGAACAAAACAGCGCAGAATCCAGTGGAAATTATGACAGAGACAACAACGCCAGAGGAAAATAGGAACACAACATCGAAGTCGGCAGAAATTACGAAGAAGGTAGCATCACTGCCTCCCACATCGACCTTGTTCTCCGACACATCATCTGAGGCAAATAGCTTCCGCCATTGTGGTCGGTTGGCGTCATCTCCAAATGATGAATGCCACCAAAATGGAGAAATAATTGCCCCGCGACGATGAATTGATGTAATTCTTTCAATGAGGGCTGCATCTGCGACTTCGACACATCTTCGGGATGATTAAGGAAATGAAAACATGTATTCTGCGTGGTGCCCTACGCACAAAAAAACGACAGGGGGTTCAGGAGTAATTTGGGCACGGTGTGTTTCAGAGTTCGGGCCGGCAGTACACTCAATCATTACTGCAATTTGAGTCGAAGTCAATACTTCACCGTGTGCATGCGAAACTTCTCTACAACAGAAGCGTCTAACTCAGTGCGTAACAGCGAAGGGACTGGATCACTCGTACTCCATTCGTGGGGATGGAGTTTCACCAACAGAAGTGTGTAAACAATGTTAGGCGTATGAGCGAGATTTGAGCAAAAATTTACTAATTGATATGTATAACTGCTGCTATATAACGTTGATGATATCCTTGATCTTTTAATAATGTTGAAAAGTTAGAGCATCCCTTTTCACTACAATGGCAATGAAAAAGACGAAAAAATACGACAGCCTATGTAAATGGAAACGCGGAACCTTTGCCAATACGTGTTCCCCAATTGAATCCACATACATGGGCACAACAATCTGAAAAGAAAAGGAAGAATAGAACTAAAACCGTCAGTAAACATATGGAAAAAGAGAAGTCGGGAAAGTCGGCACAGAAGAAAGATGTCTCAAAGGCCCAGCCCAGTTTTGGACAAAGGGAACCTTTAAGGACCTGCAGAGACGCGACTCTCGAAAACGCAGGATGCGATTATCTAACTAACCAACCCTATGGCTTATTCTATACCCCATGATGAGGGATATCCTCGATACCAGTACCAGCGTAAAATCCCACCTAATAACGGAGATATCCACGCGATTTCGCAAACAGAGACTGAATTTGATCAGAACGCATATGACTGGTTACAGTGGCGAGTGCCATATGCACGTAGCCAAAGGGAGAGCAGGGCAAGATCGGCACTCCATCACAGTAGATTTGATGAGGGACGCCCAACTAACAGGACCGATAAGAAAGGCTGCCTGAACCCGTTGCGGATTTCTACTTGGTCAAAGTATCGGCAGCAGAGCACAATTTCTAGTAAAAAATTAGACTTTGGTGAACATACTAGATCTGCTACGCATATTCATGGAACAAGTTAACACACCACACTACTCAAGTATTGTACATATGTAGCCAAACTAACAGCTTAAACACAATAATTTGTATTTTAATAGGAATTTAATTCCAAATAACATACTAAGGCCTTAGCGAGAGAAGTAACGTTTTTCTTGCGATTCACTTTGGAAAACATAGTTCGGCTACAATTTTATTCAGTCACCACACGGAACGCACGTTTAATTCTCCATAAAACGTTCACGTTAATCACTGTTCAAGAGTTGACATGCGCTCTAAGGTACAGAAAACACGGCTGTTTACCTGCAGCTGACCAGCAAAAGTAACAATGGAGTCAGAGCAGCGCGACTCCACGCGCACGAAATGGAACAGCTGAAATCATTTCCTAGAGCAGGCGACGAGCACAGAGGCGTCTTGCATAAGAAGACAGCAGCAGGTACAGAGAGAGAGAGATACAATGCGAACCATCGAGGCAATCGATCCAACGTTCCCACTATTCCGCTGAGCAATCCAGCACTGATAACAGGGACAGAACGGGACCAATTGTGGGATGTTGTGCAACGGGCACTTGCCGACCCACTATCGGCAAATACATAACAATGTCAACAAATGATGCAAATACGTCAAGCTAAACTTGCGCAACTGATGGCAATTGAAGGAAGCAACGAGTGAAACCACCGCTGACACCACCACAACAACATGCGCAATGCATGGACTTGTTTGGCAGGAGACGGAAGACAGTGAAAAGATAATGAAATGAATCAAATGGCACAACAGAGAAGGAACGTCAGCGAACCACTCAGAATTATAATACAAGTTAGATTCGACACAAAACACAGATCTATTCGGTACGTCTAGTAACGCTATATATACACACAGCACTGACTTTTGTGAATGTCAACCAGAGTATATTTTCAAAAAGTAGCACACCAATCGAGTGCATGAAGTAGCGTAACATGAAAACTCAGAAGTTCAAGTAAGATTAGGAATGATCAAAAGTACACAGCAACTGTGCATTGTTTAAGGCACAAGCTAGACACATCGAAAGCTGGGAACGTTAATAAATGCAGTAGACCATTTCTGAATATTGACAGATGATCTGCTTGGCAACGGAGATAGCACACGTGTTCCTGCGCCACGAATTAAAAATACAAGGCCTTAAAGAGTTGAGGAGAAGAGCCCTGAGTTGTGCACTGTTTAAATGAAACCGTAATTTACAAACGATAGGCGGATGCGTACACGCGTCAGGAATGCGATTCACAGAAGTAATGTCAAGATAAGTGAAAAGCAAGGCAATAATTGACGGAGAGATATGATAACACGAACAATGGCAGTAAAATGCGAGAGCACAAATCTCAAGGGACAATAAAAGATACGGTAGAGCGCTCATGGAATAACGACCGTATGGGGCAAGATACGCCAGCGATAGAAGTAATGTATTTAATAGGTAATATAACACTTTCCGATGAAGAGAAAATGCCATTTAGCTAGATAGACTAGGCTAATTTCAGTCGCTTCTTGTGACAGAAGATGGTGCAATGTAAATAAGGTGTATAAACGTGAAGTGAAAGGAGACACGGCGACATTACCCTAAGAGAATTCTAAACAAATCCTGAAGCTATAGCAGTAAATCAGCTGCAGGGTTGGCCCGAAATTTTGTTAGGGTAAGAGTACGACGAAAAAGTAACTGCAATAGGGTAGATATGCACCTGAACCTTGTATAATGTGCTCTCATTCAATGGGGTTCCGTATTAGGTATGTACCTAATATTCGTATAAGGTACCTACGTGACACTCGTACAAGGTAGGAATTATGAATTTTAGATAGTCACCTAAGAAATATTAATTTTCTTCAATATTCTAGTAAGTATTTTAAGGTCTTCAATATTTACGAAACAGTGCTAGTTTTCCTCTAGTTTAAGATCTGTAGTAAAAAAAAAACAAGAGTGACAAAACTTATACAAGGTTCCTTCTCACACGAGGCACACATACTTCGGTCGGCATCCCTTATCTTATATCAGGTACACCTGTCCTGTATAGGCCTAAAACAGCCATAACTCAGTCTCAAACAGTTATACATTAGTAACCCTACACAAACACTTTTATTTTAAAATAAATTTAATGAAGGTGCACAACTTCAGGGCGTTCACTCGATAGAGGAGCAAAAATTAATTCGCGATAAAATTTCATCGAAAATCAGTAACAGCGTAATCAATAGATCAAACATACTATAGCTTTTTAGGCTATACTGGTATATACTACACACGATAGTTTCAACACATATGTACCACTTACCAACATACTAGCCAATTTATTCCTTTCGCAAGCAGAAGCAACCACTCCTTTAATGTTCATTAGTCGTTATAGAGTTTTCCTAATACAATTTTAGCATTTCTCTCATGGATTAACACACTAACAAAGCGCCACATAGTGTTATTCGTACCAGAAAACAGAATTTAAATTATTTAAAAGGCTAAAGTTACACAACACTCTCCAGTAAGTTAAGCCGACAGCACAGTTAGCGTCCTAAATTGACACAGGAAGACAGTGAGAGCACAGATGCTACAATAATTAGCCCAGTTTCAGGATACCACGTACAAAAAAATCCCTAACTATAAGCGATTCAGACAATCTGCTGGGTCTGATTTCTCAAAGACTTCACAAAATCAAGGGGGAACAACAGCAACTGCACACTTCCGAGAATATGTGCCCATGTCATCGCTCCAACTTTGTTACCTACCGCTTATCCTGTTGCTAACTGAACTACTGTGTAATCTCGGGTTATTTATACCCGCAGCACAAACCAGTGCATGTGGGTTTCCCAGGTGAGGGTGCGGTCTAAGTTGACTTTACCTTTACCTTTATTTGAACCAGCAAACGACGCATAATTAAATACGTTAACGAGGCAACGGGTTCAGTCGACTGGGTCATCAAAGTCTATCTAAACCAAGCCCACTCCACCTGCAGGAGCTGCAGACAGGCAGTTTGGCTTCGTCACTGTGAATAAAGTTACAGGTGTCAGAAGCAACCCGATTATGCTGACCCGACAGAAAACTCCATTTCACGAAGTAAGACTGAGTTGGTATTGGTGGTCTCGCAGGCGACGGATGAGGGTCAACGCCTGAATTTCGATTGAACGCGCCAAAGCCAACAAGTCGTGTCTCAAACTAGTCCAATCAAGTCGAGCGGGCTTGGCTTAGATCGACTTTTTGAACCAATTGAACGTGTCCTACATTGTTAAGTTGAATAAACAAATTGTATATAACTTTTCAGTTACTTCAATGCATTCGCGCCCGCAGCTGTAGGCTTACCTCACCATTAACTTCACTATCTGAGAGTCCGCGCACTGGAGCCATTTACATGTACCTCATTTGCAACAACATTTACACCGGTAAACCTTTTATCATCTTCTGAATGCGGCCTAACGATAACATCCATATGCGATGAAAAAATTATAGATATCTCTGAATAATATGCAAAGAAAACTCCAGCTGATGAAGCCAAAGATTTCATCTAAGGGCATGTTGCATTGAACGCCAAAATTATGCTTCCGAGGCTCAACTGGTTAGGAACTTCAGGCAAATACGCTGGCTTCAACGCATTGAACTGAGTTTCAAGCATTGGCCCTCGTGGGGAGCAGTAACACTAGAGACTGCCAGAAAATCAATTCAATCTTGCTTCGCAAAATGGGATCTTGAGCAGTTTAAACGTAATTGCGTTGCTTCTAACACTTGCAACACGTTGTAACATGGCAAGTCCAAAGCATCTATCTTAAGTTTCGGACAAGTTATATCTCGAAGGCTTAATCTCGGCGTCCAACCGAATACGCCTAAGTCCTATCTATAGAAATTTAGGCTGATGCTAACAGCAATTTGAATGCCTTATTCAAGACATAAAGAAGAGCTTTTCCATACTTGAAACAGATGTCAATGTCAGTACTAATCTCTCGGCTGCACTAACCAGGAAATTTTCAGCACGTACTTTCGAGACGAATAGACAAGAGAAATCTGCTGTCATAGACAATAAACTATTTACGATGAAATGAATATTCACATGAGACAAATGAAAAAAAACACATCCAAAATAATATGCACGATTACAAGAAATTTTTAAAGCAACAAAAGTATAAAAAACTATATGCACGCGTCACAATATAAACTGTAATAATATAGTTAACCTTACAATATACTTTTTGTATATAAAGTCAATCGTCATTTGGGCCGTCAATCGCATTTTTGGAAACCATGGAAACACTGATTTTTGAGAGTGAAAATACTGTTTGAGCTCAAAACACAGTCCATGCATGAACATTTGTCAACAGTACCAATAAACATAAACGATCAAATGGAATTTAAATGCATTACCTACTCATGGCAATTTGCCACTCTTCTACACTAATATCGACACTATAATTATACGATTAAGCCAACACTCTAGAGAGCATTTCTTAAATTGCCGTGCTATTATTCGTGACCAACAATCATATTCTTCTTAATTTCGCTAATGAAGAAAATGCTGCACTGTGCAGCATTTTCCCACATTGAAGAAGGAAGTGAAGGCATAACCAGCCAAAAATCGATCATGGAGCGTTGTGACAAAGCGCGTTGGAGCAACTCCTGTCGCACGCACACGGCGCTAAACAAAGGGATAACGTACGCGACGTCGCCATCAATGTAAAGCATGATAACATGTAAGAGCTTCATGCCCTGTAATAATCTCGTCAGTGTATATGAAGAGGTACTTGCGTCGTCCAAGTGAAGAATAAAGATAAAATCAGTGTAGAGGTGAGTTAGAAAGGGCTGTCGTGTGCAGAAGGCAGGCAGGCACGGGTGATGCAACGTTGCGTAAACCGATGGTTCCGTTGGTAGTGGCACCGCGAACACGCTGTTTTGGGGAGGATTGCCTACAGCAACTTCCGAGCGCTCCGTACGGGTTGCAGTTGTCGGCGCTGCAGGCGGAGGAGGCAGCGAGCGATAGCCTATGATCGAGCCCACAAAAAATGAGCCACTGTGCTGTCAATGGATGTACCATCATTGGTAAGGATCGCCCATTGTTCAACAAGGGGCATTAAGCGTTTTCCGCCTTTCCATCGGAAAGTAGAGCGAACGCCAGGTCGAAATTTCTCACACAGTGATGAGTCGGACAAACGTAAGATTGCACCAAGAGTCCACAGCGAATAGAAAAGTAAACCGCAGTAAGTTCACAAAGGCTTGAGCAATATATATATTGACGACATCAATAACCATAAAAATATTCTCTTGAACGTTATCATAATGCACTAGAAAGTCAAATATATTGCAGTAGACGCACCGTTAATTGCAGTAACTTCCATGTCCACTTTTTTTTTAGCATGCTCATCTCCGACCTATCGCCATACAATTACAGTGCATAGAAGTAAGCAAAATAATTGTAATAATAACGGTGACTCTAAAAAAAAAAAACTTTTAAGGGCACGTAGTTCAGTGACGAACACATTTTTTAATCACAAGATGCTGGCTTTACGGTCGTTCGCAGGTCACAAATCACACAGTAATCAAATGTTCAATTAAAAAACATCATCTTCGAGGGTCACATAGCTCGCTACACTCTGATATCCCACTCGTCACCGGAAGACTACGGCTCTACAGCAGCAAGAAGCTCAGGGCAAGCAACTAATTGAGAACTGATAAAAGCACCAACCACAGACAGCACTACGCAAAAGCTTTCTTCCGCCATGTCCTTCAAGCCCCGAGGCATCGAAAAGGTTAGTCACCAAAGCAGCCTTGAATCTTCCCTCCACATGCCACTGCATGGTATTAGGCATTGTTCAATCAAAACGAAAGGATGGACTTGAAGAGTCGAAGCTTACCCTTCAAAACTTGAGGTGCCCGATTTCGATCCCTTTTGTCTTTGCCATATTGTCCAATGCTAGTTTTTGGTCTCTCAAATCTTCCATTTCTTACGAAGGTTCGGGAGGCTTCCAGATCATCGGCGCGGTGGGCTGAGTTAATTTCATTGTTATGAAGCAAATTTTCATCCATTCTTGATTTGCTGCGACCGTCCACACGACCAGTGACGGGAATTCTGCTTTTGCCTAACAAAAGCATTTCATGGCCCGAATCCAACATGAGCCTCTCTTCGTGAGACAGAGGACCATTGCCATCCATGTCTTCAGAAGAAGGAGAGTTCGATGACGGGGACGATAGGCCTCTCGTACCCCGCATTTCCTCTCGCCGTCCCATGCACCTCTTCTTATCCAAAATTACCTCCTCAGGAAGAGCCAAACCTTCCTGATACGGGGGCAAGCTTTGGAATTGATGAATGGTTCGAGAAAACAAATCGTGGTCCAACTCAAAGTCGCCTATTTTGTCTTTATTTTGATAATGATGTTCAAACTCCAAGTCCAAATCGCAGCTTCTGCGATACCATCTCTTTCTATCTAAACTAACGTGGTTCAGTGATAAGGGTTCATCTAATGGCATCGAGGGTCCGTCTAATTCAAAATCACAGCTGCGTCTTCTCCACTGGTCTTTGGCAAACTTTCGGGACTCGCTAAATTCACTTCGATGAGACGGCATATCCTGAAAGTCGCTTCTCTTATTCGGCTGCATCTTATCGAAATAACTACCAGCAACTAACGAATTAACGGCTTCAGTTGTTTGGTTTGGCACGGCACCCTCACGTTGCATATTGCGCAATCGCTCCATCTTCCGTCGCCCAATTGGGGTGCGGCTGTCATCAAATCTATTACCGATGCCTTCGGCGGTTTCTCCGTAGTCTGTTTTTCTCCCTTTAGAAGTGGCGTACGTGCGATCGGCTCCCTTTCTCTGTAGGTCGTGGTCTAGAAGAACGTCATTGATGTTCCCTCCATTCAACTGTTTATCGATGTTTTGCCAACGACTTCTCAATCCAGCGCGACTCCGACGAAGTGCAACATGGTTACCGTTGTGGCCATCGTCACGTGGGTCTTCGTTTTCAAACCTTGAAAGGTCCCAAACGCTCTTGGCTTTGAGCTTTGGACGGTCCATTAAGGGAGACTGCTGCTGCAGAGCGATATCTGCGGTCAGAGCAGTTTCCCAGTTGACCTTGTTCGGCCGACCATCTTGCTTGGAGCCCTTGCTGTTATTTGCTATGGCAACGGGTCTACGATGCCGTTGTTCGGAGTTCCTCAGGCGAAGAGCATCCCATTCAGGATTGCGAGCGTAACGGCGCTCTCTTTCAAATCTTCGGCGAGCTTCGAAATCACTTTCATCCTCACTAGAATCGTCCAAATATTTACGATCTAAGCTCTTGCTTCGATTGTACTTCTTAGGCGATAACCTTTCGTGATAATCGCTAGGTCTTTCTAGTTCATTGCGAAGGAAGTTCACTTCATTCTTCGTAGCCGCACGATTGTTAGTAAATGGAGCGCCCTTGTAACCTCTCAAATTTAAGTTTTCAGTGCTTTTGGCCAACTGGTTAGTAACCGACTTAGTTTGTCTGTTATCACTGCATGCATCATACTTAACGTTAGGCTTAAGATTGACTTGGTTATTGAGAATCATTTCATTCCAGTTATTGCTATAGCGGTTACGAGCATCTTGGTTCATTGTACTGCGATAATCTAGGGATGAATTCATCTTATCGCCATAACTAGTTTTTAAGTTACTTTTTAATGGCTCACCAGAAACGTTCGCTACCTTACCGGTTAATTTAGCACTGGTTAGATCACTATCACTTTCAATTGCGCCCTCACCATAATTGGTGTCACCAAATTTTGAGACATTACTACCATTATAACAATTGACACTGTCGGAGGCACGAGGTCGCAGTCCATCAGTTGCAATGTTATTTGCGTCGAAGCCATGCTGATTTCTTGTAGCTGATGTCGTCTGTGAAATGTTAGAAGCCGTGGCCCCTTCTTTTCTTCTCGCCTCGGCCGTTGTTTTAGCGGCGACCGCAACCAATTCCTCTTTTCCGCCGTTGCGTAGATAATCCATCGACCTCGAGGTAGTCAAAGCGCGAGTGCAGTGGTCACTGACACGATCCTCTTGACATCGTACATTGTCACTATTTAGACCAAAACTGTGCCGCTCGTGCGCGCTGAAATTGCCGCTGTAGAAACGACCGCCGTAGGGCATGGAACTGAAACTAAAGCCGTTGCTGGACGAGTTAACGGTGTGCGAAAGAGACTTGGATGAATCGTGAGGGTAATTTTCCATGGTGTCCTGACTACTGTCAAGCCTGAAGTTGACACCGCTGTCGTATTCTTCAGATGACGGCGTTGCTCTCATAGTAGACAGCTTGGCGTCGTTGAAGTGTTTCGAGTGAGCCGCATCGTCGACACCGTTAGCTGCTCGGTCATACGACGTCATTTCCGTTTCATATTTGTTAAGTATTTTCCGTCGACTTAAAGCAGCTCTGTCTGGAGGCACGGGAGCTTCGCGGCTGTTGACAGCGAAACCATTGGCACTACGGTGTGTGGGGCGGACGGAAGGAACGATCTCTGGGTCAAGCTCTCCGTGTAAATTCCTGAACGGGTCTTCATCATCGGCAAATATACACGAACGTCGGCGTTTTTCTCCTTGGACGTTGCGGCAGTCCAGGGTGATGTTGGAGTTTCCGATGCTGCCAGATTTATTCATCTGTTTCGATATCATTTTATTCACGTTGCCAAAGCCGTTGGTTGTGACACCATTAGGTCTGAATTTGTTTCCTTCTCCATTTGCTGGTTTCCGAAAGTTAACTCGATCAACGCTGGATGATTTGACATTAGCTTTCGTGAAACGGCCGCCGCCACCTCCGGTTTTGCTCTGCGAAGAAATTTTGCTATCGGCTTTGGAGCGATTGACTCCAGGATCGGAACTGTCGTCTTCGTGACTGTTGTGGCTGTGGGACCCGGAGCTAGTGCCGCTGCCACCGCCCATTCCTCGGGCACCGGAGTCGTCAGTTTCACTTTCAAGCTTGTCTTCGTAGCTCCTGCTCCTCGTGTAATAGCGGCCAAGACCTTGAACGTTGTGGAGTTTTCTGCCTCTTCCAAAGGCACCAACGGTCTCATCATCTTGGTGGTGGTTACTGGAGGAGCCGTTGCTGTTGTTGTGACCGCTCCCGAAGAGTCTGTTGTGGTGAAGAGAGAGAATGGCCTCCCGCTGGGCCGGAGAGAGACACTCCCATGCCCCATCTGTTGGGAGCGAGTCCATGAGACGGTCCTGGAGGCTCCGAATTTTGGGGGATACCCCACGGTTGAGGGCAGGACCCCCGACAGGCTCGGCTACTCGCAGCATCGCCCACTCGTGTTCACTGACGACAATACACAAAAATAGGCCATTTTAAAAGATCACCGGAGCTGGAATGATATAAGTTGACGGTCAAATGCACTGGAATATTTTTGTCACACACATATAGGGACACTTTACGAAAAACACTAAAGCTCCGTCACTTTTTAAATCAGTCACTTGTACAGGACAGAAACACGGATGATTCAGTTAACAATTTCACAAAGCTACGATTACCAACATTTAAAACTGCTAAGAAATATATAAATACTTAGCGTTATGCAACACTATAGTACAGTTCAAGTCAGTCTGTTAACGACTGACTTGCTGCAGACACTGCGTGTCTACGAAATATAGGCTTTGTGCAATGTTTGTTTGTAAGTAAGGTCGATCTGCAAAAGAAAAGAGAAATTAAGTTATATAAGTAATACGTTTAGGTACAAAATATACTCATTCTTTAGAAAAAAGGCGAAAGACCTCCTAGTGGATTTTTATTTATTTTTTACCGCGCAGAACTTATAATTACCCTAGAAACCTCTACTAACAAAACCTGGACCGATGTTTCAGTAACTGAGACACTTCGCTTTCTGGCTTTCAAGTTTTAACAACGTACTTAAAATGAACCAAACTGGCATAGAGAGTGATTTGGTAAGAATGACGAAGAAAAAATAACTAATATCTCTTATAAGCCATTGGTATAATCCAATCGGCTGATCTTGTGTCTTCAGAGGAAACGAGCAACAGCACTGGACAACATAAGGACAAAACACTTTGTATTATATGCGGATACACAAGAACCGTCCAAATCATTAGGTTCAACGGGAGATGGTGACGACGATAGTCAAATTTACTTCTAAAACACAGGGTTCGGCGAGCGCTCTTGTGCTGTATACTCAGCAAGTCCCGGCGTCCTTGATAGAGGACGTACCAAACAATAATACGGGAATCACAAATGCTACTCGGTCGTCGTGTGTGGTAAATGTTGCCCCGCCTTGCTTTCCATAATTAATATTTACCATCGTACAGTATGCAATCATTGAAAAAATGAAGGAAAGAATAGTCAGTCAGCCAAAGATTTTTTCGGCCTTTGTCGATATAAAGCAGCGAGTACAGATGATGGGCTAATTTCAATATTTTCGTATTTTAATATTGTGGGCAGCCATTCGACATTTGACATGTCAAAGCAATGCTGAAGTAATGAGATGGATTCATGGCTCAAGAGTTTCGTTTTTAATTAATCAATTATCACACTAGCCTTATAATATATATTAACACTTACTAGAGTTTGGTTCAGTGATATCCAGCGTTATTAGCACGAGCTAAACTAAAATTTCCAGCTAGCTCAACATACTCATATTCTCATACGTCGACTAAATCGATAGAAAGTTTCGTCTTTAAATCCCTGTTAAAATTAAGGCTGAAGCTACCCTGAACGGCTGCTCTCCCAGCTTAATTTGACCTCTAAAATTTGCAGGCTAGAAGGATAAGCAACATTTTCCTGTCCTATGTACAATCATCTTTGTAATAGAATGAGTGAATTCACGAAATTTCGCTGTTTGATGCATTTACGCACACTCTGCAATTTACGGAAGGAAAATAAATGAAAAATAAGCTGTGGAAAAATGAAAACTTGGTTGCCACCGCTCAAAAGCAGCGCACCGATAACACTATGCAGCAGATTTGGAGCTGCATATACCCGGCCGTTTTATATCGTATGTGCAATGTTTCTGGGTGAGTATACATATCTTTCATACCTAGCTAGTAATCCCAACCGCTAGACACAAATTCACTAGAAAATGCTCTTATCACGATGCTCTACAATCGGTGACTGCAACTCCCACCAGAGAGTGATCTTTCTTGGGCGGCACAGATCGATGGTGCGCTCTTTCACGTTAGAGCTAATTTCTCTCTACGCCCATACGGTATTTTACTAGGCATTTTTGAACTAAATTATCTCTTCTCATAGAACTCAATACAGTGAATGTCAGATAACTCTATCAGGCCTATAAATATCGATCAAATATGATCTGTAAAGTACAAAAGCCTAACAGAATTTCAAACGTGTATACCTGAGCTAAAAATGGGCACGTTTGTGATATAAGCGATAAATAGTTGGCAGTAATTTTTGCTAGATGACGCTAGAACGCACTTTGCATCTTACAATGGACGTTGCGACTTGTTGGAAATATAAATATTAACACTATATTGCTGGATAAATTTATGGAAAATGGCTATGCACCGTGCACGTCAGACAATTTCGTCCCGTACGGTGGTCACTTTCAAATAACACGATGCAACAAAAAGAAAAACGGCTACAACACGTCTACGAGGCAGAAACTGTTGAAATAAATCATCCTATTTCATGGATAAGAAGTCTTCTTTCCTGTCATTCGCTAATTCTAGATTGAAACTTAGGCTGAACCTAACAATTACATCACCTAGTATAGATGCATGTTATTGGAAATAGCCTACAGTCATAAATCAATGCATCAATGCAACTGCAATAGTTAAATGCAGAAAACTAATAATTATTTGTAATTTTTTTACTAGATGGCAACGAACTGACCACTAAAAAGTAAAAACTTGAAGCCAGAAGCTGCGCGGTGCCAGTCAATAACATGCACATAGCCGCAAGCCGTCTAGGCTTTGCTATAGCTTTTGGTGCTCAATTTCAATTGTTTTGCACAAATATTGCACGTCTCAAGGCCCATAAAAGTCAAGATATTAACCCTACAATATTAGCAAATGTGATCTGAATAGAGCCAAGTACTGTATACTCAAAGTGTCCATTTTTACTAGCGCTGCCAGTAAAAATATTTGCTGTTGATCACACTAAAAAAATTTAACAGCACGTGGGAACTACTGCCGAGGTGTGTGCTCCACTTGTGTGAGTAATATACGTTGAAACTGAACCACTTAACTAAGCCGTGTAAGTGTAGTGAGCACAGTTACTGTATTAATTAATATGTTTGCTGCCCCGTACAGATGCAAATAAACATGCACGAGATATATAGATCCACTAGCAGTGTCTAAACGCAAACACAAACCCAGAAGTTTTTCGATTCTGCTGAAACATAGTTTTTTTGAGAACTATTGAAAAAAAAAAAAACCTTGTATTAGCGCCTCGGCAGCTGAAGGCACGAATTAGTCACAAATATTAATGTCTAACCTAGAGCTAAAACAGTCATTCACTCGTACATTGAAAATTAGAATAACACTCGTTGGCTCAAAATCATTCACTACCAGTTCCAATTTCAACAGATAAAGCATTATCAACGTCCACAATCAAACAGCGATTCAATTTAGGAAGAATCGCCAATTAAGATGCAATACCTAAGCGCCACGATCGAATCCGCGTGATGTGCCACAGAGAGCACCAGCGCGACGCACCCTCACCGTGCACTGTTCGGACTGCAA
Source organism: Parhyale hawaiensis (assembly GCA_001587735.2). Lineage (NCBI taxonomy): Eukaryota > Metazoa > Arthropoda > Malacostraca > Amphipoda > Hyalidae > Parhyale > Parhyale hawaiensis. Next base: position 9,463,892 of record LQNS02000210.1, read on the forward strand.
CTGAGTGGAAAGTCTAGAGGGCGATGCCAGTTCATAAGTTGGATGGCCATGGAATACTGGAAGCGGCGATAAGCGCACTAGACACGTCCAGAGGAGCCCTTAGTGAGGACCTCTGCCCAGCGTGGTATGCCCAACCTGCCTGCCTGTCTGTCTGCGTCATGGCGGCGTCCTCTGCTTACGGACACAGCACAGAGTAAAGGGACACAGTTGCTGTGCAGCTTTTGTTCACAAGTACAGCGCAGAGCTACGTTACGCTGATGCTCGTAACCATCAATTACCAGTTCCATCTTAAACAAAGTCATCTCGCAATAGCAGGATGTTAAAGAGTGTTGCGCTCGTATGCGCAGGTACCGGAGATCATCTCTCCACCAGGCAAGTGAATTCTTGTAGTGCTTAGCTTGCCGAGTCAGCATATTAGTCGTTTAAAAGCTTTGCGGAGGTACTGATCCTAACTGGAAACGGATACAGTCGGGGAGTAGTAGTGGCCACTTGAACTTTTCGTCTCTGCCGCTATAGTTCTGACAATCTGTGGCGACAACAGCAGACTATTCCTCCGGGGGAAGAGGAGACAATACAAAACAAAGTAACGTAAATACTGTACTGCCTCTGTTCACAGGCACAGTATAGAGGGAAGTAACACAGCAACTGTACGTCCTCACTTCACAGACACAATACAGAACAGAGCATTAAAGTTTATGTACGTCCTCCATTCAACAGTGCAAATCAAGAAACACAATCACCGTTGGTTTATACAAGACCGCAGTCAACTTCTGCAGGCCCAATTTTGCCTGTCTACGTCACGCCGTCGTCCTCCAACCTGCACGGCAGAACTGAATTTCATTTCAGCATACTCTGCGTAATTGGTTTTTGATTAGCATGTGAAACTCGATCCGTAGTGACGAAACAAACGCTCATGAGCAACTGAAGCCATTTGGGTAAGATTAGCCCAATCAAAGAGAGCGAATGGCAGCCGCGCACCCAGCGATGATCGCAGGACGACGAATTTACGGAACCGTCACTAGCTGTAACTAAGCATCCTTGCGGAAACCAACAACCGCAGCATAGCAAAGCCTCACGCGATAACAGTATGATAGGCACTGAGCCCTCTCACGAAAAAATTATGCACACAGAGCGGGCACTTGCAAATATATAGAGCCCAACACTGTCGCCTCGGGAGCTTCGCTTATGATTGCCTCCAGTGAGTTGTACCAAAGTTCGACACGTACCGCACACACCCCGGCAGAGCAGAGTGGCGCTCTGTGCCTCCTGCCAACTTTTGCTGCTCACGTTGATGACTTTATGCAAAGCCGAGACGGTAGGAAGGAGAGATGCCCTGTCATCTTTAGCCCATGCTGCCCCAACGCTCTAGATGAGCACTTGGGACTATTTTTGGCTCAGGTGCGACAGTTGAACACAGCCATGGAGAGACAGCAGACTTCTGGATACATTATTTTACGTTGATACATGCCGGCGAGTGCCCAGCTCAGCCTAGTGCCGTGTGCCAGCGACTGGGCCGCAAGTGCCCAACTCAGCCACTTGTCATGTACCAGCCACTGGGCCGCAAGTGCCCAGCTCAGCCACTTGCCAGCAACTTGGCCGCAAGTGCCCAGCTCAGCCACTTGTCATGTACCAGCCACTGGGCCGCAAGTGCCCAGCTCAGCCACTTGCCAGCAACTTGGCCGCAAGTGCCCAGCTCAGCCACTTGCCAGCAACTTGGCCGCAAGTGTCCGCTCAGCCACTTGCCAGCAACTTGGCCGCAAGTGTCCAGCTCAGCCACTTGCCATGTGCCAGCGACTGGGCTGCAAGTGCCCAGCTCAGCCACTTGCCAGCAACTTGGCCGCAAGTGCCCAGCTCAGCCACTTGCCAGCAACTTGGCCGCAAGTGTCCAGCTCAGCCACTTGCCGTGTGCCAGCGACTGGGCTGCAAGTGCCCAGCTCAACCACTTGCCAGCAACTTGGTCGCAAGTGTCCAGCTCAGCCACTTGCCATGTGCCAGCGACTGGGCCGCAAGTGCCCAGCTCAGCCACTTGCCAGCAACTTGGCCGCAAGTGTCCAGCTCAGCCACTTGCCGTGTGCCATCGACTGGGCTGCAAGTGTCCAGCTCAGCCACTTGCCGTGTGCCATCAACTGGGCTGCAAGTGTCCACCTCAGCCACTTGCCAGCAACTTGGCCGCAAGTGTCCAGCTCAGCCACTTGCCATGTGCCAGCGACTAGGCCGCAAGTGTCCAGCTCAGCCACTTGCCGTGTGCCAGCGAATGGGCTGCAAGTGTCCAGCTCAGCCACTTGCCAGCAACTTGGCCGCAAGTGTCCAGCTCAGCCACTTGCCAGCAACTTGGCCGCAAGTGTCCAGCTCAGCCACTTGCCGTGTGCCATCGACTGGGCCGCAAGTGCCCAGCCCAGCCACTTGCCGTGTGCCATCGACTGGGCCGCAAGTGCCCAGCTCAGCCATTCACCACGTGCCAGATTCCCCCACCTTTCCTTTCAGAGATTGTCTCCCAAAAGAAGTGTACTTAAAAACAAGAATTCTATTTTGCAAAGCATTTAACTTTGCCAGCGCAATTCCCCGCTCGGAAACCCTAAATTCAAACTCGGAAAGCAAAGAGGAGGCGGTTAGGACTCCGCCTTCCTGCGGCTCTGAACTCCAACTTGCTCCGAGACTCCATTCTGTATTTCGCCAAAAAAAGTCGGTCGGAAATGCTATTCTAGTCGACAGCTCATAGGCTGCGGGGCAGAACTTTCATCAAGGGCTCGAGTCAGTGAGTAATTCAAGCGTCCATGCAGAAAGGATAAAGAAGGGACATGCAATACGTTAATAGACACGTACAATCTATATACGAGAGAATTGCTCCATTGGATCAACGCGCTTAGGTATAAGTCTGTAAAGATGAAGAACAGAACGAGGTATAATTTGTATTAATATGAATATGGAAGAAGACAAAGCGGATATGAAAAAATGAAGTCGCTTAGGTCAAGGTCACACTAAGGTAACCTACGGTTCTCCCCTGGGTTTAAGGGCCATAGTTTATTAGCGCTTGAACTGTGAAGCGTAAGTCATTTAGCGAAAAAAAGAAGAATTTCCCATAACGATAATCTATGAAGACCAAAAAATATTGCTTCAGTTCCTAAATTGCTAAGGATTCACATCGATTCCACATAACTCTTTCTCGCAGCAATTCAACATTACCCCATAGGTGCTTTAGATAAAAAACAATGTTTCATAAAAACTGTTCTTCTTAAAATTTGACCAAACGGTTGCCAGTGGCGTAAAACGTTAATGCCAAGCTATCGTACTGACGCCCTAGTTTATTTCAGTCACTTTCACCAATACACTACAATAAAACAATCTTTATGCCCGATCCAGACAGTATTTTCACTTTCGTCGTCAGCAGCGTTATGCACCTGGACATAAAATTTTCATTGCAGTTCCTCCATTGCCGTAAGAGAGCATTGGTGCACAACACTCCCGACGCGGTGAACAGAAAGAGAGCCACACTCACGATGCTGTCACACGGAGACACTGCTCCTGTGTCTCTTTTATTACGGTCGTTAATTCGTTCGTTAGCGGCATAGTGAAGTTGTGTCGCCCCCCATGCATGCTTTACTGTCTCCCTCGTGCGCTCTCTACCATCGCTCGGTGTCACCAAAAATTGGGTCATCGGAGGCGACACCGTGAACAGGCACCGTAAAAATGAGCCTCCGTGGGAAAGGAGTCATGGAAAGGAGTGACCAAAGTGCGTTGTTAACGATGAATTGAGTGTGTAATTGGCGTCTTTGATACGTGATTTGGGGGGGGGGCAACCGTGTCACATGGTCGTGGTTACTCGGGTATTGGACATTATATCTAGCAACACTAATTGGAAAAGTAACCAAGGTAACTTATGGACGAATTGCGTGTCCGAGTGAAATCTTTGCCACGTGATTTGTGAGCGAGCATTTTATACTGGAATCATATTTGGGTATTGGATACTAGAGAGTTCTTCATTAAAGCGATGCAAAAGTGGCCAAAGTTCGCAGTTAAAGAATTGCGTGCCTAATCATAGTCTTTGATATGCGACGGAAGGGTAACCTTACAATTCACTATTGTCGGGAGGCTGATACTATATATTTCATAGCATTCGATTATTGATACTTATTACTACAACATACGCTTCTTTCGCGAATTTCGCACTTATTTGTGCCCCTAATACGTGATATCGGCGTTGTACGTTCAGGTGCTTCATATTTACTAATTTAATGTTCAATAATTGCAGCTAAAGATCAAAATTGCGACGTAGTGCAAAATTTGTATGATACCCAGAAGATCCTTAATACGTCATTCCCAGTCAGGAAATTTTGGGCACAAAAGTCGCTAATGTCCGACATACATCCCAACTAAAAATTTTCGATGGAACTACCGTGGCGTTTGGTCAACACATGGCCGCCACAGGTCGCCTCTATGAGCGGGGCATCCGTGAGGCTCGGGTGCTGCACGGTCGCTATGCGCGTTTTTGAGGGGTGGCACGGGCGACCTCGTTCCGAACATAAATCACCCACACATGGCGATCTTGTCCGACCGTGTTCCACGGATATTCCGCGCCTCCGCAGAAGTAGCAGTATACTACTATTTTGGCCAAGACGTAGAACATCTGTGGAACACGGTCGGGCAAGCGCGCCCTGTATGTATGGGTGATTCATGTTCGGAACGAGGTCGCCCGTGCCACCCCTCAAAAACGCGTATAGCGACCGTGCAGCACCCGAGCCTCACGGATGCCTCGCTCAAAAGGGCGACCAGGTGCACACCATACGCTGCTTTTGTTCCACCGAAAATTTTTAATTGGGATTGGCTGTTTTTCAAAGGTATTCGACTAGGTCGTGGCACACGCGCACTATTTTCCAGTAGTTTTCGGACATCTGATAACAAGCGCGTGGACGATACTCGACTATAGCCAAAACCCCCCAAAAAAGACCACATAACTTTCATCACTGACGAAGAAAGAAATGTTCATATTTTGCGTTTGAGTACTTAACATGAAATGGAGGCATGTACCAATTCTAAAGCATTAACAGAGAAATAACACAGCCGTTAACTATTAAATATTATGTCACATGCATATTCCTAAAACTGTCATAGGTTGAAAAAGAAGAACCTATATATAGTCAGAGAGAGAAAACAAGTATAGTACGGAATGCTGCCAAGAGCCTACATCCCATATTGACAGTAATAAATTCAACAGTTTTCTGTACATTCAACGAGTGAAAATAAAACCGATTAGACAGTTTGGCTTTGACGACGAAAAATTACAGTAATCGGCAATATAATAAATTATAAAAGTTTGGTACTGCGTGACGATAATTTACTTCCCAACAAATTCTTCGGCAACAGTTGAAATCCAAAAATACATTCACAGAGCAGCAATACACAACACAAACTCTCGTAAATTAATCCACAATAATCTCACAATAATGGAAATTAACAATATTATTAGATAATCACTAGAGAGCAACTGGACAGATACAGACCGCTAAGAGATGCACCATCACCGGAACAGACCAAAACCGCACTTCCCGGCCAGCCCACAACAAACAAAAGCGGAAAAACAGAGACACACGTTGCTCCCGACGCAGTCGCAATTCTGCTTACAACACTGATGACTGAATTAAGTATCCCTGTCCGGGACAATAATTCGGTCTGAAGCTCTCTCTCGCTCTCCACATTTAATGAGCAAACTCGAACTAACTAAAATATAAAAACCAGTAAGAAAACAAATAGGACGCGACAGTATATCTCGCAAATATTAGGAATAAAGAGCAGACTGATCACCGTACATAGAAGTCAAGTTACTATCTCAGTAGAGCGACGCCACCGTGGGCGGTGGCGTCCCCAGAGGTGGGGGAGCGGGAAGATTTGGAGGGCCGATGAAACAAAAGCTGGCAGCAAACAAGTGTCGATGGCGCAGCGTCAAGACTAAAGCCCGGTCTACACCAGCACACAATAGAGTCGATCGCGTTAGCAGCGGTACTTCCTTACGTTTTAGTTTTACCGGTTATTTTACGTGCTTTAAATTTACCAAAGAGTGGAATCTTATACCATCCACATTGTATTTTATTTTATTTCATACTAGGTACCTGATGATGGCAACAGTAAAAGATGACCAAAATGTTGTGTTCATCATAGCGTGCGCATACTATTACCTATGCAATAATTATTCTTTTAAAAATTAGCATGGAACAGAAATGGAGAAATGCATCAATTTTTCTGCGAAATTAAGCGCCGATTTGAAATATCCGAAAGCAGAGTTGTGCGTTCGTATGCCTGAGGGAGGGGCAGAGGGAAGCTGTGAACTCGCCAAAGAGACGCAAGCCTGGCAAAGCTTGAGAGCCACTGATTTAACAGCTCAGTTGGCAATCGCGTAATTGATGCGTCTGGCTAAAAATATTTATTTTTCACTTAATTAGATACATTTCAATGGCTTTGAGTTAGCAAAAGAGTATTACTGAAAATACGCTTACAGTTAGTTATAACAATGGGAAGCTTGTGTCCCGCGAAAGAATTTAGTGCAGGTCTACTGGGACAGATGTGCCCCAGTACAGTTAGAAATTAAGTTGAATAAAACTTTTATTTACATATGTATCTCTTTACTTTTGGTAATAAATCTGAAAATAAATGCTTAGCAATATAACAAGAATCATAAACGTCCCGTGTAATTTACAGTGTGCGTGTAAATATAAATACAGGAGCAAACAAAATCGTATTAGGTGCGTAATAATGCGCTTTAGGGACAGCTATACGCCCCGCTGGACATGGAGAAAATCTTTATGACATTTTTACAGTACAACCCAGGAGAGTGGTAACGAGTGGCGCAATAACTGTTGCCCATTAATTCAGCTCATTAAAATAGCAAATACATATTTGCATGAAATGCAATTTCATGTTTTTCTCAATTCAAAACTTGTCGAGGACAGATATCCCCAGACTCCCAACGACTTGCGCCTGCGGTGCGTAGAGCTCAGCCTTTGCATTTATGCCGTCACAGTTAAGAGGGTCAGGTGACACACCAACAGGACAACTGTACCCCCGGGCACGCTAACCCCGTACGGCTGCACATGTGTCTCCCTATAGATATATGATGAAAGAAACATTTAGTGGAGATAGTGGAAATTCTACAGCCTTTAAAGCAGCAACAACTAATAACTTGGACAATACGTTGGAAACCTAAAACCTCCAAGCAATAAAAACGCAACCGTTACGAGCATGGACAAGCCCTGAATGAAGTTGAATTCTTAAAAAAGGTTAGGCGTTTGGAAAATACAGTATTGTAAATACTACCATAACTAACAGTTGTACAAAAGATAAGTTCGCCAGATCTCGATTGGTGCAATAATGCGCTTCTTTGCTTTGCCTCGCAACCAGGGTTGGCAAAAAAAATGTTTTTTTTTTTTTGTTTAAACCTAAACCATGATTTTTTTTGGGTTAAAACAAAAAACTTTTTTTATATGTTTTTTATATTTTGTTGTTTTTTTTCCCCGAGTTTTAGTTATTTTATCCAGCATTTAAAGGGTTTTCTGCTGTGGGAACACATGTAGCTAGCTAATCATCAAGAATCTTAGTCACTTCATTTAAAATTCCTTTTGTAGAAGAATGATTTTAAGATAAGGTGTTGCGAAAAAGCAGTTAGGAGAGTAGCTATATTTGCTATTTGCTAGATTTCATATGCAAAATGTTGAGATGTTATCATTTATAATTGCAATATAAAACTTTGAAAAACTTGAAAACACTTCAAATTACAAATACAACTTGACAACAATAGCAAGCTACAAGCTAATTGATAACAGAGTAGTCTAATGATCTAAAGAAAGTGAAGCAGCTGTAAAATCCTATGAAAAACTTTAAAACACTTCAAAATACAAAGACATCTTCATAGAAATAGCTACCTAGTAGCTAATTAAGAGCAGAGTAACGAGCTGAAGAAAGTGAAACAGCTATATGTCTACATCGTTCCCATGAGCTCACTAGCTATCTAATAGCAACTATATAACTACTACTTTCATTTTCAGTAGCTTCTAGCTCACTACAATATAATAAGCCATGCAGCTCTGAAATGAAATAACAAAATTCAATAAGTTATAGGTTTTTAATAAACATTAGCAATAGTTGACCCTAACGGTCCTAACAGTCAAACAGATTCCTGAAAAGAAACATATTAATTCATCCTTTCAGTTGCGTGACTAAAATTTGATACTTTCTAGAAGTAAAACTGTTTATTTTGCAATGTTTATGAATAAAAACCCAAAAAGTTGAAAAAATAAAAAAACATGGCTTTTAATTGGTTTGAACCATGTTTTTTTTTTTCTTTTTAAACCAGCCAACCCTGCTCGCAACTTTTAATAAATTAAATAAACTGACCAAAAATTGAACAGCACGCTCGCAATGCAACCATATCGCAACGTGACATTTCGCAAACTTCCATGCGACAGTCTATGCACCTGAGTTTTGCACAAGCAACGCAGAGTGAGCGCACAGAGTATACGAGCAGAGCATACGGCAATACTCGTGTATCAGGCAATAAAAGCGGCCGTAAACACGGTACGGCAGGAAATGAGCAGAGAAGAGAATTAACGGCCGTAACTCCATTGGCAGTTTCACGGTGATGCCGAGCATTGCTCATTACCTTCAATAAAAGTGAGCTGTAAGAGCACTGTAGCATCTCACGACTTGCATATCATAGCCAAACTTTCCTTGACCAATAACGCATGTCTAAGATCAGCGCAGCATCCAGTACACTTCATTGCGAAATACATGACCAGATCGCTTCGTTTGCCATCCTCCACAGATCCAGCAACTATCATATTGAATTTAGCTGGACAAAGTTGGAATAGGAAATGGTTTGAATAATACTTTATATGAGCTGAAGCGTCATGGGGACAGAACAAAACGTTTTGCAACTGGACGCCATTGAACCGGATAAGGTTTACTAAAAGTTTGCTCAGAACAATGCAATACTTATACTTTCTAATAATAGAAATGAAGCTATTTATCTCGTAAAAAGCAGAATAGGGTGCAAGTAAAAATATCTACACTGCAGACGCATCAACAGCATATAATTGGCATCGATCAACTGACTGCGTTACAAGTTGAACACCTCAAAGGATTATATAAGTACGGTATTTTACATTAAATCTATACACACTACAGTCAGTTCCCAAGCTACGATCATTCGTACATTGAAACACCAGCTGACTGTCCATAAATGTTCGTAAAATGCTGCACCGCGGGTTCGTAAGTTTGCATTATATACTGTATGACAGACTATACGATACATGATTGCCCACTCAAAACCCGCAGTGGGCCTGGTGGCAAATAAGTAAAATTTTGATAAAATCTTTTCACATCAACTTAGCAACCTCAAACAATAGTAAACTATCTGTGGCGATGCAAGAAGTGCGTCTATCAGCAAATAACATAGATTCGTAGCCAGATGTTACCTATGGACGACAATCATTGAATTTTTAGAGATATCAATGTAACTTAAAATTATCTAAACTTAATTTTGCAATTTACCATGGGGCTGTGCAACGTATATATTCCTGCCACTTTGCAAGAGTTACATTCCTAGCTTCTCCATGAACAGTTAATTTTGTATTTAACGTCACAATGTTGTTTGGTAAGGGTTTTAGCGAAGGTTTATCAAATTTAAACCGGCAGGCCCACTGGAGAAGAGTGGACAGTGATGAAGTATTGCGTGGTCTGTAAGTGTATAATCAAGTTTGGGTGTTATTTTTCTGACCTCTTGAGTCTTGGGCAATAATACTCGCGTATTATTTAAAGTAGTTATATAATGGCATTTCAATGACCTCAACTGGCAATTATAGACTGAAATTTAGTATACAACGAAATACGAACAATTACACTGAAAAAGATCCTATAGGTACAACTTATTATCGATGACACCTGACGTATTTCTTTACCATTATATGGTGAGTATGTCGTACATTTTCCTCCTCATAGTGTGAGACACAAAGGCATTTTTTCGAACCTCTCACATGCCGGATTTCGTCATGATGTTTTCAGCTACTTAGCCGGCATAATTTTCTATTAAGGACGACGTTTCAATGTCACTCCACTTGTGTTTACCTATTCTGTTATCTATTGAGCGTCCATCCTCTTGGCATCACCCGTTTTTTCACTTTACACACTCGTCATTTACAAGTTCCCTGTTATACTACAAAAAGCGCGATAATCATTTCAAGATCACGAAATTTTACCAATCAATTGTAAGGCCAATATTTTCGATTTAGCTTTGCTCTTCCACAATCAAGGTATCATTTTTATCTGACTTCTCAGCAACAAATTTCATATATTACATGACGGCGAAGACACACGAGTTACCCACCACAATTACACCTGCCAGGTACGCACGCAAGGTCGAGCAAACCATAAACAATAATACCGCGGTCAGGCCTAATTACGGGAGCACGTCTTAATAAGACTTTTATACTGCCATCAAGTGACAAGCTATACTTCACTATCCGACCACCCAGTATCGGAAATTGCTTCATTTAGTACCGACGCAATACACGGCTGTCACAGACATCACTAACAACTGAGCTTAGCGCATCGTAAATAAACTGAGAAAATTTTTCACCAAAAATCGACGTGCTCGCAGAAAAAGAGAAACGACCGTAAAACTTGTAATTCAAACGTGTATATAAGAAAAGGTTAATAAGATCTGTACTATATAATAACGGTGAGAAACTGAGAACTAATAATTACACATGCTGAATAATACAGAAAATACAGTGAAGAGGGTACCGGAGCGTAATCCAGCTTAATATCTCTGAAACTGGACTTGAGTAAAACTTAAAAACTAAGGTTTAAGAATTTAAAAAAGAATATTTCAAAGCAAAAGAAGCTATAGAGAATCGTTTTGAAGCGACGCTTCGCTTAGCATAAGAAAAGAAATTTATTTATAAGTAAATAGACACGAAGGCTGGAACCATAGAAATGAAAGCTATATTACCTCAAAGGAAGTATAAGCAGTGAACTTCAGACTATGCATAGCGTAGTATATGTGCCCTAGGTTACATTAGCAATGAAGTAGTAGTTTATATGGCGCGTATATGAACAACACTTCGTAGATATGGGAAAAACACTCGCCGGGCGAAAGGTATGCTAGAGATAGTCATAAAGATGTCCACGACAAAAGAGTACACATAGTTCATACAGAAGCAAAGTGTTCTATTAAAAAGCAATCAAAAATCCTCGTGGCATACAAGCTATGCTGCAAACCATTAGTAACTGGTTAACACACTTCTTGCTAGAAAATTTGATTATAACAGATGATAATCGCCGACTGCATGAATACGCTACGATACGCATTTCAACCTGACTCAAGATCTCAATGGCTATCATTCCGATTAGCGCTTCTTACTGATATTTCACCAGTGTTGGTGTAATTTAAAACAATACTGTGTTTTTTTAATATTTTTCAAGGACATATCGTAACGATAAGTTTTAAAACAGTATGCTAATTATCAATACCATGCATGGGTCCTCATTCATTTTTCAAACGCGTAAGTCTCCTAATTAACGATACGATGCGGGTTCCATTGTTTTTGATTTATCTATTTTTTTTTTCGACTATAACTTGCCCTTTCACGCAAAAAAGTTGATACATATGGAATGTGTTTTTTTTTTATACAATAACACGTCCTGAATCCAAAAATCACAACCATTTTCTTGTGCAAAATGTTTAGTCTTCGAGGTATTTGACTTTGAAGTTCTATTTTGTCACCCATCTAATACCAAAGAAAAAATTCCAATCTAGGTACTCTACTTTTCTTTCAGAAGTGGCAATGCCACAGCAATATTGATAATTAAAGTTGGTTTTTGGTAGTACCTAGGTTAGGTTAGTTACTACCAAAAAACCTACTTTAATTATTAATACTGCTGTTGCCTCCTTTAAAAAAAAATAGGTACCTAGGATTTTTTTTCAGTATTAGATAGGGGAAAATAGAACTTCAAAGTCAAATATCTCGAAAAGTCAACATTTGCACAAAAAAAGTTGTCATTTTTTGATGCAAGACGTGTTGATGTATACAGAAACACGTTTCATATATATCAACCTTACTGGGCGAAATGGTAAATAATTACCTTTTTTTCAAATGAGTACCTTAACATATTATGATAGCTTTCAAATAAATTTCGAAAGGATGCTTCAGTTAACGATACAAAGCGGATTAATTATAAATGTTCCAAGATTACCCTAAGCCAGGAAACCGAGCAAATTTCTGGGCTACATTTCGCAGAGGTACTTAGTTCAAGGATTCTTTGTAGATTGTAACACTCCCAGCGGTACTCCGTGGGGGTACTTTTATTCTCCCAGCGGTACTCCGTGGGGGTACTTATATTCTATTGCTTTTCCGCACTAAGGCTATTAGACTAACAGAGAAGATATAAAGTAATTGAGATACGCTTTTGAGTTTCCCAGACACAAGGAAAACTCTCATCAGACATCATAACGATGCACGTAATCGCGCCAGAGGTGCCAATTCTCGCTCAATGGCAACATTAAAATAATATGAGGAGTTCAAGGGTGATGTCACAGGGTCGGGTTTCCTCTAGCTCATTAGCATAGAAACGAACGGCTCGCGCACCATCATATTTACCCCCCAATATTTCGTGTTAGGAAATGTAACAAAACTCTTGAGGAAGTAAATCGATCGAAGGACAAGAACAGAGTAAAAAGATACGACGAGAAGATTCGATTGTATTGCATCTGAAGCCTCTCTTGTCATTATACGGTGTAACGAGTATGCAAGTCATGAAACATGAGAAACCTTAGCCTGGAGGATCACCTCGCCGTGGCAGAAGTAGAGGAGAGAGAGAAAAGACCATTAGCAAGAGCACGAAAATGAAACGCAGAGAAATGAGCCAGGAAATAAGGCTGTCCACAACGCTTGAGTAGATATGAACAAAAATACGCGTGCATGACAACAGGTTTTGATAGATGTTTACAGAGGTCATATCGCAAAATGTCAACATTTCAGGAACTTTGAAACGAAGTGTCATATGACAACAAACTGGAATACAATAACCTTGAAAGATCTGTCTCACTGGAACTCGTTCTGCCCCACTGAATACACTTGATATTTTACCCTTGATTATTAAGGGTAAAAAGACCTGATCAAAAGGACGAAGATTAAACCGTGACAAAATTTAAAGCAGCCGCGGCGCTGAGCAGAAGCTGAATTACGGTTTTAGGAAAGGAATTAAAATTGTTAAAATGAAATTTTAATTCTTCATCGTACAGAAATATCAGTTGACATGTTTTAAAAAGTGACCAGTGTCGACGGAGAACGATGACAGGGGGAACACCAACAACTCAATGTGTGGGTTATATTCACCCCCTCCCCCCAATTTGAAGTAACGTCATTTAGTCCTCACATCGGTCAAATGATTGAGTAATGAGCACAGAGTATGCACAAAACTTCAGTCACATCTGAAAGCACATCAAGTGGACGGCGAATACAAATGTTTTTTTTTAGAGCTTAGCAAATCTATACTATAATAAGAGAGCTGTCTGTCAGTCCGTCCGTCCGTCTGTCCGAAACCTTATTTTCCCCTTTCTAATACTGAAGAAAAATATTCCAAGGCACCTAATTTTTTTCTGCCAAGCCGTATCCAGGATTCGAGCCCGGGAATTCCCGCGGCTGTGAAGGCCTGGTCACGGGCCTATGTGAACTTGGTTGCTTCTGTGCACTTAATTGGTGAACTTCGTGGATTTTGTGGACATGGGGAAATTTGGAGTATTGTGAACTTTTTCGATAGGATGGTAAGATATTTTGAAATACATACTTTCAAGACTTATTCAACAGAAGGGTGACGTTTGATGCACTAGTTAACTATAACTAGAGAAGCACTCAGAGACCGCATACCGCCGTCAAGCAAGGCTAACGAAAAATCCAAATTGGTTCCGAATCCAGGATTTCTTCTTGATCAACACCAAAATTGGTTCACTTGCTACTCGTAACATTTCGGGAAGTTCCGGTAAATTTCTTGAAGATCCGTGCATAACTTTTTGAATGATGTTCTGACAAACAGAAATACATAAACAAAATGGATTGAAAAATCATCACCAAAATTTGGTCAGTTGTGCCTCTTGACCATGCTAACAGTTCCTGCCAACTTCATAAAGATCTGATTATAACTTTTTGGGTTATGTTGATGAAAATAATAAAACAAAACATGCAGATAAACAAAGTAAAATATCACGAAAAATTTAGCGATTTGCTCCTCGTAACAGTTCTAATATTTCCTGCAAATTTCATGAAAATCCGTTGCTAACTTTTGTTTATGTTGCCAAGAAAAAAAAAAAAACAGGTAGACTAACAAAAGGTTGAACGGAGCTTCAAGAAATGTTAATCATCAGTTGTCTCTAACATATCTAACACTCCCTATGAATTTCATGAAGATCCATTCATAAGTTTTTGAATTATCTTGGTGACAAATAGTCATACAAACAAAGAGACAGACAAGTACCGACACCTCTTTTATCATCAGTTTTCTGAATCCTAAAAAAAAAAACTCTGTGTGAGGCAGACGATTTACGCAAGTGGAAACACAAACTTCAACAACTGACAATCATGAAGCGTCCAAGTATATGACAGCAGCAGGGAAAGAATGAAGGCACAGCACCTAACAAGAAATTCGCACCAAAACGAAGTGAGAAAAATACACACCAAGCACAAACCACACAAGTAAAAGAGCACACGTTCCGTTATTCCCAAATGAACTGATAGCAAATGACACCTAAATTTTTCTTCCCACAAGAAGTCTCCATAACGGTAGAGCCTAAAGACATTGCAACAGTCCAACACCAATTGGCAAATGTTCCATTTAACGAACGTGACTTCCGCCCAGCAGATGCGCCATGTTTCGGACGAGTTACGCAGTCACGGACAGGCCTTGTACGATATGTAGCGCAGAGCTGCAGCTCACAAATTGAAAAGGAGAGACAATGCGCTTGCATGAGCAGCAATGTAACTGTGCTCATCGTTAAATGAATTCACTTTTCAAAAGAAAAAGCGATATCAAAATGAGACTCACTTGCACAATGCAAGTGCAAGTGATGTTATTACTGATTAAGCATCTATTAGATCGGTTATATTTACACCAAATTTAGGCATTAGAGCAAGACATGTTGTGCACATAGCACTTAGGTAAACAGTTTACAGCTTGACTCAAGTTTTAATACCGTAAAAAGTTTCGCAACCAAGTTTAAAATCGATCGTCATAGCTCTTAAGTTAAGTTGAAATATTGTGAAGAAATTCTTTAACCCAGATCTTCCTTCAATCGATCGTATGCACTTGCACTGCAAATCGAAAACTGCTAGTTATTCTGCAACATAGCCTTAATACTACGTAAGTCAACCTCTGCTCTTTCTAAATCAGTAAACAATTCTTGCGACATGGACTGCATGCCGCACTTGGTGACACTGACACATTACAGGTCTTTAAAATAACAAGAAGGTCAACGTCCTCTTGGCTAATCAATGGGGCAAAAAGTCTGTCCGTCCGTCGCTCGCGGCTGCCAAGTCAACTGCGCACTTCACTACCCGCTTCTCTTGTTGAACCTGCGCGGGATGGCCAACAGGAGGGTCGGCATAATAGAAAATTTTCCGTAATTAAAAGATGAACGAGGGTGAACCTGATGCTTTTGCAGTGAATTGATTCGTACTTCCTCTTCTCTACAAAAATTATGGACGATGCATTGTCTTACGGCACCTATGTCGACCCAATTCAATTTATACCAGGGATTTCTACGTTTCTACAGAAGCTCTTACTCCCGTAGGAATACAATAGGACAAAGAACCGTTGTAGCAAAGTAACACTGCCTGGGTAAAATAGGGTATGATCTGCATAATGTAACCCTAGACTTCAAGAACCAAAGGTTCTTCACCGGAATAAATTTAGAATCCTTAATTTTTTAAATAAAACCAAAAATTGGAAAAATAGAAAGGAATATAATGTCAGGTAAAATGCCGTACAGAGACAGATCTGCCACACAAGGAAATCTTAGTAAATTCCCACATAATTGGGTAAACAAATAAGACAAATTACTATTCCTGGCTCTTTAAAATAATGACAACATCGATCGACGTCTATATTATTTACCTTGACGGGTGCATTTCTTTGAATTTCTTGGCGTATCATGTGTTCTTTTTTTCTCTCTTTTTCTACTTTCTTAAATGTTAATATAGTGTATTTCTTCATAGTTTTCAATATTTTTTTAACTTTTCAATAACGAAAGTTTAGGTCTCTGCCGCTCCAGCTGTGTAAAGTTTAAGTTTTAAGCCCTTTGAAGATTCTACGTGGAGCTCTCGTACGAGACGGTACGGTACACGAAGCTTTTCCTTGTAGAGGACGAGAGAGCAGGAGGTTCCGCCCAAAGTACAAAGTATTGGCGTTAATGAACAAGAATAACAACTAATTAAACGTTTTACAATACATTGGAAGCTGCAACGTCGAAAAATGAAACATTTAACACACTAATTATTTAATATAAATTGTCCAAGATACATCATTGTTTGCAACGCGACGGAATCGTCCTCGTAAACGTCAGAGGGTTAAAGTTGGATAGTTTAGAAAGAAACTGATAAGCTCAAAGCATAAAGCTTCATTTTAATAACATCATCGAGATTGCAGAAATGCAACGATAGCACAACATTTAGTTTACTATATTAATTCAACAGCAATCAGAACAGCAATCTTCAATATTTAAATAAGAGCTTTGCATCATTTTAACATTGTGCTAACGCAAAAGTGATGATACACTGTACAAAGGTGATCAAGATTACAAGAAGAGCTTAGCAACATAATACAACATAACAATCTACATTATAGAAGAGAGCAGTGGATCACATCAACAAACTAGAGCACTTTCAGAGCGCATACCTCCGCCAAGCAAGGCAACGGTAACGAAAGGTTCAACTTGGCTCTCAAACCATGATTTTTTTGTATCACCTCCAACATCTAATAATTTGGGCCTTTTGATACGAATAACAGGTTCTGTACTTTTCTCGAAGATCGGTTCATAACTTTTTGAGTTATGCTGCTAACAAACATAAGTTAACCACACAAATGGACCAACCAATCTACACCAAAATAAATCATTTAGCTATGTCTTTTAACATTACTAACAACTCCTGTAAATTTCACAAAGATCTATCCAAAACTTTTTGAGTTATTGTGCTAACAAGCACAAAATTAAACACCGTAACAAACAAACGAACGAAAAAACAGATCATCACAAAAATTTGGCTATTTACTCTTCGTAGCAAACCTTACAACTCGTGTAAATTTCATGAAAATCTGTTCATAACTTTTTGAGTTATGGCGATGAGAAAAAAACAAGGCAGACAAACAAGCGGATGGACGGATTTCCACCAAAAGTGAATCATCTAAAACTGTTAACATACCTAAAAATCCCTAACAATTTCGTAAGGATCCGTAGATAACTTTTTGAGTTATCTTGGTGACAGACAAAGAGACAAACACGACAAAAACATAACCTCCTTGGGGGAGGTTACAGTACAAAAGCGACCAACATCCTAATAGTTTCGTGGTCCGGGCGCGAGGTTGTTCAACAAAATGCTACATCGCATTCGAAATGCCACCGGTGCAGAGACTGGGAAATGTAAAAATTTACTGGACGCATACTACTGATAGAGCCAAATAAACCAGTTGTAAGAGGCTACGTGGCTACGTACAATGTGGGGATAACTCGCTACTAGCCATCCCGCTAGTTACGGACTGATGCATCACCTCTGCATGAGATGGGGGGCGTGAATAACGTCGCCTGGACCTCGTTCAAATAATCATCAAGGTAACATGACACCGGACAGCAAGGTAACATATCAATGTAATATCACAATGATGATCAAAATTACACAAGAGGGCATGGTTACGCATTAACAAAACAATAAATATTAACATTTCAAAAGTGATCAACATCACAAAAGAGAGCATGGCATCACATTAACATTTTATCAACACAAGAGCACAATAACGATCAAGAACACAAAAGAGGGCAGAGCACATCACGCCCCAGCGGACACAGTGTAGAGGACGCGGTTGGGCAGAGGTGGGGCAGTGGTGCCAGCGATACGCCCTCGTGACGCTCCGGCGGGCACAGGCCACAGCAACACTGCCACTCCAACTCTACAAACCCACCACCGTGACCAGTTTAAAACAATTACGCTACGCGTTATCATTTTGGCGCCTGTAATCAGATAGGTAGGCGAGTCGTGGAACTATACAGCAGCAGCTATGCAATCTGAGATCCAATAATCGACAAAAACTTGCTGAAGTGGAGTTATTCATCAGTTATTTTAAAAAAATGCTTGGAAAAAGGGAAGCAATCATCGCACTTGCAGCACAAAACTTAAAATACTTCTTCTTTGTATACTGAAAGGGACGTTAATACCATGCTATAGTTCCAGGAATTGAAGATAAAACAATAGAATACAATTGCCTAGTGGAATGAAAAAATGGAGACATGATATTTTAAAGCGTGGCTTTGCTCCGCTCTTATCTAACTCGTGGTCCTGACACTGAAACGAGTCTAGCGCCTCGTACGTGATACGAGGATATAACGCGCCCTAATTGACAAAATGAATACAACTTGCTGCCCATTTTATCAAACACGCCAAACACGAGCTTTTACTGAAACAGTTTTCTACAAGACTTCATCTCGCCACCAATTATGAAAAACTTACAAACCAGTTAAACGCACAAAATTCAAGGCAATTTTAGCAAAATGTGAAGTGTTACTGTTGCACGGTAGCAGGCTCCACTTTCTATTCGAATCCAACATTATGAACTCAAATTTCATAGCGATAGTAGCTTTTCCAAACATGAACTTTTGACTTCTTTCTTATTCAAACATAGTTCAAGACAGGCTAATTTTCCATTCCCGTGCAAAGTGTCAGTGAAATGTCAACGCCGCAGCTCCAAACACGAGTTACTTCATTTTAACCTCGCAGGGAAAAACAGAACAGAAAAAAACGAACTACTGCCAAGCGACACAACACGCAGAGAACAGCATACGAAAAAGCCTACAGCAACCAAGCCGAAGTTCAGTTCGCTAATAAAAACCAAGAGCAGACTCAAAGGACTCGCTAAACAAAGTATTTTCAACTCGAAAAGAACTCGAGCCAAAGTTTGTATCTGTCGCCGCCAGAGGCCGTCACATTAGATTAGCGCAGCACTTCCAACTGCGTTTCATATTGCCAAACTCTTAGTGAAAAATAAATTTAAAAAGCATAACAATGTAAATGAAATGTGAATATAATCAATCAACAAAAATTTAAAAAGCATAACAATGTAAATGAAATGTGAATATAATCAATCAACAAAAATTTAAAAAGCATAACAATGTAAATGAAATGTAAATATAATCAATCAAGAAATGCGTGCTTCCTTTTCAAATACTCACTGAGGCTCAGAAGCATCACTGAAAATTCAACTGCAACGAGTAGTTACAGATGTTCAAAATATCACTATCCTCTGCATGTTATAGAGTCATAGTTGGAAGACAAGCTTTTAAAGCATAAAAATATCATTTTACCATTTTGGAATCCAGTGTTAGGTTAGAGAGCAGCAAAAGATCCACCAAGAGTAACTTACAAGATTTTACTAAGGCACTAAAGACAAGCCAGGCAGGCAGCAGTTCAGCGGTTTAAACAAGCCTGTCACAGCAAAACCTACACGATTTGATATTTATTCCAATGTCCATTCCTGTACAGTACAGACACAACCCGTTCAAAGAAACAACACTGCCATGCAAGACACATAATTTGCTGGGAGTTTGAAGATCTGCAAATAACAATCAGGATGAAACTTCCTTCACGAGTATACTGCCATGCATGGATTGAAAAGCTAACCTCAATGACTGGAATAGGTGTCACATCTTTTAATAACCTTATCAGCAACAGAGCAATTCCATTAGAGCAGGAATTACAAAGGAGCAGCGAGCAGGAAGCGCCAGGCAGCCGCGCGACGAACTTCTCTCCATGCATGCTCGGCAGAAGGAAGACGCAACGCCTCGTTAAACAAACACCGAAAAATTCACACACACGATCATCTTCCTCCCTTGCCTTTCCACTCCACTTTTCCATTTGTACTCAGCACGGCAATTCTTCTCACTCGCAAGAGAACGCGGCGACTTAATGGTTCGCCGCAATAAAGTTCTAAATGAATTGTCGTCGGCAACATCAATGTATGCAACACAACTTCATTGCATGGAAATTGTCTACAGGAAAGTGACTCGTTTTCTCTTCGCTTTCTAGACTGCACTGTTCTCTCGCAAACAATTGCAGAAAGCATTTCCCCACAGAGGACTTAAGTACTTGTATATCAATAGTTAAAGCATTTATATGAGCGAGGGTCGCCATGAGTTACTCCAAATGAAATCTCATGATTGACGTAATGCATCGACCAATGAATGCTGTTCGTTTTCTTAAGCGAATTACATGTAGCTGTTACAAAATAGAACACATGCTAATACGATTAATACAACCCAATAAAGTTCATTTCTTGCAAACGAAGGTTTTTCTTTTTCATTGTCCCGTAACTAGCAAAGAAAAAACTAATATAAAAATTACCGTCTAGTAGTTCGAAATCACCAATATGTAGCTGAAAATATGACTTAACTTGTAATGATGAACTGTTAATTTAATTCCAAACATACAATGTTACGATAATCGAGAACTATAGGGAAGTTAACAATACGAGCGATGGCTGAGGTTGGTTGCTAGACGCTAGGTATACATATATTCCTATTACTATATTCGATATCGGACACAAAAGTGTCCTCAAACGATACTGTTAATACCAGAAATTCAGTGATTCAGTGAAACACTAATGGCCGATTCGTACAGAGATGCAGCTAGGCGCGTCTAATAAAGAAATATGTAGCAAACGACAATTATTTGGTAATTTCTAAGATGGAGAGTGTGAAACAAATAGCGGGTTCAGACAGAAATTCAGAAGTATTCATCAGAGCAGCTAGTAGCAAACGACAATTTGTATTTTCTAAAATCGATCAATGTGAAACACGCAGGAAATTTCCACCTTAATCTTAGTGCGTTTATATACAAAATTTGCTGCAAACGACCGCCTGTATTATCCAAAATCGGTGAATGAAAAACATGTAGCCGACTGCACCGAAACTGAGACGCATCCATCAGTGCAGTTTGTATCAAGCGATAACTTACATTTAGCGACTCCAAAGTCGGTCAGTGTGAAGCACACGTAGTCAATTTGCAGCGAATTTGAGATGCGCCTGTCGGCTCGTAACTCGTAGAAAACTGGCACGCAAGTCACGGTATCCTTGCAGCACTCGCCACTCGCGTCCAATATCATTGCGATTCATGAGAACTTCGTTACCTTTTCAATTCGGCGCCACTTTATGGAGTCGGAGATCACTGCATGCGTGTACGGCATAGAGAGCTCAGTTCTTAGGGAAGAGTACCTACCTATAGATACACACGAGAGCGGAAGTGACAGAACAAAGGACCGTGCGATGAAATCTGTGTCGAGGAAGAAGCTTTTGGCTTCTATCATCCAAAGTTTTATTTCTATGGCGAGAATTTCTTTTGTGCGCAGCGACACGAATGATTCTTAATTCACGGTCAGCAATGATCACAACACAGTCGGGGTCGGGCGTTGTGATGAGACGAAATACAAGAAGGTTGAAGCTTGGGGAGCACACTTAAGACATCCGCTGCACGTACATGTACGGTAATTGACATGCATTGTTTTGTAAAGTAAGATGTAACCTTACGTTTTATTCAATCGATGTATACGGTTAAATAGCATGGATTGTCACATGACGAAAATCGTAAATTTTTGTTTTTGCAGCACAGCTTAGAGCATAGGGTAAGCTCCTCCTTAGTTAGGACAACGGACTTTTCGCGATACGAAAAGGAAAGGGCATGCGTAATACGTCGGCAAACACAAGGAACACTTACACGGAGTTCCATCGCTTATGGACACTGTAAGGCGGGTCAGAATGCATTAAAGTAGCTCTAACTTATAAATTATCCTCGCTTCGTGTATGCGAGCTTGACAAATACGGTTAATTTGTAAATTCCCAGTACGTGTATGAGCAATTCATCATTGAACTTTCATGTTTCTTAGATAAAACATTTTCCGACATTCACTGCTCTAACAAGAAAATCCGAAAATTAGACGAAGGTAATTGCAGTTAACACCCAACCTGGTACTCTGTAGTGATACATTATGCCACACCCCCTACATCTAAAACATTGCACACTTCCGTACCACATGTAGAAAATTAATGTTCTGCTTTTTCTGAGTCACAAAGTTTCGTTTTTGCTAGGTATCCCTATCAAATCTCGCCAACAGGTGGACTGAAAGACGAAGAAGATAATGTCATCTCACTACAGGCAGCAACTTCTCCATGATTAAGCTTAGGCACGCGGACGTCTTCCTGTTCGGCCGTAACCCTCTATACATTCTCCCTTTTATCCTCTTTTTTTTAAATCTGGCGTGTTTTCAACTACAGTTTCAAAATAACATACTGCGAAATACCTAGACCACGATAAGTACATATTCTTGGACAGGGTTGGCAAAAACCATGGTTTCCTGGTTTAAAATAAAATCCATAGTTTTTTGATTTATATTAGGTTTTTGAACATTTTGTTGTTATTTCTAGTTCTAGGAATTTTATCCAACATTTAAAGGGTTTTCTGCTTAGTAAACATGTAGTTAGCTAATCATCAACAATCTTAGTCGCTTCATTTTAACTTCTTATTGTAGAAGAATGACTTGAAGAAAAGGGGTTAAGACAAAGCAGTTAGCAAAATATCTGTATTTGCTATGGCTACATGGGCCAAATTCACTAAACAGGCCATCAGTAAGTTGCGTGTTGCGTACAATGACATATTCCGACGGTTGGTGGGTGT
>LQNS02000210.1:9498587-9526377 GCA_001587735.2 Parhyale hawaiensis
GTGAAGCATGGAGGGGGCAGCATCATGGTGTGGGGTTGCTTTACTGCCCATGGTGTTGGGGATCTTCATATCATTGATGGCAAGATGAATAGTTTCATGTACAGGGAGATATTAAGAGAAGAAGATGCTTCCAAGTGCCAAAAAATTCTACGGACGGCGCAAGTGGACCTTCCAACAAGACAACGACCCCAAGCATACTGCGAATTTAACGAAAGAATGGTTTCAAAAAAAGAAAATAAATGTTTTTCCATGGCCTAGCCAATCACCGGACCTTAATCCAATAGAAAATTTGTGGAGTCTTGTTAAATCTGGTGTCCACAAACGGTGTCGTGAAAACCTTACTGAATTAAAGGTTATCTGCATGGAAGAATGGAAAAAAATACCACCAAGTGAATGTGAAAAGTTAATTTCCAGCAATAACAGATATCTCCATGCTGTTATTGCCAATAAAGGTCACGCCCCCAAGTACTAATGTCATAATTATTTTTTTTTTTTGGTCAAATACTTTTGTCCCTCATTACTTTTGCTTGTGTTAAATTTTTTTGTTATAAGTGCACATTTGACTGTTCTGTTTAAATATTCTACTATATATATGTTATTGTTATATAAACTTCCTGTATTATTTATCCTAAACCAGTCCCTAAATTTTTCAAAATACATAAAAAATAGAGTTGCGCAAATACTTATGTCTAAGCACTGTATATATCGTATGCTCTCCATAGAGTAAATAGCTATGACTTACTTTCTAGGCTGACTATATAATGAGTCCCATTAATATAAAGAGTACACGTGTTTCGCAGGCTAAATATACTGCACATATAATCCCGTCAATCGAGACGGTGCAGAGAAATAATTCTGCACAGATAAATATTCCTATAATTCCGTCAATCGAGAAGGTGCAGAGAAATAATTCTGCACAGATAAATATTCCTCGACGACTTTTATAATGACCGATGCAATCAGTGAAATTACACGGCGATGGAAAAAAGTTTTGTGACTTAAATTACCGCACTGGAAAAACACCAGAAGAGAAAGATTGAGACTGCATTAAAAAATTACAACCTGATGGAATTCCTTAGTCAGAGAGCGAAAGAACAACATAACTTATGTTACAACATATATTTGGAATATCGGGAACTTCCATGACTGATTTTTGGCGTTCAAGCACTTTTCATCAAACCTGAAGGTATATGAAAACCTCACATACATAGGTATGAGGCAGAAAAATCTCTACAGGAACTCTTATTACTTCATATGCGATTGCTGTTCAACAAGAGATAACCCATACACAAAATTAGAGTAATTCAGCAAGTGTGCTGCAGTACCAGCTGCATATCAAATGTTAGACCAGTACAGATACTCACAGTAGTTTCAACGGCATGCAGTGGACATCCAACGCAAGGCTGACTTACCTGAAACGAAAAAAATAAAACAATAGTAATACCAGGCATTTGTATTACATCTCAGCTATTACAATTAACGACAATGAAGTGAGCACCACTATGGCACAACTCCAACTTTCTATTAGCATTCGCCTTAACTGAGTTACACACGCGAAATTTCAAATATCTCGAAGAATAGCATTAGTTCAAGTGTACCCAAATGAGTATAGTCGGGCGTAAATGGCTTAATCAAAATCGATATCACTGATAGGTAATCATTAATTAATCGGAAGCTAACATTTGAATCCCACATTCACAGTGTTGTCGCCCCCACTTCTAAGAAGCTGGGAATTGTGAGGAAAGCGTCAGAGGTAATGCGTGTAGATGTTGTGTATGTGTAGATGTTGTGTATGTGTAGATGTTGTTGGAGCTTCCTTCTACCTGTTGTGGAGTATTGTTCTCCGGTTTGGCAGCGGCTGCTGTACATTACCAGAGGTTCACGATAGAATGTCTGGTGCTTTTGATTTGTGCGCTGAACTTTTTAATTGCCATCTTGAGGACCGGCGTGAAGTTTCATCTTCGTGTATATATTACGAAGACTTAAACAATGATAAGCATCCTCTTAAAACCTTGGTAACAGCGCCCCGTGCTCCTCTCCAGCGACGCTGTTGAACATGATGAGTACGTAGTTGAATTGGCTCGGGCGCGCACTACCCAGTACCTACCAGTGATCATATATGTATCGCTGTGGTCGGCTGTGGAATGAGCTGGATGGCTCTGTTTTTGCTGGCGAAGGTTTAGATTTTCTAAATCAACGATCAACCGCTTCCGATCCCATAATTGATTCTCTACGTCTTTTCTTGCCTCTTACTCTACTACCTAGTTCTTTTTTTGCCTGCTTTCCTACGCGGTTCTTTTCTCGCTTTGAATAATAATAAAAAACACAGTTTACCGAGTTGTAGCTCATGTTCATAATTACTGTATATAGTACTGCCAGTACATCACTGCACCATTAGTGACATTAGTTACAGGGACTTGTGAAATAAATAGCAAAGCAAGAAATACTAAACCGTTAATTAAGCACCATGTGAATAAAATTACGTGTGTTAGTGCAAGCGTACAAATCGTAGCGTGGAACCAAGAGCACACACAAGTGCAAGTAAGCAAGGCCAGTCCATGCGGAGCAGTGGCAGAGCTCGCCAGCATACGCTACCAATTTTTCTTGATTCTCCAAGTTGGCGGAAATCTAATTTCCAAGAGAGGCCTTCAGCACCCTTGGGAATTTCGTTGCTTCCAAGAGGGCGAAAACTGCCCGAACTGCGGAANTGCGGAGCAGAGGCAGAGCTCGCCAGCATACGCTACCAATTTTTCTTGATTCTCCAAGTTGGCGGAAATCTAATTTCCAAGAGAGGCCTTCAGCACCCTTGGGAATTTCGTTGCTTCCAAGAGGGCGAAAACTGCCCGAACTGCGAAACCCAATGAACAATTCAAAAGACTAGTAAGAGCTAGGATACGGAGGCAACCTCGAGATGTACTGTTCGTTAGCAGTGTCGGGAAATTGAAGTCCCAAGCGGCGTGGTGCGAAGCTACATGGCAAGTATTATACAAATATACATCACGAAAAGCAATCCGCGTCCCAATCAGTTGGGAATATGTCTTGACCTAGAGCAAATGAAAAATATGGAAAAGGAATCAATGTAGCCGATATATAAACGAGGCGTTGCTGAAAGGGATATGCATATATAAAAGGTAGCTACTGCTGGTAAGGCAACTTATTCCAGAACAGAAATCACGGGCGAAATATCAATGCTGCATCACCTCATTTCGAACAAAAATTATCTTGCACTTTTTAAAGCACACATTGCCACTAGTGATATGCCAATCGATATATTTACAGCTGCAACATAAGCAGAAACCATCGGAATTTAAATTCAATAGCATCTGAGCCCAAGCAATAACCGATTTATTCATTTTAGTTACGGCAACAAAAGGGATGCTACGATACCCCAACTAAAAATATCACATCCTTCTCAACTTACATTCCCTTCAATTAATTATTACGCAATCCACATGAAGTTTTTAAAGCTTGAACAGGAGCAGAAATCAGCGGAACTGCAGTCCGATGTAACTCCAACTTAAGATAACTCCGTAAGGACCAGCGTCCTTCATAACGGACGCGTAAAACAACGCTCTTCATATCAAACATATCAAAATTTTATTAGATTCTATGAGGTTAAGCAAAATATATCACCTATTCGTGTAAGTTTACATATTCGCTAATCAGTGCGTATGCCATTCGAAATAAATGTTTTTTAGGGAATCGGAAATTAATAACAGCTAAGAAGAAAACTCATTTTAAACCCATCTGTTGGATACAGTGCTTCTCTTCTTTGATCTTCTAGTTTAAAAACAACTTTGCAGAATCAAATAATTCTTCCTCACGATGGTTTGTGAATAAGCCAAGAACCTGACTTTAAGTGGAATTTTAATTCAGTCATTTGATATTATCCCCGCATTAGCATATGCAGAAACCATCGGAATTTCAATTTGACTCTCTCGGGCAAGGTATGAATCTTGCAGCGGCCGGGGAACAGGTGCCACACCGCCGGCAATCTTATTATAAGGACAGGAGCTCGGCACAAATGTAGGCCATCGGCGCTCTTTTTTCTTCCTTTTTCTTTTAGCGTCAGAGCGACTCTTCATTCTCGAATTCGCATTAGCGGATTGCTGCTGCGTGTCGTACGGCGCTCGAGTGTTTCTAATCAAGAGGATTGTGTCTAAGTGTGAGCTGTAATTCCTTAATGGTACGCATGCCCCCAACGCCAAGGGTTTGCATGACTGGGAGTGCAAACTTATACAGGATCGGGAACGCAGAGCGGCGCTCTGATGCTGGGTAACGACGAGACCATAATAAGCTCGTTCCTTGGATATCTTGACAGCTTACAGAACGGCACGTCATCAATTTTTCTTCTACTGACACATTAAAACCGAACCTACGAAAGAGCACGCAGTCACATTATATCCGGAGCAAGATCAAATGAAGTCGAATTCCCAAAAGACAACATCCATCGACAACAGAAATGAAAACCCATCCGTTGCAAGCACACCATTATGGAATAAAAAATTCCCAAGCACAATAAAACTCGGTTCAATTCAAAGCACGCTGCAGTATGTAGTGAAATTGTAACACTTTGCTTTGACTTATTTCAGCATAACAATAAAAAAATGCACAGCGAACAAAGGCGTGAGTAGCAATCTGCAGCACATACGAAGAAACGCCACAGCACATATTCTTGCACATTCTTTACATTCAAATCTAAGAAATAGACTAAGCGATTAATAAGGTTAGGAAAAGATTGGAGAACTCTACACTTTCAGCAAAAACCATTTCATAAATATCACAGGACTCTCTTTTCACAATTGCAAACATGTTGCGCGCTGAAGACAATTCAACTAATGTAGTAACTTACCTAGCTACCAGACACACGCCCGCCCTCAGGAGAAACAATTTTGTAGACGTCACAGAACTCCGCTCTTCAAAACTACGAACACGCTATGCACTGGATACAATTCAAGAAATGCAGCCATCTCGCTCTTAACTACCAGGTGCATGCCAGCCTTCAGTAAAAGCAATTTTGTAGATGTCGCAAAACTCTACGCTTCAATACGTCCTTCCGGAGGCGCGACATAAATTTCCTGAGGACCACGACAGTAGCAGCAGGAGCTGGAGCAGGCTGCTCACACAACAGCAGTTAGATAAGATTGCCAGTTTGCTGCGCGCCATGAATACGAAATTCGCCAGTAAATTCGCATCAATCGCAGCCCTGGAGTCGATTGGATGTAATGCGCCCGAGAGGAAGCGGAGAGGCAATAAAGAACTTAGATGAGTACGGGGCGGTACGGAGGTGGCTGGGAGAGTGGCTGCGTGGAGTGCCAGGGCATGAAGTGAGGAAGTGCTAGTGTCATGATGGAAGTCACTGGAGGGGGGGGGTAATGATGGAGTGGAGGATGATGGAGGATGGCGCTAGGATAGAGATGGAGTCATGAGGTGATGATGGAAGTGACTGAAGCAATAACAAAGCAGAGAAGATATGCAAAAGTGAAATGGTTTGGCGGAGTAATGAAAGTGTCTGGGGTGATAACCATCAAGCAGTAGCGTAATAATTGCATTCCAGGAGAATTTTCGGCGGCCCCAGAAGCTCATTTACATGTTCCTTTTAGCGATGCCACAGAATTTTGTAGGGGCAGTGATAGAATTAATGGTAAATTTTAAATAACTAGTGGACCCATGCGTGAAAAATTCACGCAATAATCGATATGTTTGCTCTCTTCTCTGATTAACTGTCTCCGCATTTTCCCACTAACGTTCATAATTAGCAGCTCTTATTCCTTTCTATATTCTTTCAGCTTCAAATCTTTCTTGTCACTGTGTCGCAAAGGCGCTTCATTGGTAGCACGTCTTCGTTCTTAAGACTGCAGAAGTCGCGTTCTTCTTTTATCTTCCCTATCATCTTTCTTAATTAAACATGCATCTTCCAAAGAAAAGTCTCGAATAAAACACTGCAATAAACTTGAATTCCACTCTAGTCAGCATGTATGCAATGGGAGTGCAACGTATCAAAGATTCTGCCTTCCATACTCAAATATCTGCTGCATTGAAGCGCTGAAATTTTGGCCTCTTAAGTGAAAACTGCTCTCTGAGAGAAAGACAGTAAGTTAGAAGAAATAAGTATCTACTGCCCGTGAAATAATTGTCTACTGCCCGTCGTGAGTGCTCCGTTCATCGTCTGGCGAATCTATACGTCGTGACCTTTGAGAAAAAAAAAGTTAGTATCATCATCGCATCGTCAGCACTCCGTTGATCATCTGCGAATTTATAGGTCGTGACCTGAGAGAAAAAGTTATAGAATCGGACTCCAGAAGCTGCATATATATTGTACCGATTTGAAGAAGTGTTTCAACAAAGAAGTACATCCAGATAAAGGATTACACCATCTTCTGCAACCTGGTCATCGATCTCTACGAAAACTTAATTACAAAATCTACAATCTGGCCTATTTTTCGCGGACACGAATAAATAAATACACGAAGCGTTTTATCATATAAAGATATGTTAGTTTTAGGCGGGCATGTCAAGAAAAGAAAAGGCAGGGACACGTAGTAGGTCAAGCTAACAGAGAATCCGTACATGCCACATGGAGCTCAGTTAACGGAAACAAAGCCAGAAAAAATTGATAAAGCAATAGAAAAACTGTCAGTAACAGTAGAAGACTGTGAGATAACGAAAAGATTCGAGTCAGAGTGACATCGTCTTGGACGGCGAGAACGAAAGCGATACGGGCAACATGCAAGGAAGGAAGGAAAATAAAAATGAACGAAACAGCGTTAAAAACACGACATGGCAGGTCAAATACAGCCCTGAGGCGATCACACTAGGAAGGAGAAACTCAATCTCAATTAAATGCCATCGTGCAACAGAGGCCAACATGGAAATCAATGTTCTTTGGCATTGCAAGCAGGCCGCTGTAATCAACGGTCAGTAGCATTTTACATAGAAAACTGCACATTTTACATACTAACAGGATGGCCAGCGCATCGATAGGAGCTGAAAAATTGGGTAATGAATATATGAATAAATCTTTTGCAGCCTGAATCAGTGGATTACCGTGAAACAAATTGCTATGAGAGATAAAAGACGTTAAAGCACTACTACAATATATGTACATCGAAACAGTATCATAACCACCGTCGTGTGTGTATATGTTTATAAATTTCGTGTCACGCTCTAACAAAATATGCGAAAAATAAGCCAGGTTGCAAATTTTGTAATTATGTTGCGTTCTCATGGAAATCGAAAAGCAAAAATTAGACCAGGTAGCAAAACATGACCAAAGTAGGCTCCTGATCCTTTCAATTGTTTGCACTTTTTACTTAGCCAGCGTTAATTGAAAATAATAAAGATATTCATAGCCTCTCGTAGCGCTGCAATGGAGTCTGATTGTCATAACTTTCTCCATACAAAAAACTATATTTGCTCGCAGTTCAGGACGTACAAATTCAGTAGAAGTTCCACGAAGTACCCAAGTGATGATTTTTTCACGGGGCAGTAGAGTCAAAAATTGAATTTTTCAGTTTGTTTTCTGCCTCTACTGAAGCAGTTTTTCGCTAAACACAAAATTTTTATATACTAAGGTGCATCATACGGTTGGCAGAGTACGCGGCGGGAAATTTAATTCAATTCGGTAATACTCTGCTGCTTGCTAACATAAGTTTTTTTTTTTCGCAAGCCATCTTAGGGGAAGAATAAGTGTGCCGCTTAGAAGAATTTGAAGAGAGGGCACTATCTCTTATGACAATTTGAGATGGGCGTTGGAAAGTATCCTTCATCAGTATATTAGTCATCAGAATATTAGTAACAAAAGTACATTAAAAGATGACGAGTTCTCACAAAATCCTAACTGTCATTTTTGACAGCGCGGGTACTCTGTTATAAATATATTTAGATGTAGAGAGTTGTGGGTTTCTGTTTTAGTAGTATTAATATTAGCTCTATAGCCAAAGTAAGAGTTCTTCAACTGAGCAAGAAGGAAGGGATACGAAGCGTGTCAATAAAAATGGGGTGCCCAAGTCTGGATGACCACAATATGCATATGTATACGAGACAAGCATTGCATCACACCAATGATTGTCAATACTGGGAATAAATAATTTTTTCTGAGGATAAAAAGATGATTCTTCTTGTAAGAGGCGGCTAGCAAAATTATGTCATCGTAATTATTCTAAACGTTTGGAATCAAATCTAACCAGGCTACTGGATCGGGTTGAGACGCTTTACACAGTTATACTGCTGCCAATTATGCAGCAATATATAACAAAAGCCATAAAGAAACTATTTTCCAATGCACCCCAAATGCAACTTACAGTCACAAAAAAAGAACGAGTGACTACAAAATCATATATGCTCGTTGGTAAATCTTTATTTCAGTCACCCATCAAATTGTGCTAGAAGAAAATCGCTGGGAAAAGTCCACGGAACTTCATCTTCGTATTTAACTACCATGTGTCAGTCAGCGTTGCTGAATAAGCAACAACACGAATATTTATGTATGTATACTTGCAAAGTTAGTAGTAGGCAAGGCATGTTGTAGACTATATGCTGCATTTTTGGATGAACAGCATACTTCGCACTGAGCTTATCTGACTCAAAATATTAACTGCAACCGCGAGTTTCTTCAGACAACACGTCTGAAACATAAGTTAAAGCACTTGCTACATTCGCATACTTCATGCTTACTAAGTAATTGAACCCTTCTACTGTAAAAGAATATAATTAACACAGTTGACGAAGAAAGCCTACGTGGCCCTAATATTTTTGAACTCCTCAACGTATTTGTGACATTATGAAAAACGGCAACAAGTTGAATAAAAGTGTGAGCATGAGAACACGAAAAAACTATGGATGCAGTAAACATAACTTAGACCGGCGGGCGTCTCAGTCGTGACCCTCTTACACTGCAAGACTTGCAAGCTATTTGAAAACATGTAAAGGAGCGTAATATAATAACAAAATAATTGTCTGGATGAATTTGAAACTTTTTATCCCCACAGGTTGAGCTACTAAAGTCCAGTACAGTTAAGAGCGTTAAGCGAAGGGACGTAGTACTGTATTTTACGGCAAGGACTAAAGTACCAGGGCGTAAACAATGCCAGGAAAGAGTTTGTGTCAGAATCGTTTGCACTCGCAGCCAATACTCCGCCATGGCTTTAATCAACAGCGCCGAAAGAGTACACATTATCTCTACGTATTAAATAGCTCCTCGTCTCATACATAGTCAAGATAATATGCTTACAGAAATTAAAATTTATCATAAGAGCTAGCACTGTATTGACTATTTGCAATATGCTCCTTAAAGCAGAGTTCCAAGAAAATTTACCGAAGAGCGACTGCGTCCAAATACAACATTAGTCTTTCCTGCACACAGTGTGTCGATACTGCAAACCACAACAGCGAACCACGGCAGCAGCGAAATCAAAAGTCAGCCAAAGGCAAGCGTGACCTTTGCGTAACGGATGAGATAAGAGAAGGCGAGCAGGAGGTGGGGACCGCCATGTACAGGAAGTGGGCGACGTGGGCAGGTGAGTGGCAGGGACAGCCATGTGGTGGGTGGAATACCATGGTAAGCTTTAGGGCAGGTCCTCACGATGGTCAAATGAATAATTTTCCTCAGCTTCCGAGTCCAAATGCGTTGCTGAGTCTGTTTGAACAGCTCAGAATCGCAAAGCTGTCAGAGTTCCAATTCCCTTTAACAGTTGAAAGATGTAGAAAACTTTAGCAGTGACACTTGCTAAGCGAACTGGCTTGGCGGTTAATAATGAGGTACATTTTTAGGAGGTACGCCGTTGCATTTACGAGGACAGCACAACACATTCAGACGAGTGGCAGACGGACGTCTGTCATCTGACGAGCCTTTAGAGTACGGGCACGATAAAGCGAAACTGAACCATCATAACTGACAAGATGCGAGTGCCGACCGGCATTGAGTAAAATGGCGATGTAGTATCCCTAAATGATAAATAATGGCCCATCACTAACTACGAATACATTAGACGGTGCAATACTGTAGGTATAAACAATGTAAATCTTAACCGTCACATCAGCTGATGAGGTCACTAGCTACCTCACACGGTGTAGCACTGCAAACATAAGGTTAGTACATCTTACTAAACAAGCTGGCCACTCTGGTGCCTACGAGGAGGTGCCTTGCCTTGATGGTACTTCGGACGAGGTCCAGGTGGCGTTATGCACGCTATAAATTTTGCGCAGAGGTGATGCAGCAGTCCATGACCAGCGGGATGGCTAACAGCGAGTTGTCCCCACAGTTCACGTAGCCGCTTACAGCAGGTTTATCTGGCACTTTCAGTAAGTATGCGTCCAGTAAGTTTTTAAATTTCGCAGTCTCTGTACCGGAGACATTTCGGATGTGGCGTGTCATTTTGTTGAATAATCTCGCCCTCCCCCACTACTGCGAAACTATTAGAATACTTTGTGGCCATTGCGACACCACCAGTTTTGATCGGAAGTCGCACGTCACAAGTGCGACCAATACGATCTGAGTGTCTGGCCTGGATTCGTCCATTGACGTTGACAGTAATTTTTTCTACAATTTTTCAGACATGATCGTAAAGCGCTCGAATCTCCTTTGAATGCAGTACATTTGAAGTTGAGTAAGTCTTCCGTGATAGTTTAAATTTTGCATGCCCCAGATTTTGGCAGTGAACGATCACTGGATAGCCTCAAGGCGCTCTAAATCTTTCCGTTTGCTTGGCAGCTAAAGAGGTGAACAGTATTCAATCCTTGGTAGTATCAGTTGTTTTCATAAGGTGAGCATTGTGCCTGCCTCTCGTGAAGAGAAAGTTTGAAGCACCTATCCGCTCCACTTCTTGCCTACGGTAACAACTCGAGCCACGTGATCTTCAAAAGTGGTATTATCTTCTAGGCTCATCCCAAAATCTCTTCAAATTTGCTTTCTCTCGATTTCGCTCACATCTCTCGTCTTGTAGGACGTAGATTCAGTAAGGGAGAAGTTTTTTCCGCCCCGTAATACTTGAAATTTTGATTCGTTGACAGTCATGCTGTTAACCGATGTCCAGTGAAAGGTGTTGGTTGGATCTAGTTGTACATTCCGTACGTCTGCTAATATCAGTGTGTCATCAGCGAACGATGACGGAATGGCATACTTGCATTGGTGCCAAATATCATTTGTCATGATAAGGAAGAGTATTGGACCAAGTACGGTGCCTTGTGGGACTCCACTGAGTACTGGCTGTCGTTTGGGCACTTTATTATTTATAATTACACTTTGGGTTCGGTTTGTCGGGAAAGCTTCGATCCAACTTAGACATTTTTCACGGATGCCCATGTTGAAGAGTTTGAGTAATAATATTTCATGATCTACTTGATAGAAGGCTTTGCGAAATCTAAATATATTACGTCCACATTTTTGCCTTGGCATAGGTCTAGAATAGAGTCATAATGCTCAAGCAACTGCGAAGTGATTGAACGTTTATAGCGAAAGCCATGTTGGTTTGACGTAAGCAGGTTATTGCTCTCCAAATGATGTACAAGGTGTTTCCTAAAGACCCTTCCAAACGTATCGTAAAGTTTTAATTATCGCCCAGAAGACATTTAGCTATGTCAATGAAATTTTGTCAGTGTAATCACTGGCCCTCATGTACGGTATTAGATGGTGCAGAAATGTTCTCTTAAGCTTATTTATTTTTTTCGAGGGGGTGCTAAATGTCATTAACCACGATGGTGGAGAAGATTGAGGCTCGCAGCGTGATGAAATTTCTGCATTTGAAGGGCTAGAGTTCCCAGTATATCCATGATGACCCTAGAACGCTTCGTGGCGTAAGACCATCACCCGCGGTGGGAGCAGATTTAGTCGCCATCATTTTTTATGGCCAGCTTATCCTACTTTTTTTGTGTGGAACACGTCGAGGACAGCCCACCAGACTTCCTGCAAAAAAATTATGAACATCGCTCAACTCCTTCGACCATCTATTGGGCGGACAAACAAATATATATACAAACTCAAAATCTTCAAAGAAAACATTATCACAGCTCTTCGCTTCGCTCGCGGGTAATATATAGGCTATCTATGGTAGGCTAATTACTGCCCGTCATATGACAGTGTTGTGGGATGGAAAAGGAATTTCCTAACTGGCCACATGTCCCTCACAGACGAGCCAAGAACTGGACAACCATCACTCACGGACAGTGCAGCCACAGGGAAGAAAGTGGAGGATCTTATCCTGGTAGACTGACGAGGCACCATCCACGTGATCACGCATGAGACTGGTCTTAGTTACGGCACCATGTCTAACATGTTAGCACGCTCAACAGAGGAGTCCGTCTCGCCGACAATGTGCTCCCTCACTCATCTCAAGCTCTGCGGTTCTGGGAGCAAGGCGACGTGGCCACGAAATCTTGCAGAAATGCGCCCTATTCTCCCGATCTCGCCCCAAAAAACTGTTTACTGTTCCCAGAAACAAAAATCCACTACGGGATCGGTGATATGATGACACAGATAACGTGATTCAAGAAGCGGAAGAGTGGTTTTCAACGCAGTCTGAGGACTTGTACGACGGCGGCTATCGGAAGGTTAAGAAACGATGGGAGAAATGTGTGACTCTGGACGGCGACATTGTACAGAGAAGTTATAAGAACCCCGAATAAATATGAGGTTGCTGACTCTGTGTCTTCCTGGTCATAATTAAAACTTTACGATATGCCCTCGTATACTCGCGATACTGTGCGACAGAAGTGCAGGCGAAACTCACGGTCCACTGCTGCAATATTGGAAGCGACGGAGATGCACCGCCCTGCACTCCAAGATAACCAGACAGATCGATTAACCTGAGACAGAGAACCCTGTGCCTGCCACTCCTTGGCCTGAGCAAGGAGAGAAGCACACATCACTAACAACGAAAAAGCAAAGGCATCCACTAGACGACACAGCCACTGAAAGGAGGCCAACATGGGAGTTTTTACTCTTGATACATACTGTACTCTACCAGTTCAATAAATCTGACATAGACCTTTGCCACCAATATTGTCTATTATATCTTTTATCTCTTATGTGAATCAACTATTGCAACGTACATTACAAACAAAAAGAATACACAATATACAGTATTTATTTGACAACTTCAGGAGATTTTTCCAACAAAGTTATTCTCTAACTTCTTTAACGCAACAGCATCGAACGTTCAATACAACGAATGCCTTAAAGTTTAAACAATGCCAGTTACGTGATAAATAAAGGTGTTATTCGATCGTTAAGGAGTTGACAATTGATAGAAGAAAAAAATATGTATGTGACTGAAAACGTCTCATAATATCGTTTGTCAAGAGAGCTTACCGAAACTCACTCAAGCAGAGCAAAAGGAACTAATCTTTTTTGTAGCAGTTTTCTATTCAAATCTCACAAGTCAGCCTGCATGATGTTTAGCAAATCATGAAAAGCAAAGCCTCATACGACTACCACAAATGAGTAACATAAACTCGTAGCTAGGTAGATGTAAGTGAAATAAAAGTATACGGCAATCAACCAACATCACCAGTTGACAATGGCACTACTCTGTAAGTAAGAGATGAAGTGGCGCTTTGATATCCTCTGCGAGTCGTTAACCACACAGGTTACGAAACAAATGTATTTTGATCAATAGGTTTCAGGTATAAATATGAAAGCAAAGATCGTTCGTTGAAAGGACGTTGTTATTAATATATGAACGAGTCGATATTTCAGCCGTCAGCAACACGTGAAACACAAAAGAAAGAAAACCACCTCGCAATGTCTTTAGAACAGTATTGGTCGGCGCTCTAATAGTTGTACTTAAACTGTGCTGCGTCTAGTCTCACATGGTACTCAATTCTACCCCTGAGAGCCATCATTTGACGAATTCTCCACATTGCAATATCAATGGGGTCTGCTGCACAGTTGATTAATCCTCAGCAACTGACGCTGTTATCTATATCATACGCCACACTTGTACACTTAAAACATAGGTATTCCTGTATCATAAAGAGCTCAAATTTACCGAGCAGAAGCGCAATTTGGCCATTCACCAAGTGTTTCAGTCTACCAAAATCAGGTTCCAAAGGTTCCAAACCAGGTTTGTATTATGTCGTAAGAACAGGATATCGTACGCTGAACGATCGTCGAAATTGCCGAAACGAAAAAGGGAATATATCTTTGGCTTTAACGACGCATGTATGAAGGACTGCACTACAATAAACTATAAAAACACTGATAATATGCAGGAGAGCGGCAGCGTGAGCGAACAGGTCATCACTGAACTCAACTGAAATAAAAGAGAAAAGGTGCTCCACGCAAACACAAGAGAATGCATGAGTATTCAAACACAAGAGAATGCATGAGTATTCAAACAAAAGAGAATAGGAACTGGACGCCAACACGGACCTATCCAAAGCAAAGCTCAAGAGCACACCCAAACAAAGGCTCGCTCTGCAGCAATCCAGAGGCGGCCGCAATATCCGCTTCAAGGGCGGCGGAGATGCAGACACGACCCTTCCTTCCATAATCCCTTAAGTTACAGCACCGAGCAGAACGTTCGCAAAGTTTGGTTCCCGCAAAGCGACAGGTTTATCGGCCTCACCTTCAATCCAGCAGCCACAGGAACATCCGCTTCAGGAGCGGAGATGCAGACACGACCCTTCCTTCCTTCCATAATCCCTAAGTTATAACGTCTAGGAAGCTGCTCGAGAACATTCGCGAGGTCTGGTTTCCGCAAAGCGACCAGGCGCTTTGGGCCTCACCTTCCCTCGTAGTCTTCCCTCTAACCTTCCCCTCGGCAGCGTCCACGCTCTTTCTAAAACTATTGATTGGCAGAGCCAGGCAGCAGCAGCAGCGGCAGCAGCAGTGGTAGTGGTGGTGGCTCCCAGTAGCCAAGCCAAAGCCAAGATGGCGGCCGTGTTTAGTTTAGAACTTTTTTCTCTTTTTTCGTCTTAGTGACGGTCAGCACGCGACCTCGGGAAAGCCATCCCAGCCACTTGCAGCCACTCCAGTGAGCTGGACCGCGCCTCAGTAGCAACAGATTTGTTTTCGTCTCGCTGGCTACCACAGAGACAAGTCATCCTCAGGAGTTCGCTTTGATGACAAGTGTGGCACAAAACGGCTGTCGGACCAGCGCGTCCAATTAGCATCACCACTGAGCGGCCGGGCCATCAAAGACGAGACTGAAGAGTGCGCGCAGCCTGTTGCGTCAGCCAAAAATATCATCGCGTCCATGCAGCGACGGGACCAAAACTTAGGCACTGAACCGTGTAATACGGACCAACTAAAACCTTGGTTTGCGCACTGGATATGTAATAAAAACTAACTAAACCTTGGTTTGAGCATTAAACCATGTAATAAAGAGTAAACGAAAACCTCGGTTTTCTGTAGGAATACCATTTTTCAAACGTTCTATATGAAAGCCGCTGGGACTTACTGAGCTACAGAGAACATTGAAGTGAAAATGAAAAATGGCGGGAGCTCCGGCTATTAATTTTTGAAACAACATACACTTCCTCAGTTTTTAATTAAGAAAGTCTTATTTTACTGAATCGACACATATTCTTTCCAAATTGAATCAAAACACCAAAG
The DNA here is from genome assembly GCA_001587735.2 of Parhyale hawaiensis. Lineage (NCBI taxonomy): Eukaryota > Metazoa > Arthropoda > Malacostraca > Amphipoda > Hyalidae > Parhyale > Parhyale hawaiensis. The sequence goes on from LQNS02000210.1 coordinate 9,514,141, forward strand.
TTCATAGGGCCAACAAGTAAGTGTCTCTGAGATACTTTGATGCGCCCACATACGAAAAAAAATAATGTCTTCGAAGAAAAATAAGTTATTATTATTAAATCACACCAGGCTGGCGACGTAGGAACGGAGAAACTCCACGAGGCCAACAAACCCCCACGCAACCAACCCAGCGGGCGGAGAAAACAAAAGAATGAAGAAGAAGAAAAAAAAAGGAAGATCCGAGATCACAGAATGGCTCTGTGTACAGCTCGTTTAAAGCTGCCAATACCAGCACCAGCAAAGACAGAGCCATCAAGACCATTCCAAACATCCACACACGATGGAAAAAACGAACGGGAAAACTGGCCCGTACGGCATCGCAACAGTGAAAACGAACTAGAACGAACTAGAATACCCGCGCTGCGAAAAATCACAGCGAGAAATTACTGAAGACCTTTTTTCATTCAACATGCTTTTGTTACTAAAATTTCTGAATGATACGCTGCAGGAGTGACTCAAATTATCATAAAAGATAAGTCCTCTCTTTTTCAATTCATCTCAGTAGCACAATCGTCTCCCACCTTAGGGGACACGCGGAAAACTTTTCCATTATCAAACAACCAAACACTATTGAACTAATTTAATTCCCCGCGGCATTTCCTAGATACCAAAGGATTGGCCTTCAGTACATCTACGTTTTTCTCTTGAACCGAAACCTGCTCCGTCAAAGAAAGACAGCAAGCTAGAAGAAATAATTGAATAATTGTGTCTACTGCCCCGTTAAAATCGTCGCTTCGTGTGGGCCTCGTTCATCATCTATTGAATTTATGCATCGTGAACCGAGAACCCGTGAAAAAATCGTCGCTTCGTGTGAACTTCGTTTACCATCTACTGAATTTATACGTCGTGAACCGAGAGCAAACAGCTAAGAACAGATGCAAATATCTATCTTGTTTGGGTTTCAAGAAGTGTTTCAAGCAATAAGTGCATTCAGATAAAGGGATAAGTATCCCACTTTCGCCATGGGCAACTTGGTCATCGATCTCTATGAAAACGCAACTTAATATCAAATCAGCAACAAGGCCTATTTTTCGCCTATTTCATTAAGAGGCGGACACAAAATAATATATAAATAAATACACGAAGCGTTTTATTATACTAGAACTAACTACAGAAACAGCGGCGAATCAGGGAAATAGCATCCCTGAATGCTAAAAAAGATAAAGTGACTTTTTGTAATTTTGATTTTATTGTAATTTTAGCAATTCTGGCAATTCCGTCATTATCTAGCAACAGTTGCAATGTTGGCAACTTTGTTAATTACGGTATGTATTGGCAATTTGGCTAATTCTGAGCAATTTCCATGGGGCACAACAGGAAAAATATAAATATTATTAATATGAAAATATAGCCATATATACATTCAAATAAATACACATCAACTATAAAATAAGATTCACTTTATTAGTTGCTTGTTCGGTTGGTTTGTTTGTTTGTTGGTCTCTTCGTCACGATCTGAAGGATAGGAGGAAATTCATCTTCTGGAAGGCAATGGGGCCGCTGTAGATAATGGCAAAAGGAAGGGCACCTATCAAATTCAGAATCAAAGGCACTTCTGGCTTTACCGAGTTTGAAGCAGTGCGGATGTATAATATACCTACATCCGCAGTGCTTCAAACTGTATATGTTGAAGGCGCAGCTTGTTTGAGCAGCGAAAGTTCATCTGGAATAAAATTTTCGCACCCGAGCAGGCACAATTACCCGTGGACAGGTCTTCTTTTTGAGAATGTATAAATCTTCAGAGGTTTTCCTTTCGCTATACGCTACATAATCCACTTCGCGTACGGTATTTCATCTTCAGCTGAATTTCTTCCCAGCAGTTAACGAAGGCTAAATGTTTTCACACTATTCTTACTGCCACTAAATTTTGATCCTGATGTGGTCAATGCTGGTAGGCTATCCACAGTACGCTGCTGAGCGTTTCGGGTATAGTATTTCGGCTAAACTCTAATTTCTTGGTGTGGCTTGAGTGGTAAACATGTCATGTCAGGGATTTTGCTAGCAAGAAGTAAATTCTGCAGTCTCGAACTTATGCTAACACTGATCTCAAGTTTTGGTGAATAATTATCAAAAGATCTAGCACATATCTGCGATGCATCTTCAATAGCAAATTCCGTAACCCCAGCATCAACAATAAGAAGGTTTACGATATATTCACTACTGTCACTTTCGATAGCAGGACATTCTAGCAGTGAATTACTGTACAGTGTTGATGCTACCAGGATCACGGACACAGTCACAATTCGGCATTTGCAAGGCTGAGACTTTCGTTCGCCTTTACTGTTCTTGAACTCCCTTTAAGCATCTGAGACGCGTCACATGTCAAGCCAAGGCGCGTATAAAGGTCTCGCTACGGTATCTTTTACGTTACCTATATAAGCAATGCGAAAAAAGTAACTCACCAAGGAGGTTTAATAGAACGGAGGGAGCCAGGAGCCTCGTCCGTGAAGCTCAAGTTTCCGGTGTGGCTGCTGCCAGTCGCCGTATGCACCAATTGCATATTAGTACATCAGTTTGTTTATTTCTCTTGCGTCACTTCCACCAGTGAGATTAATGTGCGTTCGTTCTTCACAGTTGCCGCGTGCCAGAGTCACTCACTTCCATGAACGCGTCACAGCCACGCCGAAATGCTTGGAACGCTGGCTGGGCAAACCTACAGCGGCAGGGCTCCCTCCTCCCTATTAAAGCTCCTAGTAACCCACCCCACACACACACACACCTCACTAAGGGCATGTTCGAATGGGAGACAAAATAAAGACCTCCAGGCTTAACTCGTCTCGAGCTGCAAGTAGGAGTGTTGACTTTGTCACCCCGAACCGTGTTGCGGACAATACCAACAACTCAGTTGCGTTGAGCAAGTTGCAAACTCCCATTCTACGAAGCGAAATTGAGATTATGAAAAAAGTTAAAGGATAAACGAATAAGAATCAGTGCAAACCTGTCAGAAATTCTAGACAAGTTCAGCTCCACAAGATGAATTTCCCCGGCCACTCAAACGCTCCCAACTCGCGAAGCCTGTCAGCAGCAGAACAATACTGGTGCCATAAACGACCCTGGCGTTTACCACAGTGCAGGGATGATCACAGTTTCCTTTACTAAGGAACTTTGCTCTCTCACGGAGGCGTGACGTAACCCAATCGATGACAGCCTCACGGGACAGCAGCCGTGACTCACGCCGTCCCGTCAACGATCGATGGTCCCGAGAAACTGCAGCTCATCCAGCACGTCACATCAGGAATTTTTCCTTTTTTTTTCTTTACATTTTCTAATACGCTGATTTGCATATAGTTGTAATGAAACATACGTTAGAACTATCATGTTAAGTATTTTATCTTTTCCTTTGCAGTTGCTTCATCTGCTCAGTTGCTCATGTACAATGGATACGCAGTTTTGCATAGTTAGTTATACTCATAATAATTCTAACTAGAACGTCTCGTGACGTAAGAGAGTCAACCGCAATGGAGGGAGGAGGAAGGGTTGGGGCTGAAAGTACCGAGTCAGCAGTTTTGGTATTTTTCACATCTAGGTCAACCTACATGACCTCCTGCAAGACATTGTGATGATAGCTTAATTCTTTCTAGCAACTTTTTGGTGGAAAAGAATAAAAAATGTAATGGATTCTTATTAGGATGAATACTAGATAGACCAGCGGTCAGTGGTAATGAGCACTGTGGAAATAATTAGCTGCTGGCACTCTCTTTGGCCGCTAACTGCGAGCTAAAAGAGAAAACCCAGCATCGTGACTCTTACACACGTGAGGTGATGTAAAGAACGTCACCTGGACTTCATGTCAAGACTCACAAGATACCCAAGGTGCGTACAGAACGAAAACGTGATCAACTCTCTCACTTCGTTCGCGGGTGAAAAAGAGAGTTGGAGCAGATCCACGCCGAAAGCTTGGATTAACTAATAAAAATTACCCAGGAGGTACGATTATGTATTGGACCGTTATATAGGCGCAGTTTGATCGATTACAAAATGTAGCTATTTACAATCGCTATCAAGAACGTTAACAAAGAAACGACCGATGCAACCACATTTTAGGCATATTTCATGCAAGTCGTTTCATTTAATCTATTCCTAAAGCAGTCACAAAATTTTTTATTTTGTAATAAGAGTTCTGTGTGTGTCTCCATATGAGTCGGTCACGTCAGGTTATGAGCACCAGGAACCGGTACACGGCATCATTATTTGTTGAATGGTTAGTGTCATTAGCACATAAACTGGTCTTATGCAGGCAGAACTTTGTACCTAAAACTTTTCAAATAAAACTACTACTGATCTTCAATTTTGATTTCGCGGAGGAATGGCACAGTTTGCAACGTCCTCCCCACAGGACACTCGGTAATTTAATGCCAAAGTCGACCTTGAGCGGTAGAGACACGCTGAAGTTCAGTATCACATACACAACTGCAAAGATATATTTGGATGCACTCGGCACGCGCCCAATTTGTAGAGCTTCCAGAACACCATGCATTCGTGGGCAGACTCGCAGCGCTTTACGAACCTCAGCACCTGGACCTGCGCTAAACGAGTTCGCCGTTAACACAAGATCCTCTAACCCACAGCAGTCCAATTAACTCGAAGGCGCAGCTTGTTTGAACAGCGACAGTCATTTGGAATAAAATCTTCGCACCCGAGCAGGTACAATTACCCGCAATTACCTCTCAAGATTTGAGTCTCATTCCTCCCACATTATCTGTGCAGATTACTGGCGTCTAAAACAAGAGTTCCGCTCAGGCCCAGAACATTACCAAGTACGCGAAAACGCCGCCACAACAACGTTCTGCTTAACAACAGCTTCTGTCCTTGCAATAGAGGCCGACTGTTCAGAATTAGCTGCTCGGCGGCCACGGCAAAGCTTCCTGAGATCACAGGCCTAAAGGCTGACGGCTAAGAAATAATCACGCGCCATGCCAACGCTGGTCTTGAAATTTCTGGCAGCCGTCCAGACCAGGGGAGCTGAAAGATTTACAGCGAGGGACAGCCATACGCCGGGCTGCACTTGTTTCCCTATGGCTGGACGGTGCTGTGCTCTACGCATCGTGTACGAGTATTGAACCAGGGAGCTGAGAACAGGACAGTCATACGATGCTATGCCCTCGTTGCTCAACTGGATGACAAGAATCAAAGCTTAGAATAGAGGAGCTGAACACTACACAGTTCGGCAGCCATAGGCCGCGCTGTGTGCTTGTTCACGGGCTGGACAGCACTAAACGTGTAACACATCGCCTCAGAGGATCTAGATCGATCACTATGCTGAGAACGAACATGAACACGCCGTGCTCAACTGCTTCCCCTGTTAGACGTTACCAAAGTCTCTTTATGGACACAGGAACTATTGCAGTTTGCTTAGATACCCTCTATAGAGAGATGCTACGACGCCAATATTCTAGCCTGGCCATGTTGTGGCCAATTATTTAGCGTTCACGTGCTTAGATTTCATCATCAGGGTGAAGCCAACCTTATTTCGCTTTGCTCAATCATAGCGAGACCAATTAAATTAACTTTTGACAAGAAACTTTGATTTTTAAAATATTTAATCAGATGACGATAAAGTAACCAGCCAGAGATGTTGTAGCTGCACACTCGACGTGTGCGTAAGCGACTGACAGAAGTTCCGCGCCGAAGGTCAGGGCAGAAACTCACCATTTCTAGATCATCGATCCAATGAAGCTCCATCAGAAGAGGATATCAGCAATACGGAGACGCAAGTCTACACCGCTTGGAATTCCCCTCCACTCCAAAGCTGTATCAAGCTCTCACCAGTTTGGCTCAAAGGTCGCCCAAAGGGCACCATTAATCTTGGACAAGTAAGACGATCTGACAGGGCATTAGATAACCGTCAAGCCATGCGGGTCAGCACGTCGCCACGTGGGTAATTTCCGATAACTACCTACTGATTTGTGCGAACCGCAGATGGACGTTTCTCACGCTCTCTAGTCCTTCTATATTTTCAATTTATTCCAATGCAGCGTAGATTTGCGGGAACTTAAGAACACTAGTACTGGAATAAGGACGAATAAATTTGAAGATAGTTTGGCCAACACTGCGATGATGTACGTTCTGCATAATGTTCTACATACTAGGACGGTTCCTGAACATTCAGCATCCGTTCGCGCTTACAGGAGTTCGTGACTACGTAAGAAAGAAATTCACCAGTCATCTCGACATGCACCTCACATCTCATCATATTAATGTGCACGCATCCTGTGCCTACAATCTATGTGTCACTCGCATACACTCAACTTCACACGCATAAGACAGACGCGAGAAAAAGGTTAATATCCACATGCAGAGTACGCTCACCAAATATACTCACACTTAAACTATAAAAGTATTATTTATTAAACGCCAATCTCTTTTCCGTAAATACATGTAATGTCCAGTACCTACTACATACCTCTTCTTTCAATTCTCTTAGCAAGCTCTGACACGAGAAACCTAAAAAAAATACGTAGAACTGAATTAACTGCTGCAGGTGCGAGGGAAGGGCACATAGCGTAGCGGCCATAATGGTTCGGATACCTAAAAACTCATCAGAAAATCTTCGAACACTTCAATATAATTGAAGGCATTGAAATGTAATTTTACACAAGTTAAGCAACATGTCATAGCTAAACTGCATTTTAGCCGCTAAGGATAAATAAAACTAAAGTTACAAGCACATGAATTATATTAGTAAGACTTTAGTCTGGACAAAAAAAAGTTCGGACACTTAATTTTTTCCATTTTGCTCAAGAAAAAACCAATGATGCTACAGAAAGAGTTAGGTAGATTGGGTTAAACACACTTGCAGTCATTATCGATGCAACATCCGCTCTATCAACACGCCTCGGGGAGTCCCTACACCTTCTTCTGTACGTGAGTTAGTCGTGAAATTGCGTCATGATGATAAACTTTCAATAAGGGCAAAAGCCGACAAAGTTAATCGACCTAAAAGTGTGGTTAGTGATATACTGACTAAATATGACCAGAATGGTTCAAGTACCGCTGGTGTTTAAAGTGGTAGACCACGCAATAACTCAAGAAGAGAGGATACTGTATTGCTTAGATTGTCAAAGAAGAATAGGTTTAAAACCGCAGCAGAGATTTCCCGTAAAGCTAGTGATACGCATGGAATCAAGGTGTCTAGGAAGACAGCTTCACGCCGCCTAATAGAAGCAGACTTGCAGCCGAGAACTCCAGCTATCAAGCTTTTAATTAGCAAGAAGCATAGAAATACTCGGATGAATTATGCAGCAAAACACGTTCTTAGGACACAAGAAGACTGGTCTAAGGTTCATTTTAGCGATGAATCTTAAGTTCAAGTTATTTGGCTCCGATGGAAAAAGATTTGTTCGTCGTTCAATTGGTGAAAGATTGTCCAAAAATTGTGTCAAGTTAAGTGTAAAGTTTGGCTGCAGAAGCGTTATGGTCTTCGGTAAGATCTCAGCACGCGGCACGGGTCCCTTAGTTCGTCTGCAAGGGAAAGTAAATGCACAGGTATACAAGGAACTTTTACAAAAACATGTAGTGCCGATCTTCAAAGCCTCTTCAACACATAAACCAATTTTTATGCAAGATAACGCTCCGCGCCACACGGCAAGATTGGTTAAGTCATTTTTAGAGCAAGAAGAAGTAAGTGTTATGGACTGGCCAGCACAAGTTATTAGGAGAAAGGTCGAAGAAGAGAAATCCACGAAATGTACATGCGCTATGGGCCATTTTGGAGTGACGAATTGAAAAACATAACACCAGATGAACGATGCAATTTTATCAGCTCTTGAGGTAAACGATGTTAAGCTGTTATCGACAGTAAAGAGTACCTACCACACAAAGTACTAAATGCTAAAAAGTTAAATTCATAACGTAGTTCTTATTAATAGCCTCATTGCATATGTTTAATTATTATTTTCGAAGGTAGTCCGAACTTTTTTGTCCAGACTAAATTCTAACTATTACAATTTATTTGCTTGTAACTTTTGTTTTATTTATCCTGAACAGCTGAAATTTTATCACAATTTAGCTATTACATGTTGCTCAACTTGTGTAAAATTACACTTCAATGCTTTCAATAATATTGAAGTATTCAAAGATTTTCTGATGAGTTTTTAAGTGTCCGAACCATTATGGCCGCTACTGTACTGATGAACACTATCTGTATACTTATAAAACTCTGATAATCTTGTTTTTTTGCTTGGTGGTCACCGAGCGCGCAATCTTCGGGAATAAACTGAGAGGAGCTCCGATAGGAAAGTGTAATAGGATAAGTTTAGGATAGGAACTTTTTAGTAACCAAATGAGTCAGGGGCAGTCTAGTGTATATATATTCAATTGCCAAGTTGTTATTTGTACAAAAAATACCCGCCAACGAATTGGACACCGCATTATTTCCCTTCACCCAAGAAATATTAAAAACACTTCCATTTGCGGGCAAAACTTGGGGCAAAGTTAAGATTTTCTCCGGCGGCCAATGTTCTCCAGTCAAACCTTATAAGCACACGAGGATGCCGGGCTCTTGCTCCCTCGCTGAAGCAACTCACCGAAGACTCGGCGGAAGAAATGATCTCGTTACCAAGGGAATCCGGTCAATGATGGTGACAGAAAAGTTCATTAGATGAGGCAGCCTTCTTGCCGCAGGTCGTGAGGTACAAATGATGCAAGTGGCTTAGAGGTTACGGCCATGATGACCTCATGGACTAAAAACGATCGGCAGACTTCTCGCCTCATGTCGTGAAGCAAACTATTCTTGCCAAGAAAAAGAAATGTTTAGCAAGATCAAGGGATTCATTGCAGGTCGTGACGGTTCACAGTAAGATCAAACGATCGTTGGCAAGCTCAAGCGATTCTTGGCCGGACCAATAGCGGCTTGGCAAGAACAAAAGATTCAGCAAGATAAAAACGAAAGATTTTTGGTGCGCAAAAACATTCCTCGCACCAAAAACATCCAGTAAGACAAATATTTATTTTTAATGGAAAAAGTCCTTGCATGAACAAACGGCCACAGGTAGGCCTAATACAAACGAAGCAACTAAAAAAATAAAAGTACGAGAAGACAGTTTCTAGAAGCTTCCAAAAGAAAGACAGTGAGAGGTCACCACGATAATGACATTGCACAATGAATGCGAGCAACTATGTCATGTTGCGCCATTACGCAAAATATGGTTTTCGTCGTGAAAAAAAAAAACACGGAAGAATACTGCATTATAAATAACACGATGAAGATAAAATTCTCAGGAGCCACAACTATGAACTTCCTAACATGAAAAACAAAGAGAATTACTATTATAGCATCACGAAATAAAGTCCATCACCAGAGCTCGTGCCTAAAGTGGCAAAGAAGCGGCTCTTGGCAAGAAAAATGGAGACGGTAAAAAAGACTTGGGAGTTACAGCCATGGCCTTCGTACCACGAAAATTATTCATAAGTTTTCAGCAAAAATAGTAGATTAAGGGAAATCTTTTAGTAAGATACGACAAGCAGGTGCAGCTCTCGTGTAGAAATAATACCGTCATAACACTGTATTCATAGATGGCAAGCATGAATGACTATTAATCCCTCAATATCTCAATTAAACTTACATATTCATCCGAATAGCACTATTAGTAACGTTCTTAAATGGTAAAAGTAGACACTGAGGGGTCATGATAGGAAGTAGCGCAATGATTGTGTCGAGCAACATGCTATTACACAGCACAAGAGTACGTCAAATGTGAAAAACTCATAAAAGAGAGGACTATTGGACGATAAACATACAATAGGTGAAAAACTTAACTAGCTCAAGGCAACATCGACAAGCAAACAAGCTCCACATATGGAGGATCGTCGAAGAAGTGCGGAGAAAATATCACGTAAATTTACTAGGCCAGTTGTCGAAGTCTGTGCCGCAGTTTTATCTTAAAACACAGCACCCAAGATAGCCGAGGTCGTACCAAAGATAGCAGCGGGCACTGGTCTCCAAAAAGGGACACTCGTCTTGATAAAACTCTAACAAATTGTTGAACCTGAAGACGGCTTGGAAAAACCTGCACCCGTACGAATAGCACATGTTCGTGTTTAGAGTAAGAAAGCAAAGGAAGAACATAAAACAGGACCAGAGCCACAATACAATTAGCTAATGGAAATCCGGGCCACAGAATCTTTTCACGGACTCAGTCTAGGTGGTACACTGAACTTCCTATTGTAGTTTACTACTGATGAAACCAATGAGACAAAAAAGGAAAGAAGTTAACTCACTCAGTGCAGATCCTTAAACATGTATCGAGGGCTTGGAAGTACTACATGCATAAGCTAGTTTCTTCTTGTGCCATTAAGCTTGCTCTAGTGCATGTTTACAGCAATCAAGCTTCCTTTAGTCTTAATGCACTTAATTTAACTGCAATAATGAATGTCAATCCTGCATGTTAAAAATATTGATCGTGAGTGTTACTACTAAGCATTGTGTTCATATTTTCTTCTACTGAGCGTTTGATCGTGCAGCTGAGAGTCCAGCTTTGAAAACGAGTCAGAAGACATTCAAAGTGAGCGTTGAATCGATTACTGGAACAAGATTTTGAAATTTGAGAACGAAATACAAATTTTGAAATTTCATTTTGTATTTGGCCAGTTTGGCGGCTTGTGGATGAAGTGCTGAACTGTTGGTTAATAATAAACACGCAGCGTGCAATTCTGGCTGCGATTACATATCCAAACAGGCGATAATAAATTGCTCTGCACCGGACACTGAAGCTGCAATTAAGGAGGCGATATGCTAAAATTAATGCTTGTATAGAAGAGGAAACTTATGGCGCAACCTGATGAACAATTATTGGAAGTAAAGCAATACACGGTTTCAGTTGCTTTCGTCCATTTAACTGAAACTTTTTAATACAAAGAATAGTAAAAAAATAAATTTCGGCATAGCCTGGAATTACGCTAATAACTGAAGCGCAATCGCGCCTTTTGCTACATCAGGGAGCCTATTCCAACTAGTAACTTCTAGCAAAATTTACGAAGGCTTCGTGAATAAATTCTGGACTCTCTGATGATTAAAAACTAAGCTTACAAAAACCTAACAAAATATGTTTGGAATTTTTCACGTACATCCTCCTCACCACAGACACATTCGATCCCAGCTGGTCAGAATTTCTATCGTCAGGCTCTTGGCTACGTTCGGTTCACTCCGCAACAATTTAGCCAACAAATAACATTTAAAATCCAACTTCAAATTGCTTTGCAAATACTCGTAAAATATCTTTCGGCGACAAATTGCCGAATCATGCGACATGAAGCGCTGTTATATGCACAAAGAATTAGAGAGAAGATTGACAAAATTAATATAGCAGCAATCTCTGGTACCAGGCGTGCGATATAATACGATATACGCACCAAAAAGTCTTATTGTTAACAAAAAATTAGTCCACAAGGTGACGTACGCACGATAAGAGCTTATGCACAGCAATATCAGAAACCTTCTAATTAAAACTTGGGAAGGTCATCGGCGAGAGACTGAGGGAGAGATGGGACTCTCGTCACCAGGCAGGCGATCAGAACTTGCTAGCAAGCAAAAAGCACCAGCACTGCTGCTGCTGCAGCACGTCGGGACCAGCAAGAGATAATGAAATGTCATGAGCAAGTTCCGCGGACTTGGCGACACGCGGGCAGCCTTCTGCGGTCACCGCTACAGAAATGATGGGTGGGCGTCCGAAAGATAACGCAAGGTTGCATAGCAATAATATTCATCACAGCACTAAGTCAACACACACAAGAAAGTTTCAGCCCTGACATGAGAATATATGTACCTATCAGGACGATATAATAATTCACGTCGTGTTTTTATTTATTTATATACTAGTGGCCCGTGTCGTCATTATAAATGACGACAAAAAATTAACACTTCACCAAAACCCCCGCCATCATTGGGGCATCCTCATTTGTCCGCTATCTAATACTGAAGAAAAAGATTGCAAGGTACCCAACTTTTTTTTCGCCGAAGAAAAAGATTGTAAGGTACCCCACTTTTTTTACATTTTGAAATCTGAATTTTCTCCTATCTTATTCCCATAGAGCGTGACAGGAAAGACATAAATATATATATAAATAAATAAAAACACGACGTGAATTATTATATAGTACTGATTTATATCTTTCCTGTCACGCTCTATGGGAATAAGATAGGAGAAAATTCAGATTTCAAAATGTAAAAAAAAGTGGGGTACCTTGCAATCTTTTTCTTCG
>LQNS02000210.1:9533326-9551157 GCA_001587735.2 Parhyale hawaiensis
GTCGCAAACTGCGGCACCACAGAAGACACCCAGCAGAGTGACTCCACACACGTGGGGTGACGTGAACAACGTCACCTGGACTTCTTCCGAAGACTCTCAAGGTAACTCAAGGTAAGGTATAGCGAATTTAGCTTCATTACGACAGATCGGAACGGGGCGTTCTGATTTTTTTCCTGTGTTATCATTGAAGAGCTAATCTCTGGGAAGGAATAGGTCTGTGCCCCAGCCTCGTTCATCAAAAATGACTTCGTTGAATTTGTCTCCTACCGCAGGTGATGGCCTTACGCCACCGATACATTCTCGTTTTCTAAGCCATTATGAAGCAATAGGGCTCAACGATTGCCCGATTAGTTTTAAACCCACCCACTATTAACATTATGTAGACGACACCTTCCTCGTCTTCAAAGATCCTGCAGGTTGGGACTTATTTCTACAATATTTGAATAGTTATCATCCCAACATAAAGTTCACTGCTGAGAACCAATCAAACGATTCTATAGCATTTTTACGCGCTCTAGTTACAAATCAGGACTCTATATTAATCACTAGAATGCACAGAAAAAAAAATTCATTTTCAGGCCTTGGTAAGAGCTCCTTCAGTCATTGCTAAGATCAATTTAAAATCAACGCCATCAAAACTCTATTGTTTAGGGTATATCACTTATGTTCATACCTACCTTGCATTCTCAAATGAAATAGATTTTCTTCGCACATTCTTTAAGAATAACGGTAATCCACACCACCTTTTAGATCACTACTGCAAACTATTTATGGACAAACTATTTGATCCCTGTATTACTAAGCCTACGGTTTCCACTCCCTTCCACAGTACAGCAAAGCCACCGTCGATACAGTCAACACTGAAAACTTTCCTCTCCGAAGCTTACCCGCATTTATATAAACTTCAGGGTCTCTTACAAAAACACATTTACCATAGGATCGTATTTTAAATTAAAAGACAAATTTCCTACACCTCTTCTGTCCAGTGTTGTTTATAAATTTCAGTAAAAGAGCTCCCACGCTTCGTACAAGGTGTCTATTAGATTGTTTATTTCCTATTTTAGCCCTTTTTGGCCCAACTATAGAGAAAATTGTAGCAGCTTTATTTTAATTTATGAGAGATGTACACAATGCAAGGTTTTTTAAGGCCAAAAACCTGTATGTCAAGTGCTACAAAGTACTACTATTCCAAAAAAGTTAGCTATAACTCGATACATAGCTACAAAATTTTCTTTCGCAGTTTAAATTGATTGCATTAGAGCAGCCATGCTGAATGGACGAGTGCAGAAATGACTACAAATGGCACATGACGCAAATATTTATTTTTTTAGCTTTTTTCACTTCATTTTAGCTCTTTTTAGCACCTTACCCATTTCAGCATTTTTTAGGATTTTTAGCACCCTGAATACACCTTGTTCGTATTATGGCAGCACTGGATAGCATTACAAAGACCGCGTTGATCAACATCTAGGCATATCAATTAGAACAGGCTTACCACTTGTAAAACCTACCCATTCAGCTCCCCGTCTTCATGCAGAACAAAACAATTTTCATTTATAAAACCAAACCTAGCATCAATACAATGACTACGGCTGTACCTCTCTCTCATTACGGTCCACAGCTGAATTTTGTCTGTTCCCTTCGACTGTACCAGCTGTCTCCCCCCTCCCCCTCCGTACAATGACCGTACCATCGCTGCTATTTCCAAACCGCCCGACTGTACAAGCATTGCTGTTAGGACCTGCTAAGTCCTCCCCGGTCATTCGCATTTTACGCCTCCTACTTATAGCATCTCCAGCCCCGCTCCTGCCACTTGAATAAAAATTCTGTTTTTAGGTTTACTTTTAAATTTTGAAAATGGGAAATAAAAGTTCCCGAGACGTTATATATATATTTTTTTAATTCAGTCGACACTTACGTATTGATTTAAGATCTAATTTCCCTACAAGTGATGAGAAATAAAAAAATATACGTGGGCAGCTAGGCATTAGTGAGGTGCAAAGATAATTTTTGTAGCAAACACAAGGACTTCCAACTGATTAGACACACAGTTCAACAGCGACGCCTCGTTGAATTACACTAACTTGAAAGATATTATGAGCTTCAGAAACAATTAAAAAGCTAGGTGGTGCGCAGAAAAATACATCCAGACACCAAATATTTCAGTACTCTCAATGCAATTAAATCAAGTTAGAGTAAGCATCGGTTTATTCTTAAGCATGTTGAAACACAAAGAATGCATCCATGAAATTTCGCGAACCTCGCGTTACTGTGTGAGAAGGTAAAGTTAATTTGATCATAACCCTTCCTGGGAAATCCACACGCACAGGTCCGTGCTGTAGATGTAGGATAACTGGCTCGAGAGGAGTGGAAGGCTGCAGTCGACCACAGATCGTCAAGAGCTATCGCGCCATAGACGAAAGGATCCCATGCAACGATCGTGCACCCTATCCTCCCCATTAATTGGAAGGGTAAGGACACCCATTGCAACTGTGCAGATATCAAATGCTGAGTCAGGGCATCAAGCGCCGCAAGAGCTCGCTTGCCCGGGTTGGCGTTCGAACCTGCAACGTTCAGTGTTATAAGCTCAGCACCCGAGGCTGCCGCTACCGCAAGAGGTTTCAAGCAAAATCACTAGTGCCTGTTCAAAACGTCCGTAAAATAATGACGTCTTCGATTCGCCCAATGTGACTGAGACAAATGAACCGGCTTAGCTTCAACTTAACCGGAATTTCAATAGTGAGGCTTCTAATTCGCCATTTTTGGTCGAGTTACAGGCCGTACTCACCATCCGATTATACTAGAGACGGGCTCACTCATTCCTGATCAGCGGAACTGAATATCGGGTGACTATAGCATGTATGCTGAGGACAGGGCGGAAAGGTAATCTCAGTGTATGTTCTGACCGCTGACACTCTACGAAATGTACGTAGAAGCCCGAAGCCATACGACAGCATCGACAACAACTAAGCAGCAGGAGTACAATATGCTTTTATCATCATTATTATTATTATTATCGGAGGGATTTCACGACCCAAATTGGATCGGTTGAGCGATATTTAGCTCTACACTATGGCACCGGGTCACATCCCGCGACCTAAGGCTTAGAGCACTTTGCGAATGATGTGCGCTGTTCCAAGCAGAGCGCTTTTCTGGAGGGTGCCTATGTGGAGATGGCCGCACTTCAGCTCTCGCAGGGCAGGCTTGAGATTCTTGGACATTCCCCCCAGAGCTCCGATGACCACTGGAACGACGTCCACCTTCATCTGCCACAGTCTCTGGAGTTCGATAGCAAGGTCACGGTACTTTTCCTTCTTCTCCGCTTCCTTGTCAATGATTCTGGAATCGAAGGGGATTGAAATGTCGATCAGTTTGGCCGACTTCCCCTGTCTGTCTTTCACGACGATGTCCGGTCGGTGGGCGTGAAGTACACGATCAGTTTCCATCTTCTTGTCCCAGTAGATCTGCACGGCTTCGTTTTCAACCACGGGCACGGGTTTGTGCTCGTACCACCTCTCACTGACCGGGAAGTTATGGATCCGCACGAGGGTCCAGTGAAGGTGTCGGGCAACTTTATCGTGCCTGCGCTTGTACTTCTTTTGCGCCAGTACTCCGCATTTGCTTATCACGTTGTTGATGGTTTCATCCGAGCTCCTGTAAATTTTACAGGTAGAGAGGACGTTTCTCTTATCGATCTTGTTTTGGATGTACCTGGTTCTGAGGGCTTGCTCTTGAGCTACCAGGATAATGCCTTCTGTTTCCCGTTTCAGCTCACCCCTAAGAAGCCAGTTCCAAGAGTCTGGTACGATTTTGTGCTGCACAGCTTCAAGGTACTGGCCGGACATCTTCATGCCCTTCCACTTGCTAGTTCGATCGAGGCGTCGTCGCTGTTTGAACTGGTTAGCCGTTTCGGTCTCTTTAAGCAACTTCGCCTCGACTAAGCAGCGTGCCCACGGGTAGTCGCTCTCGCTGAAAAGTTGGGAGAGAGCGCATTTTTCCGCTTCGACGCATTCCTCGACGCTGATGAGGCCACGGCCCCCTGTCTTCTGCTGAGATGAAGTCTGTCTACGCAATTATTATCATTATATTCCTGGTTTTGCCACCGCACCCACGTCATACGACGTGATCCAAGCAGTGAGACCCAGTGTATTATGTCGCATAAGTACAAGAATCTTTATCTCGGTATTCCTGCCGGTAAATCTCAGTTGGAAGAGTACGCTACTACTGGCGAAAAAAAACGTAAAGTATAGAAAAATACACGAGAGAGAGAGAAGATTCCCGCGGACTAAGTCGGCTATCTTGATCGACAACCCACCCGCAGTTTTCCCGCCTCATACTACTCTACGCGTGCTCCGCCACACTGATAAAATTTCATAAACCTAATACAAATAGAGAACCTACCTAACTGAACAAAACTAACCTTCTCAGCAGGAGCTGCGGTCAGCCGCAACATCCCCTGTGGAGAAGGCACTTAGGAGCACATTATGCTAAGATTGAAGAAAATGCCTAAGAAGCAAGTCACTTTGCTTTTGCATTATCTCCTCTCGGTCAAGGTAAGAATGAGTGTGAAATATATATGACCACACTTTTGTTGATATGAAAGATAAAAATATTATTAGGTGTAAAAGACCAACCGTGAATTAAATAAATAACCACATGCAACGCAGTTTGTGAGCAAAACTAAACATATAAATCAGTATGAACTTCAATATACAGTGCCTAGACATAAGTATTTGCACAACTCTATTTTTTATGTATTTTAAAAAAAATTACGGACTGCTTTAGGATAATTAATACAGGAAGTTTATGTAACATATATATATATAATAGAATATTTAAACAGAACCTTTCACCTTTATTCATTCTCAATCATATACAAAGCACATCAATTAAAACCGTCTACTAAAATTGAAAATCCCTCCAACTAAAAGTATATTTTACTTATGGGACGCTGAAGCCAATAGATGTCATTGAATAAAATCATTGCAAGTCACACTGAAGGTCCTTAGGTACACAATAGAACAAGATGTAATCTAAGATTTCGTCTATCCCACACTCTGGCGGGGTAAAATGTTTAGAAACATGTACATCTAAAAACCACTTGACAAAATCACAACAAAGTTACCTTGGATTGGTTTGGCATTATGCACGCTGCGAACCTATATTAGATTAGATTAGATAGGCGGCAGTAGACGAACCAAAAGGCCCATTCCCAAAGAGACACCGGGACTTACACTATGGTGAGAACGATCCATAAAATATTTCACCCTTGGCTATTACTTTAAAATTATATTAGGCAACAAGAATGTGAAGCACAAGGGCAACTACGGCCTCTTAAATATAAACGTGAGAGGAGGTGGGTACAATAGACATTGCGTTTTACAGCAGAGCGTACATTACAACGGTTAGCTATCTCATCACTTTACAGAGCATTACAAAGTGCACACAACCCATCAATTTAGAATGTAAATTGGGGTCACCTAACCTGGACTTTTTCATTGAAAAGTCAGACGTAAGTTGCATGACAATGACACTTTATACAACACTTCACCTAAGTTATGAAACAATGTTCTATGGTACATTTTCCTTAGAATTCAATAGAGCGGTTACGCTCTTACCGCCAAGTGCTTGACACTGCAATTACATTCAACAACCAAATCATTTCTAATATTTTTATCTTCAGGGACGACCCCGTCCCCCGCCGCTCTCGACACCAGGACTAGACGACAGCCATTAACTCACTCGCCAATAATGGCGCTAGCATTCAAGAAACAGGCAAGCTACCATATATAGAGTTGAAAACTTGGAAGTAACACCCGACGACGTGATAAGAGTCGATTGGCCCCAAATTACTTCTAAGCTAGTACTGTGCCATAAAACGAACCTTTTAATTTTGATCTGGTCATTTTACCAATTCTCGGAGAGGGGTTAGAGATTAATGCATGATCTCACGAACAACTTGTGTGAGCGAGATAACGCAGTGTTGAAGCTTGTATAAATACTTCTAATCAATGGCACACAATCACATGTATTGACAGGACAGAAGATGAGGTGCGATATTGCGTAGTGGAGGAATACGCTGGGTGCATTTATTTAGTGTGCCTAGAGAGCGTGGAAGTGTCGAGCAAGTTACAGCTCAAGGCGTGCGAGTACTCACTCGATTGAAACAAAACGCTGACCAAAATTACGACCAGTCACAGTATCCAACTGAACCTAGTCTATGAAGTCCTTACATTGCCCCAAAGTGAACTCACTATTGTCTCAGCGATCAGAATTAAATTATGCAGAGATTCATGTACTGCACCTCAAATAAGGAACACAGCATACCTGTCATTCCCACATAAACAAAAAATTGACAACAATAAAGCAAATTAAGAAAAATGAACAGATTCCAGGGTTCCAGCTCTCACCCTTCAGCGACAGAGCGCCGAACCCACGCTGAAACCCTAGTTGGCAAACGAATCGTGGAGCGCTCGGTCACTTCACTCACTTTACAGATATCTTACGCCCAAGCCGGCATCCTATGAGGGTAACTGCAAGCCCTAGACAAATTTTCATGATAGCTAGGAGACATATACAATAGACCTCTTTAGACCTCGTTGAAGTCGCGCACACTCTCGCTACAATGCCCAAAGTTAAAGAAATCCCTGAAGCTACTCGTAAACGGATAATTCAACTTCGTAGTGAGGGATTAACTTATAGAGGAATAGCAGAACGTGTCAATGTTCCTTTTTCAAAGGTTGGAACAATAGTCCGCAAGCATCAAGTGACTGGGGCGGTCTCCAACTTGCCATGAGCTGGAGCTCCGCTTAAGATCATGGGTCGTCCTCGGCGCTACATGCTACGTAAGGTGACTTATGACCCCATGACAACTCGTGCAGACCTTCAGAGTGAACTGGTGTCTCAGGGACTGCATGTCAGCAAGAAAACTATAGTTAGAGAATTGAACCGTACTGGCATTCATTCTTACACTCCTCGCAAAACTCCTCTTCCTACAGCAGAACATGTCAAGAACCGCTTAACATTTGCCAAATACCACCTAGACAAAGGAAATGAGTTTTAGAAAGGGGTTATATGGTCTGACGAAACTAAAATAGAACTTTTTGGCCGAAACGAAGCTCGGTATGCATGGAGAAAACGTGGTACTGCCTATGACCCCAAGAACACCATCCCCACTGTGAAGCATGGAGGGGGCAGCATCATGGTGTGGGGTTGCTTTACTGCTCATGGTGTTGGGAATCTTCATATCATTGATGGCAAGATGAATAGTTTCATGTACAGGGAGATATTAGAGAAGAAGATGCTTCCATGTGGCAAAAAATTCTACGAACGGCGCAGGTGGACCTTCCAACACGATAACGACCTCAAGGATACTGTGAATTTAACGAAAGAATGGTTTCAAAAGAACAAAATAAATGTTTTTCCATGGCCTAGCCAATCACCGGACCTTAATCCAATAAAAAATTTGTGGCGTTTTTTTAAATCTGGTGTCCACAAACGGTGTCCCAAATACCTTACTGAATTAATGGTTATC
Organism: Parhyale hawaiensis; assembly: GCA_001587735.2. Classification (NCBI taxonomy): domain Eukaryota; kingdom Metazoa; phylum Arthropoda; class Malacostraca; order Amphipoda; family Hyalidae; genus Parhyale; species Parhyale hawaiensis. The sequence goes on from LQNS02000210.1 coordinate 9,540,861, forward strand.
TGCAAGGAAGAATGGAAAAATATACCATCAAGTGAATGTGAAAAGTTAATTTCCAGCTATAACAATCGTCTCCATGCTGTTATTGCCAATAAAGGTCACGCCACCAGGTAATAATGTCATCATTTTTTTTCGTAAAATACTTTTGTCCCTCGTAACTCTTGCTTGTGTTAAATTTTCTTGTTATAAGTGCACATTTGACTGGTCTGTTTAAATATTCTACTATATATATGTTATATAAACTTCCTGTATTAATTATCCTCAAGTGGTCCCTAAAATTTTTAAAATACATAAAAAATAAGAGTTGTGCACATACTTATGTCTAGGCACTGTATATTACACATTTTAACCATCATGAGCATAGTTCAACCGAGGGCCGACAAAGTGAATGCCCAAGTATGTATCATAATTAAGCTAAAGCTGCTGCCAGTGCACAAGTACCATGCGCACGCACATGAGGGATTGTCGCCTCATAATATTAAGAAATAAGAGATGAACGGTAGAACAAATTCCATTTGAACCCTTTACATTTGCGACACATAATTACACAGCTGCTGCAATACAGCAAGAATTTACAGTTCGCACTCACGGCTGCAGTTTTCAACGTTCTTCGAACCAAGGCTTACTGTCTACGAGTCTACAAGATTTTACCGTGACCACTAGAATGACTACATACAACTAAAGAAATGCTAAACCTTGCGTCACTGACTGCATGTGCGTATTTTTTTCTGCATCACACCACTCTACGCATGTTCCGCCAAACTGATAAAATATCTCATGAAGCTAATTCAAATATACGAAACTAAATAATATTTTCCCGTAACCCGTGGACCCAAAAATAGTACGAATACTTGCGGGTGATAACCCCGAGATTAAGAACCGTTGGTCTTCAGCCTTTGCCAAGGCGACCTGTGGCAACCACTGGACCTGAAGTCGACATAAAACACAAGGAAAGTTCAAAGGGAACGACGACTCCAAGGGTTGTCCGCAGAGACGGAGACGTCGCTACAATACACGCGAGTATTCTGAAATATTCTCTTCCTTGGAAGAATTAGAGGGTTAGCACTGATGCACAGGCACTCGGTGTCTCTCATTACAAGCTCAAGAGGCACGCGATGCACGCAATTTACGTGTTCTCACTTAAGAGAAGTATAGTACCGGATATACCGTCAGGGCAGGGGTTCCCAATAGCAGCTGGGTTGCTGCCCCCTAGGGGGTCATGTAGCCTCGCTAGAAGTGGCTTAAATTTTTAAACTAATTTTGGTTGGATCTTTCTTTCCCTCGCTTTCATAGAAAATAACTTGTAAATCAGGCTGCTTTTAGTAGGAGGTCGCGGGGGCTTCTAGCTTTTAAGGTAAGGGGTCGCAGTGCAAAAACGTTGACTAGATTAACTTAGCAGAGTACAGCCTAGGACTTGACGATGTAGAGCTCACCTGTCAAAAAAGTATAGTAATTAAAGGCCTTTCTTGAAGCGGGTTTACTCAACAGTTGAATGGACTGTGTTCGCTCAAAGGGGCGTCTTCATAAATACAACTGTATAGTTTTCACATGATTTCATACGATGCTCGTCATCAATCCAGTTGGTTCAACAAGCGTCAACAGCAAAGCTTCGGAAAACTCTTCCAGTTTGGAGTGAAATAAAGACATAGAAAGCTGAGAACCTCATGCTGTGTACAAGGACATAGCACAGCATTTTTGAAGCCGAGTTGGGGGAACACGAACATTTGACTCGTGTGAACAGTGACCGAACACACCTTCCTGGTCTCACGGTAAGGACGACACCGGGAGAAACCTCACTAGAGAAACGGCTGAGGACCGCCCCGTCTGAATCCGAGTCTAAAGGGAAGAGAGCTCGGACCTGCTCGTGCCAACTATCACCACGCCCTGTTACTACCACAAGGACTGAGGGCAGCTCGGTGTCGAAGTTAGGGTCGTTCGAATGTCTGGTCTAAGTCCATGCCAATCCCACTCATCCGAACCTCAGGCACGAGCGTTGGTTTGTCGCATTGCAGGTGTTAAAGGCAACCCAAGTACGCTTGGGGAGGCAGTAGGACAACTCCATTGTGCGGAGCGCGGTTCAGTTTGCGGCCATCTCATGTCTTAATCAAAGTTAGTGCCTGACACTCGAGTCAATGGACACCTGTCTCAGATTTCGAATGAGTTCGAATGAGAGGGCTTAGCTTAGATCGACTTCTGCAAGTCAAGAGAATGAACCTTAAATCAATCCTATCTGAAAATGAGCACTGCCTGGCTGAAAATATACGTTTCTTCATTTGATTGTGATCCCAATGAATTTATTCGTTTTTTCTTTTTATATATTTTCCAATAATTAGACTGTAATTTTTAAGCGGTTCAGTTACAGCAGTAAGCCAGGCTAAGCTTTCCGCAAAAGAATAGTCCTTAAGATAAAATTCAACAAAGTAAGGAAAATCCATCTGTTTCAAACAAATAACTGGACATGATTGTAATAATTCGAACAAATAATACCGAAAACTTTGTTCCCATATTGGTAATTATTTTTTGTGCTTCATGCTAATGGTGCAATAATTCCGTTAGCAGAAACGTAGAAAGTAGTAACAAAGAAGACACGCGAACGATAAACGAGATACAATGCTAAAATTATAGTTTTCTTATGGTATACTAACACTAGGTAGGACAGGTGCATGTACGAATTCTTAAGGAAAATTCAACCCAAAAACAAAGGAAGAGGCAAAGGCAGCAAGCAAAATAGAACAGGCCAGCTCTGCGGGAGTTAAACTTGATCCCGAAGAAATTTCAAGCATCTCTGCCCTGTTTACTGTGCTTGAAGCACTTGCTTAATTACTGCCGATATTGATTGACTATACAGCAGCAAAAAAAGAAAGTAAACGGTGACAGTAAATTAGCAAATACCACAATATTTGTTTCACTACCGTCTTTATCTCGTTATTTTGTGCGGTACAAATTACCATGAGCACCTCCTTCCGCATTTGCTGCCCTTATTGCAAAATACTCGCCTACTGCATATTAATAATACAGTAACACAAACAAAACAACTAAACGATAACCCATGCAGTTAAGCGGAAGATACCGCGACAATTCTTTAGTACATAACTTTAGCACAGTATTTTGTACTGTACAAATCAATCCCTTGCACTTTTACAGCACTTTGATACCTCTGTGAGCAATAATACATGTTGGCAACGGTATCACGCAACTGCAACAAAACTAAGCGCACACCAGCCAACTCGACAACAAAGAGAAGACGCGACGGCAGCCAGCAAAGCACAAGAAACAACAAGTCGGGCGGGGTAACATGACCCCGAAGAACTTGGTGCGTCTCAAGAGTAAGAAGTTCCTAAATCTCAACAACAGGATGCCGCCCTGGGGATCTCAACGCTCTTAAGGGCGCAACTGAGATGGAGAAAGTTCTAAGCAGGATCGAGCAACAAAATAGCCGCCTCCTGCTATACTCATAGTAAATAAAATTAAATCAACACGAAAGGGAAGACCGTATGCCGTACATGGAATGAAATTGAAGCTCGACAGTCGGGCTTTTAGGCCTAACTACATCCCAGGAACGGATATACCTTGTACAACTATCTATATACCTACTTATGAAACTGTGCTAACGTTGTTTGCTTGCCGGCTTGTTTGTATGCTTGTACGTCGTCACCGCGCACACACTCTTCGCTATTATACATAGGGAATAAACTGCGAGTTCATTCCTACATTCCAAGTTTGAGCCTCTCAACCCACAGAGTACACTGTCATCCAAAGAGAAGAAGAATGTCAAGAGAAACCCGGAACCCCTGCACGAGCCAACGCGCATAGGAACAGCAAGTCGGGAAAGAAGAGGAAGAACAGAACAAAGCATGAGCAAGTAGGAGTATGAAAATGGAAGGAAGCAAAGTGGGTACGAAAGACAGACGTCCCGAAGGCCTAGCTAATGGCTAAGATAACCTACACGAGCCCCCTGGGCTCGCCGCGCCCTGTAACATAAGATGGGCGAACCTAACTAACCTAACATTATGGCCCATTCTATGTCCCCTGAGGGGGAGCTCAGAGATTTCAAAATAAAAGTAGTTCAATATCTTGCTTCAACTGATCATTATTGTGTAAAAGCCGTGTTACCACTGCATCCTGGAATAGGATGTCTCGGCTGTACTTTTGGTTTAAAAAATATTGTCATTTCAATTCATCCACGTCCACGAATCGAGCAGAAGAAACTAGAACACTTGTGACAGCCTTTAATGCATTAATTAATGGGTCAATCAATGAACGAATAAGATTTTTAATTCACTATTGATGAGATGGGTGGATTATGATCACCATTACTAAAAGAGTTATACTGCACATACGGTACTAAATTTATCAAAGCAAGTGGCTAACGGAACTAAGAACTGAACATGATCTCATAATATCATAATATACGACCACCCAGCATCTGTACCCCATTGACTTCGAATGTACGTCAGCTAGTATCGACACAGAGGGAATTCCAACGCCTCAGTTCGTGTTCACACAAAAGAAACTAAGAATCTCCGTCCGTATCCACACAGAGGAATTCAACAGCTCAATTCGTGTCCACACAGAGAAAATTCAGTACTGCAGTTTGCACCCGTATTCAAAAATGCAGCACCTCACCTCACATCACCCGCGAACAATGTGAGAGAGGTGATAATGTTTTCGTTGAAGATCTAAGTATATATATTTGTGTATACCGGGCTTTGCAAAAGTCCTCACCTGTTTTATATTTTCATAGTGAGAAACTCATTTCAAAGACTTGATAAAATTTATTGACAATGACTTATTCCTAAACAATTTCAGATAATATAATAACTGGTAACAGTGCTCATTTTATACGTTGTTGGTAATGGAAACAAAAAGGATAAAGATAGCAGGTCTCCTTCGCGCGGGTCACCAGAAGCGGACATTGTTAAGTTGCAAAATGTCAGTATATCAACGGTGAAACGGGTCGAAAACCGTCTTAAGAATAATGACAACCTCAAAGATCGACCACGTTCAGGCAGACCACAAGTTATTCAACGGAAGAATGTTCGAAGAGCCTTTGAAAAGGATCCGAAACTCAAAATGACTGAATTTGCGAAGAAGAAGATTTCTGTGTCAACCGTGTCAAGAGCTGTAAAGAGTGAAGGTGGAAAGAACCTAAAGCGTCAGAAAAGACCGCTGCTAACTGCTGACATGGTTAAAAGCGCCAAGAGCGATGTTCCCGCCTTCTTAACGACTTGAAAAGTCATGGAAATCGAGTCATCATTTTCTCAGATGAGAAGACCTTCACTGTGGATCCCGTCTTCAACAAACAGACCGATCGAGTTGTGAGCGCTGGCCAAGACATCTCTGATGTTCGTTATGTCTCCACAACAATGCATCCGGCCTCTGTGATGATGCTTGGTGTTGTGGCTTCCAATGGAGAGAAAATGCCTCCAGCGTGGTTCATGGGCGGTTCAGGGGCTGAATAGAGGGATATGATGGCCACAAAAGTTCTTCCTTGGATTAGAAAAATCGTCAAGGATGGAGATTACGGGTTTCAGCAAGATGGTGCACCAGCGCACACGTCGAAAACCATCCAAAACTGGATGAGCCAAAACATGACTTTCGGGCCCAAAGACTTCTGGCCCCCACAGTCACCTGATCTCAATCCTCTGGACTACAGCGTGTGGCAGCATATTGGGAGTAAAGCATGCAAAGGTCGCCACAACAACATTGAGGAGCTGAAAGCCTCTGTGAATCGCACTTGGGCCCAGATGAGGAAGGACTACGTCCGTAATGTGTGTAAGGACTTCCGACCACGATTAGGGCGTGTCATTGCTGCCAATGGAGGTCCTATTGAATAGCAATGTTGTTTAGATCATAATAAACTAATACATTACAAATCTTGTTTTATTTCATTATAAACAAAGCTTTTAGAAACTTCGGATGGCAAATTATTAAAACAGGTCAGGACTTTTGCAAAGCCCGGTAAATAATTGTATATTTGTCTGTCCACCCAATAAGTGGTCGAAGGAGTTGAGCAATCACCATAATTTTTTTGTAGGGAGTTTGGTGGGTTGCTCTCGATGTGACCCATGCCAAAAATCTGGATAAAGCTGGCCATAAAAAATTACGGCGCTGAAATTTGTTCTCCACCCAAAAACAGGTAGAAGGAGCTGAGCTAGGTTTATAATATTTTGCAGGGAGTCTGGTGGGCTGTTCTCGATGTTACCCATGCAAAAAAGAAAAAAAAATAGGATTAGCTGGCCATAAAAAATTACGGCGATGAAATTCGTTCCCACCGCCAGTGATGGTCTTACGCCACTGAGGCGTTCTAGTTATTATTCAATTCAAATTCACATACCGTAATAATGTCAGAGCCTTAGTTGGAGTCCACATGAAAAATTCAGTACTTCAATTGGGATCCCTACAGAAACTATCAGTACCTCAACAGAAAAAAAAGTAAGTAAGCACCTCAGTTATAGAGTTCACTAACAAGAAAAAATACATCAATTCGAATCCATACTGAAAGAAGTCAGTACTTCACTCAGTTCAAATACACACATTCAAAATATATACATGTATATAACCAAAAGCTAGTAAGCACGAAATGCGGTTCACTCGCCCACAAAATAAATTCTATACGCAGAGCAGCAGCAGAACGAAGCACAGCTGTCCGACCGTGCTCCGGTGTTCGCAAAAAGACGCAGCAGCCAAAGCGCAGTAGACTGTAATGGTTAGGTTGGGCTCGAGTGAGAGCGAGTTTTGTCGCCGCAAATGAGACTCCCGAGCAAAGCAACGAGTCCCAGCAAGTTTTTTATTGTCTCCTGCATGCTTTCTGCACCGGGAAAAGTTTGCCAAATTTGTAGACAAGAAATGCACACCGAAGCAGAGGATTCTTTTGGACAGAACGGCACAGAAGTTATTTCTACGGGTTTTCCGTACATAGGAACTGAAATATCTCAGGTTTTACTATGCTAAAATCTAACCAAGATACAATGACTGAATAAACACATTATCAGCTGAAAAAAATGGCAGTAAACTCCACTACCAGGAATACGATAACACTGTGTATCTTAGGAGAAAATATTTTTTTTTCTTTTTAATCTGAAACAAGTGTTTCATGATAGCAAGGTTAAGTACTTTCATGCCCGTACATTGCGGCCGACCAGTAGGGAAAAATTCGCTGTAGGAATGCGCCTACTGCCCATAAAGACACGAAGGTACACATTTCGTACGAAATCTAACAATGAAACACTAAAGCACGCGGCACCGTACGGCAAGAGTGGAAGTCGTGGAGTTGTGGCAACTGACGGTCCAAGCATAAACGTAAAAATGGTCGTAGGGCCGCATGAAATCCGAACCTGCGCCCCTGTTTACGCTCGTGTCGGTGTCGCTAGTGGTCACGTGGCCTTTGCGCCCTTGAATGACAAATTTTACGCTTTCAAAATTCGTTCATAAGCGTCTGTCTTTAGCAATGGAAGAATAAAATAGCGAGGACACTTTTGATGGTAACATCGAAGTCTCCTACTCACGCAAAATCTCTAACCCTCACAGGTGTTGTGTGACTGATGCGTCGAGCTACTGAGCTAAAGTCCAAGATGTAAATTGTGTTTACCGAATGTATGCAATTATCCTCCTACCACTCGCAAACCCCTCACATTCAACTCCCCGCCTCTATGCTGATCAAAACAACCATCCGTTCAGCAAAAAATGACTTCTGTATCATAGACTTTTCTAACCCAGTCGAGCTCACAACATTATAGTCCCTCACATACAGAGAACAAAACTCAGCCTTGACATTATAATCTCGGCTGTGCCGCTTCACACAATCCACAACTAATCTTACATCCTCTGACTGTACAGGCACTGACATCCAGCCCCTCCCAGTAGCTTTGTCCATTCGCGTTTTAGACTTCCCCCAAATAACATCTGTGCTCCCCTCTAACTGTGATTGAAAACAATAAAATTTTCATCCATAGGTGATACGTTAATAAAATTTAATTCCCTGATGATGGGAGACATTCCCGAAACGTTAGATTTAATTATTAGTCGACATTATATTCATTATTTGAAATTAGTCTTAATTTAATCTTTCTATCCTCTTCCTTATTCACAAAATTAATGATCCAGAGAAGGGAAGGCAAAGAGAAATGTGCCTTGTAAGAAGAAACATTCAAACTGTAAGCTAGTAAAAGAAAGCAGAAAAAAGATCAGCACTAACGACAGGTGAAGAGATAATAGAAAAGCGAACACGAAAAGAACGAAATTCCAAGCCACAAGATGTAACAAACACAATCAAATAGAGAGCCAGTTCGATTCGCCTACGGCGACCACGATAATCTAAAACGATCAATTTGAATCTAATAGGATTAATTTAATTGAACTAGTCAGAAACTTCAATCCTGAACCTAAAACTCTCGGCCCAAAGTGACGAGTGCTGTGTTCAAGATTAATAGGTCACACAAGATTAAGCTAATTAGATGAGACTGTCCGGATCGCCACGGACGAATGGAACACGCCCATAAAATCTCGGTGTGGGCGAAACGCTTCCCCTCACCATACAGTAGAACGAGCAACACCAACTGTGAAACAAGTAGCCAATATAACCGGTAAGCGGAAAATAACGACTAAAAACGGACGATCGACATAAGTCGATGCTAGCCGTTAACATGCTAAAAACCCGGACGGATGTACGACCATTATGTAAGAATCAAACGAACAAGTGTCATTTCGCCAGTTCTGTACTCGATCTTTGCAAAAGTAAAATCCACCCATCCTCGTCTCGAGTGAGCTACATAAGTAATGGATGCACGAAGTAATTTTTTCGAATATTCAACATCCTGCACAGAGAATGTGACTAATATGCAATGGAACTAAAGCCCAACTATCATTGCATCTTGATATCGCATATACTTGTCTTCGTTTAATTTCAGTGAGTATGTGCGTTCGGCAACAGGAAGCGGATCAAATATATGCAGTTAGTATTCCCACGTAGCAACATACACAATAATTTCGTATCAGCTAGCTGATGCCTGAAAATAACTGACGCAGAACCGACTGTGTTTGTAGAAAGTACATCTTCCAAAATCCTTCCGGGATTGTCCGTGAAGAGCAGAGCAAACTTTAGAAGTGTGTCGCCTCAATATAGAAAACGAAGGTTTTCTTCAGGGGGTTCCAACGTGAACTGGAATGTTCCAGCAGCACAGCACCGGGCAAGGCTTCCTATTTGAAGTATCTGGCTGCACATGATAGTTCTGAGACATTAATCGAAAGAGTTTGCTCCTGATCATGAATGGATGACATCAGAAAATGTAAATCATTAAGGTACCTATACAGTTTCACCTAGGCAACAGAAGACGAAAGCTAAACTACTCTCGTGCAACAGGTCGGCAGGTCGCGATTAGTCAGCGAATTCGTCTAGGCTAAATAAATTCTATTTGTAAGCACATTTGACAAGAGCGTTACCATTGGCAAGAAAACAAAGCGCAAAAAAATTCGAGTAAATGAAAACTGAAAAAAGCAAAACATTGAAAACGGTGACACGTGGCGAGGGCGCCGGTCCGCGCCCCCACACGGGAGCAGGTAGAAGTCCCGTGCAAATGGGTCGCTTTCCCCTTTGGATAGCCCACCTCACAAAGCACAAGAGCAAGCAAATAAGACATACCTTTCCCTGCAAGCTAACCTTACAGCATGCATGAATTACGGCCATATGCAACAACTCCCACGGTGAGGTACTAGGATTGTCCCTTGAGTCGATGAAGCTTATTGGTAATTATGTCGACAGAACAGGGATGATTAGAATATTCTCCTGGGGGTCAAGGACTGCACACTTCAATGCACACTGCAAAAAACATAGGCAAATGTCCCGGGATGGAATGACTGTGTCCGCGAACTTCATACTGCCAGCAGACTGGCGTATTACTCGTGGAGGGACGCAGGTAGGCAGCGCTCAGGTCACATATGGCAGGAAAAAAGTAGGCTGCACAATCTGTGTCGTATTGCGCTCAAGCAAGTGCGTAAACGTGAAAATGAGATTAGAGCGCAAAAGCTGTCTAGCAAGCTGACGCAAAATAGATCCATTGATTTTGGGAAAAAAATAAAAAGTCTTAAACCGTTTCGCAGTCAGTGAATGGAGTCACTGGGGAATGTAATATTGCGCAACTTTGGAAAGCCCATTATGCTGGAATTATGTACTGTTTTGACGATGATAAACATAAAGGTTACGTTGATGGCATTCTTGATAATCTGGCTCCCTCTAACGAACAATGCATCGTATCTGAAGATGAGGTTTGTCAGGCGCTGAAAAGATTGAAGAATAACAAAG
>LQNS02000210.1:9554408-9564809 GCA_001587735.2 Parhyale hawaiensis
AGGTAGCGTAATGGTGTGGGGCATGTTTTCATCTGAAGGAGTTGGACCGTTGGTGGCCATTAAAGAAACTGTCAATGCTAATGTGTATCTCAATCTTGTACAGCAATATGTTATCCCATCTTTACGATCATCACCAAACCAGCCAGCAATTTTTATGCAGGACAATGCCCCGTGCCATACTACAAAGAAAGTGAAGGAATATTTTGCGGAAAAGAATATCGAAGTCATGAAGTGGCCTGCCCAAAGCACGGACCTTAATACTATTGAATATTTATGGAAAATTATAGGTGACAATGTAAAGAACGACAACCATCAACAGTAAAGGATCTAATCGATGAAAATAAAGGACATCCAGGTTCCATGTATCAAATTATCGTAAAATAATACTTCTTCTGGATTACGAAGAAGATTACCTTGACAACGACTTTCGCTGAGAATGTCGAAAGCTTGGTAAAAATAAAATTCGTAATCCAGAAGAAGTATTATTTTACGTTAATTAAGTAAAGGATCTGTGGACTAAAATTGAAGAGGAATGGAAAAAAATAACTCCAGTGTTTTGTAAGAAACTTGTGATGTCGTGTTATCGTCGCTGTGCTAAAGTTATTGAAAATAAAGGTGTTAGTACTCCATACTAATTGTTCTCAACCTAAATTTGACCATTGTTCCATTTTATTTGTTTGTAAAATTGTATTTAGAGACGATCGTTCTCTTATTTTGCACTGTTCAATTTTTGTTATTGTTTGTTAGATTACTCTAATTTATTAAATATAGTTATGTTTGTCCTGATATTTTGTAGAAATATGTTAAATACATTCCTTAGGGCCCCATCAAAAGATTCATTAACCTACTCTACATGGTTACCTTTATTTTCATAAAATGAAAATCGTTCTCTTATTTTGCCAGCTAGTGTATGTATTGTCTATTCTTACCTAAAGTCCGTCAATAGATAAACAGCTTACAACTGCATCGGCGGGTCGTCTACAGAAATGCGAACTGCAGTACCCAAATTTCAATCGTTCACCGAAACGAGTATTTTTTCTTTATATTCTTTATATTGGTATGCTGTAAGTATGACCTCAAAGCTTCACGTTAGTGGCCTACTCAGAAAAAAAAATACAAAGAGCCTTATACAGAACAGTGCAGCACCACCACTAATTTATTTTGTTCACTAGACGAGGGTCAAAATTTATACATACTTTTTTTTTGTACAATGTATTTACATAAAAGCAGGGGATAAACAGGTACATGATTGTTTTATATAATCTCCTCGTTTTTCGAAGCACTTGGAGCCAATTGTCCACAAGCTTGCGCATTCCCCCAAAGAAAAAGGTTTTGGGTGGGTCAAGCAACGACTTATGCACCGCATCTTTCACATCCTCGTCCGTGTGAAAGCGCCGATCTCGTAAACCATCTTTGAGCGGTCAGAAGATACAGTAGTCGGAAGAGGTGTGATCTGGGCTGTAGGCAAAGTGTTCCAGCTCCTCAAAACCCAGTTGGTTAATGGTTCAACAGCCTGGGTGGCTGAATCTTCTCATCAGTGACGGAGGGTGAAGGGTGACCTGCTCTCTCTTTAAACTTGTCGATCCACTCACGCACACTATTACGCAGCAGTGCCGCACTGCCCACAATTGCAATAAAAGTCTCCGATGAAGTTCAGCCCCTGACCAGAGAAATCGGATCGCTGCTCTTTGTTCTTTCTTAGTTCATACCACCATTGCAGCGGCGATGGCATAGCGACAGCGCAGATAGTTTTTGACTCGTTTTCGTACCATATAGAGTCCAGCCATAGACCGCAACAGTACTTTGTTCTTAGGTCCAAGTGGCCTCTGACGCTGGTGGCCAAAATGGGATTTTCTCAAGAGCTATTACGAACATGTCCAGACACGGTCATGCAGACAAGCGCCCAAGTGCGTCCCCGCCATATCCAAGATACCTTCTCCACAAGAAAAACGTTAGGTACCTTGGAATTTTTTTCTTCAGTATTAGATCAGGAAATGCTCTTAAGAAAAGAAGCTCTCAAGAAAATCCCATTTTTTCGTTGCCGACTTTTGGCCGCCAGCGTCACACCTTAGAGTCAAGTACTGTTGCGGTCTATGGTCGAGCACGCCAATAGTGTTGCTATAAAATTATTATCAGCATAATAATCACCGTTGTTATAATTATTATTAATGATATGAACCTCTTCTCAGTGTGAACTTGTTTTGGTTATTAATGTTATTGCTATTATTATTATTACATACCAGTCTCCCAGTTAAATCACCACTATTATGCAATAAGCATGGGTTCGATAGCGGTGCAACCATGTCTATCCAACAGGTAACGCGCTTGACCCTTTAGACGTTCAGCGTGAAAACATTAGCACGATACTAACTCTAGCCAGAACGCGCATTAAACTGGAACAAAATCAGAGCAAAGACGCATACGCAATAGCAGCAATAGGCGAAAAGAGGGGACAGGGGGAGGGAGGGCGCAGGAGCCCGCGTTGCCAGGACAACGGGGCGTAACACAATAGCAGCTGGTGCGCCTGCTGCGCCACAGCCAACGGTGTGAAGGCCACAGTCAGACAGGGTCAAGTAACGAGGGTACAGTTATAAAACATCGTTATCTGCTTGCATGGAAAGAGACTAATGCTATAGACGCCCTGCGCCACAGGGGACGGCGGGAGCGCCGTAGTTAGATAGAGTGAATTAACAAGAGTAAAGGGGTAAAACAGTATTCTTGCTTGTAGAAAAGGTAGACCTATGTGCCCTACGCCGCAGGCGCCGGTGCTAATATCGTCGGCAGATAGGGTCAAGCAACACGGGTGAAGTAACGCTAACAATGTTCTTGGGTACGGAGAATAATAGACGTCTTCGTTGCTATTCTTCCATTATTGTCGATAGTATTAATAGCGTTGTTCTTTCGGGTGTTACGCTCTTCAATAAAAGATAGAAGGAAATTGGAGCGAATAGTTTTAAGGCTCAGCAGCTGTCATCAGTCAAATAGCTTGGAAGAAAGTCGGTAAAATCTACAAAATAACAAAAGAATGTGAATCAGGCAGCATTATGAAGCTAACGTAGGTATCTACTGTATGATAGGGCGGGGATCATGAATCGGATGAAACAGAGCAAGGTTTTTCTAATAATTATTTTTATGCATCTGAGTTGTTCTGTGTCAGCGCGTTAGAATCTGTATCAATGTTACAGTGGGAATTCCGCCACAAGAGTGCGATGTCTGAGCAAATCCAATGACAGCTTAAGAACAGATGATTACCCTGCTGCGACTGAAGAAATTGGCCGAATCTGTAATCTGTTTTCTTTTATTCCATAGCTACGGCACTAAACAAAGCAAAAAAATGATGGGCTATTGATCAGTATCCACGGGTCCCGAAATAGTGAGAAAAATCGAATACACCGACAAAAAATTTAAATGCGTACGATTAGAAAAGGATAAATTACCTGCAAACTGTGGGAAACAGAGCTTGGGAAAGGTGAGCCAATACATTTGGGAAGAATGCAAGAAGTACCCTCATGTTTCCGTCGTTATCAAGACACCAGTGCGAATTCTTTGCAGACAGAATAAACTCGTGATTAATTTTAGTGGTGAATGAAAAATACTACGAAAGGTAGGCGAGATGTAAGGTAGACGGACTGCGTAACGAAAGATGGAGTAAGCGACGGACGTCAGCTCAGATGGGTTGGGTAAGTTAAAAGCACTACCTCAGGTTAAACTATGGTAAGCAAAAATATTTTAGCAACCGTAGACTATCCACGGGTCCCGTAGAGGACAGATATTTAAATGGTAGGAGTAGAAGTTTTTACCAGCGCTTCAGTGGCACACTGCCTATATCGCGCCGAACTGTTTCTGTGTTTAACCACAGGCTCGTGCGCCGACTAGGGCGCGTTTTAAATTGTCAATAATTTTTGTCTCGGCTTTCCTGCCGGTAGGTCTCAGAGTGGTCAGTGCGCTACTGACAGGAAAAAGCCACAAGTTGAGCATCTCCAACCCCGGGCACGGCTGAACGCTTTCGCTCAGCTACCCCGCACAAGGGAAGAAAACGAAATACAAGAACGTAGAAGTCTAGCGGGAATAGGTCAGCCACCTCGATCGGCAGCCCACCTCCCGAAACAGAAGGGGGAAGTATTGAGAGCCTACTAACTTTACAAAACTAACATCAGCAGGAATTGCGGAGAAGGCACTGGGGAACCTTGGGTTTGTGAGGCCGAAATATATTGAGGCAAGGAAAGGGCCCGCTAGAATATACCCCCGAGGGCAATATTTAAATAGGTGGACAACTATCCCCATATGAGGTTAAGTACCTCTTGGAAGGACAACTACCCACTGAGAGAACAATTACCCCCAGGAAGACAACTACCCCTGGGAAGTTTTAACTACCCCCAGGAGGACAACTACCTACCGGGGGGCAACTACCGAATAATATACATGATCAAATTAGATGTGCAACTAACTACATTAAAATCCAAAAACAAGCATACCGATACATACCAGGAATTTTCCAAACACTTGAAATAAAGTTAGCAAACCGTTAATTTTTTCACGGGTCCAGCTAGTCCTATAATTATTAGCCTTGTGTTCCCAATAAACGTAGGTACGAATACCCTAGTGGTCTAACTGAAGGTATCTACAGTATATCAATGCAAGATCACTCGTGTGCAGTAAAAATGGTCCATAAAAATTCCTATACGGCGCATCATTAGATAAGGCTGGCTAGGCACAAAAACAGCCTCGAATACAAGTGCTGCATCTTTCATAACTTCAGTTGCGGGTTATCTAACTCACAAACTTTATTGAGAATTCGAAATGTTTATCCTCATGCACTGTTTTGGTTAAATTCACGGAAGTGAAATTTACAATGTTCAGCTTTACCCATACTTTAAGAAAAAAAATTGCGCAGGTAGGCATAATGTACAATAGTATGTATATAGACACCAAACATAGACCAAAGAAAAAATACTAAGACTTTTCCAGGGCGACGTCACGTTCTCGCATTTCAGACAGAAGGTGCACCAGACAAACTATTTTTTTTCTAAGTATTTTGAGTTGGGCAAACGAGTAGCTACTAAAGTGTAATAGCGTCATTCGACAAGAAGAGTTATCCACGAGCTTACATGTTGCACATATAGGGGTGCTACGCAAACGATAAATCATTTTTCGACAATGCCTTTCGCGACGTAAGATGCGTAGGTTTCGCAGTGCACGGACGCCACTCAAGCAAATAGATGAAATCGTATTATACAACAACCAGACAGTATAGCAACGAGGGTCATCAATCCCGGTTTTTAATGGAGATTCAATGATCCTGAGATTTTCAATGAAGGAAAAAAAACGGGAATTACCGGAATCCCATAAAATTTGCTATTTGCTATTTTTCACTTTACAAAGGAAACTATGGTCCACTGGCAGGCATGAGAACACGCTTAATTTGGTCCTAATGCATTATCGACGTAACAGTTTGTAGGTAGTCTTTCGTAAGATAATTGCATCATTCATTTTGGAACACTCCTGGCGACTCGCGGTAGCAGTAACTAGGACGAGCATGCACTGTTCAAATCTCAAGTGTTGGCGCTACCGCTCCCTAAAATCAAAGACATTAAACTCTCCTCTATGTTTAGCGAATTCATAGTCAAAATTCTAATTTAACTATGATGAGTGATCCACTCTTCAGCGCTTTACTTGTAAGATTTAATAGCCAACAGAAAACAGATTGAGCCGCCTGCCGCGTGATAAAGATGCATATTTTGCTGCTTTCGTTCTCAGTAAGAATTTGTAGGTTGTAAAATCCACCATGCTGCAATTGCCTCCTTAGAGCCAAACAAATAAGCAAGTATTCGATGCACACAAATAAATTTGTGCAGAAAGTCATATTCTACCAGACGAGCTAGCAATAGTCCACGATATAATAAAACACAGTTGTTGGTCGCTTGCTTGCTCCCTTGCTTGCTTGCTCCAATGTTGGTCCGATATCTTCTCGCAGGATATAATCAACTTTCTGACGTGGTGCCATCATGTAACGAACAGCAATGTTTACAAATGGCAGTGTCAAACTTTACTTTCGATGTAAATAAAGAAATACGGACTGAATAAGAAATTAACTAAAATTTTCTTTTTTTTATGTCCCTAAGTTCTGGACGTTATAAATTTCAAGAGAAAAGCTTTTTGTTCATAACTTTTTTATTATCCTTCATACATGTCTCAAATTTTAACACAATAATCACCATCTTACTGGCCAATAGTGTGCAGAGGAAATGTCTGGCATGGTTAGAAAAAAGTTATGCCGCTTTGAAAATTTGTCCATTAATTTTGGACGGTACTGTATATTTTCTTAGTGCCACTTAACGCTTGATCAATTCCAAGCTGATATTCACGCCTTATCTTGCAGGGGGGATATTTTGCTATCGCAAAACTCATGATCGTACAGCTTGCGTTTCACTAATGGAAGATCAGGCCAGCAGGGATGAGACCTATAATGCAGCAAAACCTATACTGGGAACCGAAACAATAAAATGCTCAATCACTAATTTTAGCCGTCATTTTTGACGGCTGGGCCCTCTAGTAATAAAATAAAGAGCAACAAAAGTAATAAAATATTTTACATGAAATTGAAAAAACAAATATTCTTCCTCCACTCGATTCGACCTTGTAGGTATGTATCATATGAGTTTACAAGTTTAACTTCGATTAGTTATATGCACGGTGGAGATTACTCGCAGCTGGCCCTCCCGCCAGTCACAAAGTCCCATTAGACCTCTATGCACATCGAGTGGCGTCCATAAACAACGCTATCTGTAGTCCAGTTAAAAATCATCAAAGTGCTATAGTAACTACGAGTACAAAACTATTGTCGATTACTGAAATTCCAGTGAGCAAGTTACTGCAAATTTAGCAATGAGTATTATCGAGTACCTACCATCGCCGCGTTCTTGACCGTTCCACTCATTACACTGACACTGGGCCATTCTATTTCGAAGCATTTGGTGAGCTTTTTTTACCAACTTGAACAATAACGTTAAAGTTCAGCATGGAATTACTGAAGCCGTCGAAAGAGGAAAACTGAGCAAAAATTTCAGGATAACACTAATTACAGCCGAACGGATACGCTCTTTCGATTAAAAATAAAGTGCGATAACCGTCTCTCACACGATGTTTTAGACCCGTGCATACAAAAATGAGGTCTTTTTCTATCAAGAATTCTACGAGGTATGACACAAAGTTGCAAAAAATAAGACATTTATAAACAAAAAAGTCTGCGGGAAATGATACGAGCATTTTACTATCTTTGCACTGAAATAATTTTTATATTATGATGCACGTGAGACCATTTCAGAATCGACACGTTAGCGTCTATTTAAGTACATGATCTAAGCCGCCGCACAGAACTTCTACGAAAAATTATGCAAAGAATATACGATAACAAACAATACATAAATAACGATTTGGTGTACAGATCAAATAATCGAAAGACGCCGCGCCTAACCAACTTACGCAAATGCCAATTTTTCGCCTGAATGATGGGGCATAAATCGATTGGAGCAGAATATCAAAATGATTACGATCGACCACTGAAACAATAAGGTATATAACATTCCGACCGTAGCTGATCAGCAAATGAAATCAGAGAAGCGATTTACTCTACGTCTAAGGAACGCTTTTTTTTTTCTTCTCCTCCTGAGCGACTGGGGAAAATGGTCTCAGTATCCTTCATTTTAGAAGAAAAATGACTCGAGCTGCCAGATGCGGCCATTTCTCCAAAAAAAATATTACCAAAACGATGAACTAATGCACGCGGCCTAGCCTCATCTTTTGAAAAAATGCTTCGTCCACCAACAATTTGTCTTCTAGCGCAAGTCGGGTAAAAAGCAGAAAACGAACATCACTTGGAAATAAACAAATGTTCTCCCACTGGAACTTCAGCTGGAAAATTTTAAGTGAACAGCAGATAACTATAGGAGCAAGAGCATTAAATAAGAGCGGCAGTTTACATAAAATTTCCACCACTGGGACGGGGAGAAACAGCAGTAAATTCTTAATATATTTTTGAAATAAAACCATTTTTTGTATGTCTGGGGAATAAGGCAATGAGTAAATAGTCTTCGATAGTGAAGACAATAGACAAAAAATCACAATTTTCTCCAAGTGAAACTGGAAAAACAGAAGCAGTAAATGTAAATTATTACATAAATTATAAACGTTGCAGTACATGAAACCTAATAGACCAAGGACGAAAGTGACCAATGCTAGAACTAAACTAAGCTTAGCAAGAGTCATTTGAGAAAGATAGTAGGACACAACCTCCTGGATCGGGTAAGATGATACAATACGAGCGGGCAACTTATTATTATTAATTACTACTAGAGTACCCAGTCGCTAAAAATGACGGGAAAATTTTGCAATCAAGCTTTTTTACTGTTTTTGCTTGCGGATAGGGGTTTGCTGCAAAATGTCCGAGTGCAAACTAGGCCTCATACATGTAGGCTTCATCTTCCATTAAAGAAACCTGTGCCGTCATGAGTCGGGAGCAATGGTAAAATTTCCCTCCTGCAAGTAAACGCGCGATATAAGTTTTTACATACTCAAAAGTTGAGCAGCACCAAGAAAATATAGAGCAATCCAAATAAATCACCGGAAATGTTCAGTGCTTATTATATCCTGGATACCACCATATAGTTAAGCCTTCGGGATCGAATTTTGACTGCAATGTACACTAAAAATACTGTATTTTGGCTTCTGCTCAGCGTGAAGCTTCAGCTGCCACGAAGAAACTCAGTAAATGGGAATAACGAGTGTCCCAAAAGTCACTTTACAGTAAAAAGACCTGTCAGAGATAAGCAAATCACATGAATTACAAATAAACGAGGAAATCCTAAAGTTTTATATGGTATCTTAGCTACAGCCATTATGCTTATATTGGAAGTTTAAATTAACCATGATCTTACTGAGAGTAGCTTTTCCTAAGTGTTGAATTTCTCGCCTTGGTGACGTCGCATGGCCACCACGATCGCCTGATTTAATGACGGGAAACATTTGAACGATATATTCAAAAGTTAACCTTAAGGATTTTCTCTTTTATTTGTATTTTATGCGATATGCCTAGCTCTGACAGTTTTTTAAAAAATGTTTAAAACTGTGAAGTGACTTTTGGGACACCATTTACAAGCAAAATTAATGATACACGAAGGGAAGAAAAATTCCAACCAAGCCTCTCTAACTGTTACGAAGAAATTCAGCTTACAAATATGTGAATTAGCTTCTACCCGACAGGATCAAAAACTCGATCTACCACACTCAAAAGAAAAACCGTATCAAATAATACGAAGCTACTTTGCAGAGTGAAGCGGGCTTCAGAAAATGCAGTACTTTCACATTCGAGCATATATTTCAGAAACTATATTTGCCATCGTAATTCAGAAAGGTGACACTTCATAGTAACTCGTTTTCTTTTTCACCAAATGAATTTTCTCTCATCTAAATGCTTAAGAGCGTCACAAAGAGAAGGATCAACCAGAGGAGCAGGCAAGCAAGCAACCAACCAACAACAGTGTATTATTATAGAGGGTGATAAAAAAAAAAATGCATACCTCACTTTTAAATGCTAATAAAATGGAAACTATTGCACCGATTTTAACATACTTGGTCTCTTCGGATACAGAAAAATATTCTTGTAAACCATTATTGTGTTTTATTTTTGAATAAAAAATATGTGTATTCAGAAAACAATGCGCCAAGAATTGCAAATGGGTGGACTAGGGTGCCAAGCCGTCAATGAATGGACGTTGGTCCCATTCATTTGGGCTTTCAAACAAGGCTAAAAAATTTAATTTCAGAAAATTAGAGAAATTTAAGCACAGTTGTATTCTAGCTACAGAGTGGTATTTAATCGATTCCAGTAAAACCGTGAAACTCTGGCGTTGAATTGTGATTGGTGATGCGTGGACACGTGGACACAAGGAGAGAGAGGAAGAAAACAAAGCTATCGAGATCTCAATAAAGTGATGCGCTCCGTACAACTGAAAAATACGCACTGCTCATGTACAGGTGAAGCAGGGGAGCAACAGGCGCTTTATTACCTCCGCCAAGGAGGTTATGTTTTCGTCGTGTTTGTCTGTCTCGATGTTTGTCTGTCTGTCACCAAGATAACTCAAAAAGTTATGAACCGATTTGGATGAAATTTACAGGGATTGTTAGGTATGTTAGGAGGAAGAGCTGATTAACTTTTGGTGAAGATATGTCCATCCGTTTGTTTGTTTGTTAGTCTGCGTCATTTTTGTTTGTCTGCGTCATTTTTCTCGATGCCATAACTCAAAAAGTTACGAATGGATTTTGATGAAATTAACATGAGTTGTTAGGTATATAACAAAGAGTATATGACCAAATTTTGGTAATGATCCGTTTGTTCGTTCTTTC
>LQNS02000210.1:9564827-9576293 GCA_001587735.2 Parhyale hawaiensis
TCAAAATTTGATGCAGATCGGTTTGTTCGTTTGTATGTTTGACTTATGTTTGTCATAACGTTTGTTAACACTATAACTCAAAAAGCAATGAACGGATCTTCAAGAAAGTTGAACAAGCTGTTATTAATATAAAAAGGCACACATGATTACATTTTGGAGTTGATACAAAGATAATTATGGTTTCAGAACCAATTTGAATTTTTTGCTACCGTTGCCTCACTTGGCGGAGGTATGCGCTCTCAGAGTGCTCTAGTTGTTATTATTACAAGAGCAAAAAAAGGCAACCCTTTTGATGAATAAGTCATATAAATATATATTTTAAAACATCTCAGCTCAACAAAAGGGTTAATATGCACCGAGCGCAACCCTTTTGTTGAATAAGTCATCAAAATATATATTTGAAAATATCTCAGCTCAACAAAAGGGTTGATAGTCTAGATGAGGCGTAATTAAGTGACATTACCCGAAGCTCCGTTGAAAATGAACATGTCCAAACACGGGCATGCAGGCAAGCGGCCAAGTACCTCCCCGTATCTAAGATACCCTCTCCGCAACAAAAAAGTTGGGGACCTCGGAATTTGTTTCTTCAGTATAAGATAGGGGAAAATAAGGCTTCGGACAGACGGACGGACGGACTGACAGATAGCTCTCTTATTATAGTATCGATTATTTTATTATTATTATTAAAACTTTACGCTTGGGCCACCACCGACAGGTAATACAACCCAAATGAAGTAATTTGCAACACCGGAAAGCCCGAAACGCTGATAAAGAAAACCAACAAAAATCCATTAACAGCTGACTTTAACGCCTGCAAGCCAACACAACTGAAAGCCGATGCCGGCAATGAATTCCAAACGAACACAGACCAGGGCACGAAGCACTGACTGAACTGACGAGTTTACAACTAACATTCTCCAAAGTGAAAGAGTGCGTGTCAACCGCAGCACGTGTAATCCTCCTAAAGACCTTGACAGAAGAATACAACCAACGTCTCTCATTGTTGTACATCTTACAAAACAAGCAGAGTGCGACCATCTCTCTCCTGTGGGACAGATTCACCCGATCATTTTCAGCGCACAGCTGCTGAACGAACAAGTCGGTCCAGCAGACGCAAGTGACTGTCAGCAGCTGAAGCCCAGACGGTGAGCAATACTCCAACACAGGCAGCAAGAAGCATCTGCGTACAACCTCACTGTCACAAGGGAAGAAGTAAAAAGCGACTATTAGTATCTCTACCATCTATCTTCAATAGATTCGCTTGCTGTTTATCTGATTCTCATATTTCCTCCTCTTGGATCTATTTGGCGTTCAGCAGATGAATTTTTCGCATTCATTCCTTCAGATCGGGATAGAGAGACAACTCAACCAAGCAAACAACCAACCAACATATTATGTATTATATAATGGACTTTTAAGGATACCTCATGCATGCGCCAAACTTGAAAAACCATATACTTGTATTTTCAAGTGCATAATATTGTTCTACAATGTATTAGATATTGTATTGTCAAAATGAACATTATTTGCATAACTCAAGCTTTCGTTTCGCTATAAAAGAATTCGTTCTCGTGCGGTGGAATGTAAGTCCCTGAAAAAATAAGTTGACTGTGAAGATTGCCCAGCAGGCAATAAGCTTCAAACATGGATGTATAGAATGTATTCTTCCATCATGTAACTCGATAATGACCATTAAAGCATTGGTTTCTTGTAAAAAATAACATATCAAACGTTGTGCTCATCGAATTAAAATCAAATGCAACTCTCTTCCGAATGAAATTCTGCTTCATTTCCAAATTCTTTAACTTCAAGACACAATCACTTTATTTCAAGATGTATGCTTCTTACGACAAAACATAGAATAATGAAGTAGCAGCACTATGGGTTTATCCAGCTGGCGCTTCGGTCTTATGCGACAATATCGCGCCGAACACATACAATAATAAGATGTGTAGTATCCAGAGCAAATGAGAACGCGCTATTGAAATGAAGTGCCCTCGGAGAAACCGGCAGGGAAATTCCGGAAAGAAAAAATTCCAAACTACTTTTCTCTGCAGCGCGCCAGAGAAACTCATTACAGGACACCGTTTGCGAGAAGTTCGAGCGAAAGAAAGCCTCTGAAGTTTCCAAGAGAAATATGACTGAAGAAAACTTATTGAAAGTGGCACGCAGTAAACAACATAGGACGCAGCTATAAAAAAAAAAAAAACGACGTTTATTTTTGAAGAAAATACAGCCCTGATAGAAAGTGAAGAATTGTATGCTGTAACGTGGAATAGAAATACAAAACAACAGCGCTGAAAATGGTAAGATAAATATAACTTTAAAAATAAGTAACATCAAAAGTGGCACGCAGCACATTCGACGCGCGTTATAATTCGAAGAAGCAAGAAAAAAAGCCTAGGTATACAGTTTTGTACGCACGTGCAGCTGTGCAAAGTAAAAAATAATCCATAAGTTGTGAAAGCAGCACTACGATTGAACAGACAGATGAAAACTACCAGGTCTTTGTAAACGCAATACTACGGCCACATAGCCATATGAAAACTTACAGGTCTACGAAGTGTATAAGGCGAATATAGCGAAAAACAGTTCGAACGTTATGCAACAACTGTAATTTAGAATCCGTAACCAGAGATCCAGTAAGTTGTATTTTGCTCCGACACATATATTTTTTTTATACAATACAAACCGAGCAGCTTGCCTATGACCTTCACAATGGAGCCGAACAAATTACCACGGCAGTGCGGCTCTGTATGCAGGGACGGAAATGGCGGCGCTGGAGACACAACTTCCATCCATCAGCGCAGCAATTAGCGCAGCTCCCGGTGGCCGGCAAGAGAAACTCCAGAAATACGGGCGTGTAAATTAACTAATTGAATAACTTGTTTGAGTAAACAAGCAACTCAAACATGAACGACGCATTGTTGAGGTCAGGTTCAGACCGAACTGTAGCCCATTCAAAAGCTACGCTTGATCTCATTTATACTCGTATTAGCTACAGATGAACCAAAGGAATAATTCTTTTGCACGTACCAAAAAGTTGCTCAAGAATAACTTCAGAGATAATGCAAATACTAGTTATCGACTGTGTAGGAACAGAGGTGCATAGTGCGCCGGACTGCGCGAAGAACTGCAAACATTGCTAATAGGGAGCACACAGTAAAACCGGTACGAAGACTTAGGGCATGTTCGATTGGACGCCAAGATTAAGCCTTGGAATCTTCAATTGTTTGAAACTTGAGTTAGGAGCGTTGGCTACGACCAGTTTCACGGAGTTTCAGGCATTGCCCTTAGTCGGCTACCCTTGAGGCTTCAAAGGAATCACGCTGCTTCTAACATTTGTGCCACGATTCAAAGTAACAAAGCCAAAGCCTTTGTCTGACGTTCCGGCTAATCAGATTCCTCCAAGGGCTAATTCTAGTGCCCGATCGAGCACCCTAAGCTGTACTCTCCGCCACTGTACACGGTAAGCTAAATCGCTTCATGCACAAAAACTATGAATCTTACTAGTTCAGGTGATTTCTCGCTCTCCCCAGCATTTCAGTAGGGAAACTTTAGGTAACCTCACGTCACACTTCGAAATAACACATCCTCGGTAGACAGCTTAACCGATGTCCATGTACTTACCTCAGCAATTTAAGTACTACTTCTTGTTTATTTTTGCCTTTCTTTTAGCATAGGAAGCTACACGGTCCTGCCGTACATTTTTGTCAGCAACGCTCGGTCAACAATGCAAATTCTGTCATAGAATCGAGCAAGCAAATCTTACCGGTACCAGAAGCTGCGGAGCAGGTGCCGCGGCTGTCGTCGCTGCCTCTCCCTCCGGCAGCGGCATCGCAAGTTTCATCAAAATCCCCGTCCGGTAATTCCCCGGAAATTTCGGTCGATAGCTGTTCAGTATCAGAAACACGCGACGTGGTTACATGAGACTGTCCAGAAGAAGCAGATATTTTTTCGCCTGAAGGTCCAAGCGGCACAGAACCAGTCTCCCGCAAAGAAGGAAGATGGCCAGGACTGGGTCTTTCTTCGGTTAATTTCAGCAAACGGGAATCTTGACAATAAGTTGGCGAATCTTGCAGTACGTGAGAGGAATCGCGATCTTGAGGAGAGGCGGTCGGAAGATGGATGGCTTTATTGGAGCACTCGGCAGGTAACAGAGCCTCAGGGCCGCCACCACCACCACCGCTCTCTCGCAAAATATGGAGCCTGGGCTTTTGAAGGGCACCATCGGACGGACCGTCACTGGATGCATTATTTGTTGCACTGCTCTCGTCTTCTTCTTCTTCGATAGTTGTGTTAGTAAGGGAACTGTTGTCCTCGGATATGTGCAGCACGTCCGACAGATAAGAGGGATTGTGTTCGGTGCTCCAGGAGGTCTCAGGAGACAGTAAAGGTTCAGCACTGTCCTGGCTGTGCAGCTGCAGCTGCTCTCGTTTCAGCTGCTCCAAATACTCGAGTCGGAGTTTGGTGTGGGCGTCGCTTTGGGGAGACGAGCGGGAGGGTTTGGAAATGAAAGGAAAGTGTGGGGGAGCCTGGGACTGGGGAGGGCAGTACACCGGAGATGAGGATTCCGCTTCATCGTCTGTGCTGCTGAACTCGTCTGCAAACCAAAAGAAACAAAAAAGAAAAACTAAAAAAAAGAAGAAAAAACAAATTAACAAACAGGGAAAATGTTTTTAAATTTGTGAGGGTATGAAAATAATAGAATAAAGTGATACAAAATAAATTTTACTGAAAAGAAAATAATCACAAAAAATAAGTGGGATAAAAAATATCAACAGGAATACCACAAAGAGAATGAATGAAAAAATATGAAACATTGCTAAATTAATGTAAAAAAGCATAGTAGAACAATAAAATGCAAACATACACGAGCATGTGAATTGAGCACAAATTACTAGCAGTGGTAATGAGCAAAGAAAGTTGATAGGAAAAAAAATTATTTAACAGTTGGAAGAGGAACGTATCAACATAGCCATGCATGAGAGCAGAAACTGATTAATTCACAATGAATAAATAGAAACTCAAGAAATGGATCCCATAACGCCATTAACAAAATTTTTAACAAGTTAAAAGAAATGCCCATGTGAGCACAAATTAAGTAATGCCGACAAAATGAATACAGCTCCATCGAGACAATCATTCAATAAATATCAAAAGTAACTACCGCGACTAATGCCCACACGAGTATACCTACACTAAGTAATGCACAACAAAATTAATACAAGAGCATCGAAATATTTTTTTGTGAGGCAAAACCCATCGATGCGAATGGCACCTGTCAGGAACACAAGCGAACCCGCTTCGAAAATATTTCGGTGGTGTTTTCATGAAAAAAATTGCATCGCTCTCAACATTTTTGCTTCTGACGTTGCCTCTAAGCACCAGTATAAATATTGCAGTCTCACAATCAGGGCGATATTTCCTTGTCCGGAAATTTCTGAGGGTAACCAAAAAAAAAAAACGGTTCATATCGCTCTCCCGGTTTTCGTTCACTATTTGTGGTCAACATATTATACAAATGCGTGGTTGCTGTAACTGCAGTAACAGCTTCATTGACAGCGGTGGAACTTACGAGAACCTGTGGTGACAGGCGACTTAGCCCCAAAAGTGAAAAAAATGGCTGTAGGCGTACGGCACCTTTTTACTCATGTGGCTGCGTCATATGTAGCTGCAAGCGCGTACCTCTGGCAGTTAGTCAAATTTAAATTTGTCTGAATAAGCGTTGGGAGCTGCACCCACCGCAAATGCGGACTCTCTTCTCTGTAGCACATTTTTCAACCTCCAACCACTTTGTTCTTCAAAGGCAGCTTTGTTTTCCTATCCTCCATCACAAATATAGTATTTATCTAGAAAATTCATGTTATTCTGTTTTACCATTTTACAGTATTTGTGGCCAATGAGCATAGACTTAGAACGGAAATATAATAGCTTTATCGCAGAACTGACCACATCTCGACTTATGATGTTTATAGTGTCTGTAAATTTTCAAAACGACTAATGGTGCTGGTTCTGGTAAAATTATTTTCTTTTGTCAATTTTATTAATTCCACTGAGCGGCAGTAATAGCTTTTCGATTAAAAAACAAAATATTCAGAGTTTTATGTCACCAAAATAGAAAAAATGAACAACACAAATGAGAAAAATTTGTATTAAACAAGAATTCATTAATCAAAAGTTTAAACATGACGCCCATGACGTTTAATAACTTCCATAATGCTTGAATCCATGCAGCCCGTTAGATTCTTTATTTCAGAGGGTGAAACTACCCTTGCAGCTGCTGCAGCAACAGCAGCTTCTCACAAGACAGATTTTCAGTTGTACTGCCTTCCATTTGCGTCAATTTCCCTTTTCAGAAGGGCCCAGAAGTTTTCAATTGGGCATAGATCAGGTGAGCGCGGTGGCCAAACCATAAATTTCTCGCTCCATGGAACCCCAAAGAGTCCAGAAATGCCGTGGTAGTACGGGCAGAATTAACAGGCGCATTATCGTGCATGAAAATAAAGTTTCGAAGCAACGAAAGGGGTATGTCATCGAGCCACGGGACCAAGGCGTCCTTTAACAAGTCACAATATGATGCAGATGTAATTTTCACGCTATCAGGTACTCTAACCGGACCTACAAGTCGATCCCCTATGATACCAGCCCACATCATATCACCACCTCCCTGTTGTTGACGTTTTACGCGTTGATGACACTCACCTCCAGGTAGCACCCAACTCTTATTCCACCCATCAGGTCCATCAAGGAGTGCCCAGGTTTCGTCGGTGGAAAGAACATGATTTATGTTGATCTTCATGTATTGCTCTGCCCATTCCATCCTCAAATTTTGTGTGTTGGGATCAGAGGAGGCAATTTCAGAGATTTGACAAAAGCAATGGAGCGAAGGATGTAATTTGTTGTGGTTTTAAGCACTTCAGGAAGCCCAGAAGCCGTAAAAAATTATTTACTTCTTTGCCCGGGTCTTTTACGTAGCTGAATAACCATATTTCTCGTGTCTCTATCAGTAACAGTCCTTGAATGCCCAGCATCTGATCGTTTTTTCCGTGATGAAGGGTCCTTCAAAAATTTTGTCGCTGTTTCACTATGGTGTCCTATTTTTCGGGCAAACATCACGAGAGGTGCCTTTAGCAGTGTCTTTGAAGATAATTTCTTTCTTCTTGTTAGTTAGTTAGAGCTAGTCCCATTTTGCAGAATATACAAGAAGCTATTACTGTCGTTCACCTCAAAAAGAGAAAAAATGCACAGAGCCGTCAATCAGGAGACACAGCAAAATGCAAACAAACTCAACAGTGTTGCCATAAGATGTCACGATTTTCTTGCAAGTTTCATGAATATTTGATCGCACAAAAATGAGATATGATCAATTTTGTGCTAAAGCTATTATTTCCATCCTAAGTGTAACTTAGTGTATATATTCCAAGAGCATAGCAAATACATATATATATATATCTATATATATTAACTGGTAAGAGTACACGAATCACAGTCCTTGCTCAAACCCATAGCCCGCATCATATCACTACCTCACGCGACAATAGTCTGCGAAGCACTTAGAGCTCCCTGTACTACATTGAACGCGGAATGATGAAACAAGGAGCGGAGGCTATAGGAGAACAATTGGATGACATTCGGACCAGCTAACCCTTTCCCTATGGGATGGAGTTAACTGTGTCCCTCAAAAAATGTACGCAATTTGAAGCTTTGCGTACAGGCAACAATATGAGAAGAGGGGTAAATAATACCAAATGGATACCAAAATAGGAAAATATTGTGGGTGTGAGAGGGAAGGGAACATGCTAGGTTGCCACTTAGTAGCTCAGGACGCATCTACCTGGCAACGTTTGCGAGCCACCGTGTTAAATCATTTCTTTGAATCGAGCTCGTTCTATAAGGCAGAGATCGCATTGCATTATATGTTACCTTAAGCCTCCCTAGATAAAATGTAGTGTCTAAGCACAGGAAGTGCAAGGGACATACAGCATGTCGATAAAAAGAATAACACAGAAACGAGGGTGTTCCCGCTCAGTATGGCATCTGCACACATTTTACTCAATATCGCCGCAATTAACGCACGTGATTTCAAGTTACATTAAAATCGACACTTACTTGCAACTCCCGAAAAATCTACGTAGATATGCTTTCTCTCTTCCACGCCAAAATAAACTTCGACTACATCGTCAATTTTAGCAGGCGATCCAGCACAGTCCCTTTTTTTCAGAGCGAATAGGCACGCAACAGTCGGCCCTATGCAGATGTTCGTTCTATTTTACACGACGAGCAAAAACGCGAGTGGGCAGCAAAATGGACCGTCGGCACGCACTAACAATTACAGCACTTTGAAGAGCTGCAGAGCTATCAGAAACATGCATGGCTCAATACTGCGACCTCCAGCTCGTGGAAGTGGTAAGGACGCACTGCACAGACATGCGTAGTTTTTTTTACACAACGGCAATAGCTCACAGAGTGCTGGAGCGTGAGTCCCAGCTGCTCTCTGAAAATGGGCTTATTTGTACGACTACTGCCACGTAGACCAACCGAGTCTCTGGCCCCGGCCAAACCCGTCCTCCTCATCCACCCCGGTCCCGACCCCCTTTTTCCATTCCAGCCCCGGCCTTTTCACCCTGCCGCAGCCTGGGCTCTTTTCGCCAGTAGCTGCTGAAATGAATCTCTAAACTGCGCTTTTAATGCATACTTTGATGAAGTAACACGTACTCTAATAATTTATTCATACAACGTTCTTAGCATATTTATGGTAATAAATAACATACTTGCATCCTAAAGTGCCTGAGATTATTCACTTCTATTGTTGTTGGTTTCGTCCATACTTAGATTGCAAACACTCATAAATTTATTACGTATACGCTGGTGTAACCCACAGGTACTGGACGGCAAACCATTAATAACTGCGGATGAAGAACTTGCATTGCTGCTCTTAGCTTTCATGCGTGTGGTCGTTATTCCAATAAAGATCGAAAATCGTTGCATAGATACCATCCTCAAACGTACTTCCATAAACTCAGCGAAATTTAAGTTGAATTCTAATCATAGCAAGAATTACAACCGCGGTAGGAGATACTTCGTCTGATAGACATACACAAGAGCATAAGAATCTATGGTACCATCCACTCCCAGTAATTTTTTCTAATTTCATGCCAATCGCAGCTGCAAATTTCACATGGAGAGCTTAATCAGCGCTCTCATTCCGCATCGGAAGAGAACAACGTCGCCTGCACCCCATTCAGCAGCGCACTACCGTTTTCTTTTGCTGACAGAACATGCAGCATACACCAAATGCATGCCAAGCTTGAAACTGGCCAACAGATATCGTCAAGAACTCGTGCCCCAAGCGTGTCCGCACTATACCGTTGACGTGGCCTCACCGAGGTACCTTCACCGCTGCGTGAGAGACACAGCAAGTACATATTTCGAGTAATCACAGCTCCCCAAGGCTGGTCATGCTTCATGCAATTTTTCTCTCCAGGTAGGTAGCCTTCCGGATAACATATTGCGGGTTATAATACCACAATAGTTGAAAGCAAATCTAAGTGTGTTACTGACAAAATTGCAACCACTTCTGTTTCGAAAGTATAATAGAACTGGAGCTAGAGGGACGTTAAGTCGCCATACATGGTAACTGCAAATAACTAACCAGTTTGGCTTCAGAGCTCAATATGGAACGGAAATAACTGCATTCACACGCAAATTATAACTCATTTCATTAACAGTGGATTTTCCATGTACCTATGGTCATTATCTTCATCAGATATCTAAATGAGTCTGACACAATGGCAACAGCTCATAAAGAGCCGGTAGGAAGTCTCGGCTACTCTCTCGAAATGGGCCTGTTAGTCCGTCTACAGCCAGCTATCTAATCTTATCTACCTACTATATGCAAAGGTTGCATTTGACCGAGTTCACCTATACTCGCTATTTAAATGTACACTTGAGAGAATTGGTTCCAAACTCAGAAGAGCTTTGTCAAATGGGGAGCAGCAATGCCATCAGCGGTTGGAATGACTAATGGTAGAAGGCAGGGAAGGCTATGCTCCCAGATTCTCTTTCATATCTTCCTCATTGACAGTAGAGATATCCAAATGAATGCAGTTGGGGTAGGATGCCATATTAATTGTAAAGCAGCAAATGCCCTCAGCTTCGCTCAGTAGGATACAAAAGCCGTCTTCAAATTGCGAGAACGAAGCTACCAAACTTCGTATTGAATTCTAATAAAACGGCCTGCATGTTCACTAAACCGAGAAAAACAAACCTGCCCACCAATAGTCACGCGTCTCAACGGAGGAGAACTCACATATGTAAAGAGCTTCTTTGACATGGGTCACAAAATCGCTAACGATTTCCGTAGTAACCAGGATATACAGAAAGTAACGCGGAAGCTCCACGTAGTGAGTAACATGCATGTCAGAAAGTATGGTCACTGAGCTGACTCGGTAGAACGCGGTTCTTTTTTTTAGCTACATGCTACCCAATGTATTGTTATACTCGCTGTGGTCAAAGTTTAAGCAGATGCCCATGGAAGCCTACCTTTAATCTATAATACTTCACCGGCTTATGAATATGCCGAGGTCAGCTAGTGTACGCCAATCGTTCATAAGTACAGTGCTGCCTGAATGTCAACACAAGGAAACGCTCTCTGTTTCCAAATAACGATAGAAAAACAGCTAACTTGTTAACCGTACATGTGACTTGAAATGACCCTGACTACGAACTATCCAAAGTGTAGAGCCGATGGCAGCGCAAACTGTTACCAAACAGAGGGTCAAACATGAGCAGCAATGCAGTGTAGCGTGTATGATACTGTTAACCGCTTTTTGTTTCCACTAGTGAAAAGCTGCGCTTCATACAATTGTACCATGTTCCTGTGTGCACCTAATAAATTTCACTGACTGAGACATGCAATAAATAAACAGATCTAGATCTTTATATTGGTACTCAATAGTTTCTTCCGATTCATCTCTTAAAATTTTCGCCCATACGTCAAGCAACTGACGCACTACCGTAGAGTAGTGCACATAGTGCACATTATGCAACGTGCACAGCTTTCTTAACAAGAAAAGCTGTTCTGGTAAGGAAAAATAGCAGAAATGCATTATCAAACAACAAATCCATGCTTTAGTGGAACTTAAGACACATTTACTCAATGATAGTCAACTGTAACACATGACAAAACAACTTGAAACGCCCGTTGTGTAACTTGTACCGAGCGCTGTCGCTACAGATGGTAACATTGAGCATGGTGCCCTATCTGCGACGCTGCAGGTTCGTCAGCGGGTCCCCAGAGTCACTGTTAGGCGTGAAATATTTTTGAAGTCCAGTGTGAATTGGGATGCTGTCTCTGGTGCCATCCTTGCGCTACCTTGGGGTGTTGTGAGGGAGTCTACTGATCCTGGGTCTACTTTAGATCGGCTTCGCTCTGGCATGGTGCGCGCTTATGTCCCTTCCCGC
>LQNS02000210.1:9624803-9635803 GCA_001587735.2 Parhyale hawaiensis
CTACAATACAAGTCGAAATAAAATCTTATCTATGGGGTGCTCCTTAGCCAAGATATAACACAAATTATATAGAACTCCAAGTAACTTATAACACCGTACAGTACCACTCTATACCGTACTCACCAGTGGCCGCTGCAGAGCTCGCCAGCATGGGCCTGCGTTGCGACGCTGACCAGTCCATGCTGGCGTCAAAGAAGTTTCTTCAGTATGTCTATCTCTTCAGTTCCTGCACCAAAAGATCACTCATCATACAGTTACTTCAATATTCGAAGCGCAAATTTTCTGCGGCAGTTGATGTAATGCACTTGCGGTACGTATTCGTCCACTAGAATATGATAGTCGCTGTGTTTAGTGAAACTTAGTCGACACTCAACTGCTGCATCAACAGACTTAATCTTTATCACTGAACACCTGAAAAAAAAAATATTAGCGCAGTGTATTTTATACATTTGTGTAACAACACGCGATGCAAGGAAATGGAAGAAACCAGTCAGCCGTTCATATAATAATCTCGGTCACTATGGTCGCATATGGATGCTGCGCCTATCATATATAGGCTATTAGAGAGCATACCACCTTGAAGTTTTATATAGGGGAGGAATTCAGTAGGTAGCTATGTGGGCAGGCATAGCGAAAGGTGCAAACGTGGATTTGGTATGTGGTCAGAGATACACCACACTTAATAAAATTTACAGCACAAAAGAAGCACGGATGAGTGGTTAGCTCGGCCATTTTCAATTTGAAGAGTTGTAAATTTATTTATTTTGATGAGATTGGCTGGAACATGAGCAGCCAGGCTCCCACGGAGTTTTCAAAGGTTGCATCCTTATTACGTGCATCAACTTATTCACCGCCCGGCTGTGTTGTTCGCATATTTGTTCTTTGTTCTTTCTCCATGTTTATTTTATCTCTCGGAAGATCAAAAATTGGCTCAAGACAAGGCAATGTAATTTTAACGCAGATAGTATAGACTAAGTGTTACATTGCTTGCATTACATTAGATTAGATAGGCGGCAGTAGACGAACCAATAGGCCCATTCCCAAAAAGACACCGGAACTTAGGGCTCGGTCGCGCTATCGTCGTTCACGACAGACTAGTGTGCGTGTTTGTGTACGCAGATCGTGTGCGTGTGAGCGGCGTTCAAGTTGGTGCGCCGCGCTGCTCGCTGTATCGCTGATTAAGTTAGGTTACGTAAGGTAAGGTTACGTTAGGTAACGTTAGATAACGTTAGGTAAAGTTAGGTAAGGTTAGGTAAGGTTATGTAAGGTTAGAAAGGTTAGGTTGGGTTAGGATATTTTAGGAGGTTAGGTAAGGGTAGGTTAGGTTAGCCGAAGTAGTGTTTATTTTAGATGTGGGGCGCGCAGCAAAGCTTACTTGAACGCCCAATCGTCGTGAACGACGATAGTGAGCCCCGGTCTTCTATGAGCTATTGCCATTAGAGTTTGAGACTGGCTGCTGACCATATATTATATGTTCATACTTGACAGCGCTACATCGATCATGAACATCATAATATGATGCACACCTTCCACACTTCCAAGTGCAGCCTTTGCCGCTGTACTTACATCGCACTGAAATCTTTCAACCCGATATAAACAATGAGTTTTGTGTAATTTAAATGCATACTTTTTACAAAATGATGCATCTGAATTGTATAAATGTCGAATTCGACATCAAATGGTGCGTAAGACGTGCGAACAATGCGAACTACATACCGCACAGCGTATGTTTAAGTTACGTATTATTATCTAGTTTAAGCAACCCACGCTGTAGCATCGGAGTACTTTACTTCGTTGCCTGTTCTGGAAGCATACAGCTCTCTTAGTCTCTCTTCTCCTGCACCCGGTCTACGTGTACCGAAGAAGTCTGATACAGTTCTGTGAACTTGCCTATTATAAATACATCGCTGGAAAAGAACCTGGATTTGTTGATCCCCTTCGAGTGCCTCTAAGCCTCTAAGTCTGCAAGCCTCCACAGTACAATATACGTGGCATCGGCAACGAGAATGAGATTCGAACATCGAGAACTCTACACAAGTGTTAATCGCATACCGACTAACATTAAGGCATGCGAAAGCTAGTCTTGGACTGTGCGATTGAGTTAGAGACTCTTCGAAGTGTAATCGGTTAGCCCACAGCTACCTGAAATTCGATCCAACGGGGTGGACTGAACCCTCAAAACTAAGGTCCAGGATAAACAAAATGTATACGATCTGATAATCTTGCCCAAAGAAGACACGACGAAGAGACTCCTTAACCTTACAACGACCCAATAAACTGACGGTGCGCCACAGAAACAGTACAACTGATGTGTGAAGGACTCTGGACCTCACAGGACGCATGGGTATGTAGGTAGCTGTCAACAACGCCACCAATTGTTAGTCGACTGTAAAAATTTCAACGATCCCTGCGCGTATGCCATTGAGTTAGTTTCCGTTTCATGCCAGCGCCACAGTACACAACCGCAAGCGCAACTTGATCAACGATTGTAAAGTTCACACGACGTTCCGACACAGTTTTTTTAAATTAATAGCATAGATACCGCAGCTTGAATAACATACGTGATACGTATACATATACCCGCCCGCATTAAGTTGTGCCAGCGATTGTAGAGACTGGACCACGGCACTACACAACAGTTGTTCGATTTGATGACAAAGACCTGCAATTGCCTACAGGTTCGAACATATAGTCTGCAGCACACTGACTCTTACTGTAATGCGGTTGTGTCGCATGATAGTTCTCTGTAGCTTAATTTATAGCTATCACTATCTTATGCTCGTATCCGACTATGCCATCCTTTGCTGATTATAAGAAATATCTTCCGGTGCAAAATATGTATCATTTTTCTATGCAGAAACTGTAGGTACCTAAGGGTTTCTTTAGCACACTATCCTTAACCTCCAAGTCTGAAGCTGTCATTATCTACACCAGTGGTTCCCTATGAGGGATCTATGCACTCCGTAGACCACCAGGGGGTCGACTATCGACCCCTTAAGAAGTCTATTTAAAGAAAATCTATATTTCCTGTTTTGTATTTAAAGGCAGAAAATAAATTCTGCAACAAAAAACCTAGGTATGCATGAAGTACTAAAATAAAATCATTATACATGATATATAGGTTTTCGTACATTTGTAAGGAAAGATCTGCTGAGTTCCCTTTCAAATATAGGTAGGTACCGCACATATTTTCTTCAAAAGCAGCGTTTTCATTTAGTAAGTAGAGTAAATACTAACGGGACCTAAACTAAATCTCGCTAGTTTTGTAATTCTCAACTTATTGAAGCTTTCTTTACATATAAAAATAATTTCTAAAAACATACATTACCTACTTTTTTACAAACCTGGTGCAATTTGAACCACTGACTGGCAGCAGTAATGGATAAATGGTTATTAAATAACCTTAAAATGTAGAATATTCTCGTTAAATAATATTGATAAAACACTGATTTTTTTTATCCTTTGCGACAGGTTTTACTAATTTAAATGTAGCATAATGCACACAGGCAACACTAGAGATCTACGACAATGCACTGCTCTCTTTGCAGGAGTCTACACTGGACCGTTATAGGGCTGTATTGGCTATCTTTTTCTTCAGTTCTCAGCAGTGTTTTCCTGTTTGGATATTCGGTAAGTGTTTTAACAGAGTATGAGGTTCTTCAAGAGCTGACACACCTGAATGTGTACAAATTCACTCGCCATGATAGTCATTTTCCCCGTGATCTATGGGAAATGTCCCAGTCATCACAGTGCCACTGCTCATAATATTAAATCAGTCTCTAAGGACGGGTGAAGTTC
Source organism: Parhyale hawaiensis (assembly GCA_001587735.2). Taxonomy (NCBI): domain Eukaryota; kingdom Metazoa; phylum Arthropoda; class Malacostraca; order Amphipoda; family Hyalidae; genus Parhyale; species Parhyale hawaiensis. The sequence goes on from LQNS02000210.1 coordinate 9,628,602, forward strand.
CACAGGATTGGAAACTCGCTAACGTGATCTCGACACATCAAAAAGGGGACAAGAATCAGTTGCCATCAATTAAAACCATGCTCGTGTCCAGGTCGCGTACAGTGGGACCTCCTTTTCCTGCACTCATGCTGGATGGCGTATCACTTCCTGTGGTTGATGACTTGGTAATCTTGGGTGTCAATTTTGACNGCAGCCTTTTGCCGCTGTACTTACATCGCACTGAAATCTTTCAACCCGATATAAACAATGAGTTTTGTGTAATTTAAATGCATACTTTTTACAAAATGATGCATCTGAATTGTATAAATGTCGAATTGGACATCAAATGGTGCGTAAGACGTGCGAACAATGCGAACTACATACCGCACAGCGTATATTTAAGTTACATATTATTATCTAGTTTAAGCAACCCACGCTGTAGCATCGGAGTACTTTACTTCATTGCCTGTTCTGGAAGCATACAGCTCTTAGTTTCTCTTCTCCTGCACCCGGCTACGTGTACCGAAGAAGTCTGATACAGTTCTGTGAACTTGCCTATTATAAATACATCGCTGGAAAAGAACCTGGATTTGTTGATCCCCTTCGAGTGCCTCTAAGTCTCTAAGTCTGCAAGCCTCCACAGTACAATATAGGTACGTGGCATCGGCAACGAGAATGAGATTCGAATATCGAGCACTCTACACAAGTGTTAATCGCATACCGACTAACATTAAGGCATGCGAAAGCTAGTCTTGGACTGTGCGATTGAGTTAGAGATAGAGACTCTTCGAAGTGTAATCGGTTAGCCCACAGCTACCTGAAATTCGATCCAACGTGGTGGACTGAACCCTCAAAACTAAGGTCCAGGATAGACAAAATGTATACGATCTGATAATCTTGCCCACAGAAGACACGACGAAGAGACTCCTTAACCTTACAACGACCCAATAAACTGACGGTGCGCCACAGAAACAGTACAATTGATGTGTGAAGGACTCTGGACCTCACAGGACGCATGGGTAAGTAGGTAGCTGTCAACAACGCCACCAATTGTTAGTTGACTGTAAAAATTTCAATGATCCCTGCGCGTATGCCATTGAGTTAGTTTCCGTTTCATGCCAGCGCCACAGTACACAACCGCAAGCGCAACTTGATCAACGATTGTACAGTTCACACGACGTTCCGACACATTTTTTAAAATTAATAGCATAGCTCCCGCAGCTTGAATAACATACGTATACATACCCGCCCGCATTAAGTTGTGCCAGCGATTGTAGAGACTGGACCACGGCACTACACAACAGTTGTTCGATTTGATGACAAAGACCTGCAATTGCCTACAGGTTCGATCGAACACATAGTCTGCAGCACACTGACTCTTACTGTAATGCGGTTGTGTCGCATGATAGTTCTCTGTAGCTTAATTTATAGCTATCATCTTATTCTCGTATCCGACTATGCCATCCTTTGCGGATTATCACAAAAAATATCTTCCGGTGCAAAAAATGTATCATCTTTCTGTGCAGAAACTGTACCTAAGTAACTTCTTTAGCACACTATCCTTAACCTCCAAGTCTGAAGCTGTTTCATTATCTACACCAGTGATTCCCTATGAGGGACCTATAGACTCCGTAGACCACCAAGGGACCGACTATCGACCCCTTAAGGATTTTATTTAAAGAAAATCTTCATTTCCAGTTTTGTATTTAAAGGCAGAAAATAAATTCTGCAACAAAAAACCTAGATATGCATGTAGTACTAAAAAAAATAATTATACATGATATATAAGTTATTGTACATTTGTAAGGAAAGATCTGCTGAGTTCCCTTTCAAATATACCGTACATATTTTCTTCAAAAGCAGCGTTTTCATTTAGTTAGTAGAGTAAATACTAACGGGACCTAAACTAAATCTCGCTAGTTTTGTAATTCTCAAATTATTGAAGCTTCCTTTACATAGAAAAATAATCTCTAAAAACATACATTACCTACTTTTTTACAAACCTGGTGCAATTTGAACCACTGACTGGGAGCAGTAATGGATAAATAGTTATTAAATAACCTTAAAATGTAGAATATCTCGTTAAATAATATTGATAAAACACTGATTTTTTTATCCTTTGTGACAGGTTTTACCTAATTTAAATGTAGCATAATGCACACATGCAACACTAGAGATCTACGACAATGCACTGCTCTCTTTGAAGGAGTCTACACTGGACCGTTATAAGGCTGTATTGGCTACCTACCTTTTTCTTCAGTTCTCAGCAGTGTTTTCCTGTTTGGATATTCGGTAAGTGTTTTAACAGAGTATGAGGTTCTTCAAGAGCTGACCCACCTGAATGTGCACAAATTCACTCGCCCTGATAGTCATTTTCCCCGTGATCTATGGGAAATGTCCCAGTCATCACAGTGCCACTGCTCATAATATTAAATCAGTTTCTAAGGACGGGAGAAGTTCCACAGGATTGGAAACTCGCTAACGAGATCTCGACACATCAAAAAGGGGACAAGAATCAGTTGCCATCAATTAAAACCATCGACAGTCTCCCGAAGAAGCTCATCTTTGACCACCTAAGGATGCACCAGCTCATTTCCGATACCAAGCAAGACTTCCGAGATAGAAGACGTTGCCTAACTTCCTGGACTTTTTTTTCGAAAGTTATGGAAATCAGAAATAAAGAAAAAGGAGTAGACCTCGTTTACTTAGACTTCGGTTATTAAAAACAAAATGGAAGCTCATGGCATCTCGGAAGACTATTCGCCTAGGATCCCAGCATGGCTCTCTAGATGGCTGGGGCGAGTGAAGCTGCAAGAGGAGAGGAGCGACTGGACACTGGTCTCATCTGGGGTTCCTCAGGGTAACATGCTTGGCTCACTTCTGTTCGTAATTTATATCAATGATCTAGATCTTAACATCCACAGCAAAATCAGCAAATTTGCAGATGGCACTAAACGATGTCATCCGGCCGTATCGGGCTGAGATACAATCGAGCTCCTACAAGACGTTGACCGCCTCATGGAATGGACCGCAACTTTGCAGATGAGATTTAACGTCGACAAATGTTCAGTTATGCACGTAGGGCCGGTGAACCCCTCAGCCCCTGATCAAAAATGTACGGGTTAGAATTAGCAGTTGTACTCCAATAACGTGACCTGGGAATAACTATCACAAAAGAACTACAACACAGCAAGTTGACAAGAGTGTCACAACGCCAAACAGAGTACTGGGAGTCATTACCAGAAATTTTGAGTAGGTACAAATCCAAGAACATAATCATTCCTTTGTACAAGGCCCTATCGGGCCCGCATACATAATTCGCGGTTCAAGTCTGGACGTCACATCAGTGCAGTGATATAAATAAAATGGAAAGAATGTAACGTAGAGCAGCAAATTGATACCCCGACTGCGAAACACGCCATACGAGTATCACCTGTATACACGAATGCCTGTCTTGTTGCACTCTCACATCACTACTTGATCTCCTGCATAATCATGGCGCTTTTATAGCCAAGTACCATATGAATTCTCGTAATGCACAGATAAACCGTTGGTGCCGTTGATTTTCTGTGCTCGCCATGGCACTTTGTATTTATAATAAGGCATGTATGGTAAAAGACTGTGAGCCTTCTCGGTGTGATACACACTAACATCGCTACGGTACTATTGATCTTCTGCACCATCGTGGTGCTTTGTTCATAAGTCACGGAATTTAGAGCCGCGGACTATATTAACCTCCAGGAACATTCTGTGCAGCAGCAAGGTCACGATGACCCTCCTTTACTCTCCAATTAAGCCTTATTGAATACATAATAGCAGAGCGGTCGCCTCTGCTATAGTCCCCTCCTGCTGTCCTCCAGCCCTCTGATGCTGCAGCCAGCCAATTAATTGCATCAGAATTGTTTAATCGAGTTATTAATGAAGTTAATAGAGTGCTACGGCGCCCTAGTATTTTATGAGATAAATGGTGTATCGTAGGCGGCATCGGTCCTTTTGATAAATAAAATATCTCCGTGTGTGATATTCTTTTTTAAATGAATTCAGGCTATTTACATTATGGACTATCGATATAATACTGATGGTCCTAGCATTTATTGTAATGAGCTGTATATCATTATCAATGGCGTTTGCCCTCTATTAAGAAAATGATTGAATGCGACATTTCACTCGCGGCATCGGAAGTACTGAATGCACGTTCCATGCACTGCGTACAGCCCTATGCCAGTCCCACTGACTAATCTGGGTATTTTCTGCGACAGCTAGAGCTGAATGGAGCACTTGGTGTGGTTTTAACCTACGGCCCTCTCTTCGGGCAGAAAGTGAATAAATATCCTACCATACGGGGCTTGGTGACTGGCAGCCCTGAGGACAGTCTTCCTACAATTAAAAGTGCAGCATATAACTAGCTCACCCTAGAGCCTCAACGATCGGCTTTCATGCACCGTTTCAATTTTGCCAGAAACAAGAGGTATGCGTACGATCATCCCTTATCCCCTTTAATCTGTAGACATGTCATTGTAAATACATGTTTATTCCGTGGGTTATGGGTTAAAACTCAAATCCCACGCTGCGGTCCATTCCATGAGGCGGTCAAGGTCTTGCTGGAGCTCGATTCCATATAGGTATATCCCTGGCTGATGCGGCCGGATGACATTGTTAAGTGTCGGCTGCCTGCAAATTTACTGATTTTGCTGCGGATGTGAAATTCTAGATCATTTACATAAATTACGAATAGAAGTTGGGCCAGTTACCCTGTGGAACCCCAGATAATACCGGCGTCCAGAATCGTCTCTCTTTGCAGCTTCACTCGCTGCCGCCGTCTAGTGACCCATGCGTGAATAGTCTCCCAGGATGCATTGGGCTTGCATCGTTTGAATAACCGTCGATGAAGGCATTGGGAAATACCTTATCGAAGTCTAGGTAAACAAGGTCTACTCCTTTTTTATTTCTGATATCCATAACTTTTGAAAAAGTCCAGGAAATTAGTTAGGCAACGTCTTCTACCTCCGAAGCTGCGCTGGGTAACGGAAATAAAATGGGGCATCCTTCGGTGGTCAGCGATGAGCTTCTTCGGGAGGCGCTCGGTGGCTTTGATGACGACTGATGAAAGGCTGATTGGTCGATCCCAGTTAAAAATTTTTGGTGGAACAAGCGCGGCGTATGGTATGCACCTGGTTGCGATTTTGAGCAGGGCATCCGTGAGGCTCGGGTGCTGCTCGGTCGCTATGTGCGTTTTGGGGCTGGCACGGGCGACCTCGTTCCGAACATAATGCAGCCATACAGGGCGAGCTTGCCCGACGTGTTCCAAGGATATTCCACGCCTTGGCCAAAATAGCAGTATACTGCTACTTCTGCAGAGGCGTGGAATATCCGTGGAACACGGTCTGGCAAGCACGCCCCGCTTGGATGAATTATGTTCGGAACGAGGTCGCCCGTGCCAGCCCCAAAACGCGCATAGCGACCGAACAGCACCCGAGCCTCACGGATGCCCCGCTCAAAATCGCGACCTGCGGCGGTTATGTGCGGACAATAGGCCACCGTACTTCCACCGAAAAATTTTAATTGTGATAGTTACTGGAGCTCTTCTAGTCCTCCTTCTTATGTATCGGGATCACGTCAGTGAGTTTCCAATCCTATGGAATTTCTCCCGTGCTGAGAGACCAACTGAATATTTTGAGCCATGGCGCTGCGATGACACGAACAATTTCCGCAGAACACGGGGAAAAAGCCTAACATGGACAGTGGATTGGTACACATGCAGTTAAGTCAGCTCTTGAAAGATCTCATGTGATCAAGCTCCATTAAAACACTTTACAAAATTTCCAAACAGGAAAACACACTGTAGAAAACCGAAAAAAAATGATCGCCATTATAGCATCCCCACATCATAGACAATGAAATAGCTGCAAACGTGGAGGTTAAGGATAAGGTGCTGAAGGAATCACTTAGGTATCGTTTCTGCACAGAAAGATGATACAAAATTTTAAACAGGAAGACAATAACAATATAAATATTCTTATGAAAATCCACAGGGGATAGTATAGTGGGGCACGAGAACAATATGCCTAGTGACATATTAAGCTACAGAGAACCATCATCTGACACAACCGCTTTAGAGCAAGAATCAGTGTGCTGCAGACGGCAATCACTTAATTCGTGAGACGCGAATGCCATTCAGTGAGACATTATATGATGCAAAGAACAAATATCCGACACGGCATCATCAAGTGAGAGATACGATGCTGCAGAGAACTATCGCCCGACACCGCACCATTGAGCGAGTGACAATATGCTCCTGAAAACTATCGACCAACACAGCGCCATAGAACGAGAGATAATATGCTGCAGAGAACTATCGTCCGACACCACACCATTGAGCGAGTGACAATATACTGCTGAAAACTATCGTCCAACACAGCACCATAGAACGAGAGATAATATACTGCAGAGAACTATCACCCGACACCGCACCGTAGACCGTGATACAATATGCTGCAGAGAACTATCACCAGACACCGCACCGTAGAGCGTGATACAATATGCTGCAGAGAACTATCGTCCGACACCGCACCGTAGAGCGTGATACAATATGCTGCAGAGAACTATCACCCGACACCGCAACGTAGAGCGTGACACAATATGCTGCAGAGAACTATCGTCCGACACCGCACCGTAGAGCGTGATACAATATGCTGCAGAGAACTATCACCCAACACCGCACCGTAGAGCGTGATACAATATGCTGCAGAGAACTATCACCCGACACCGCACCGTAGAGCGTGATACAATATGCTGCAGAGCACTATCGTCCGACATCGCACCTTTGAGCGAGTGACAATATGCTGCTGAAAACTATCGTCCAACACAGCGCCATAGAACGAGAGATAATATGCTGCAGAGAATTATCACCCGACACCGCACCGTAGAGCGTGATACAATATGCTGCAGAGAATTATCACCCGACATCGCACCGTAGAGCGTGATACAATACGCTGCAGAGAACTATCACCCGACACCGCACCGCAGAGCGTGGTACAAGATGCTGCAAAGAACTATCGCTCGGCACAGTTCCACAGAGTGAGAGATAAAGATAATATGCTGCAGAGGACTATCGTCCGACACAGCACCATAGAGTGAGAGATAATATGCTGCAGAGAACTATCACCCGACACCGCACCGTAGAGCGTGATACAATATGCTGCAGAGAACTATCACCCGACACC
>LQNS02000210.1:9637867-9648433 GCA_001587735.2 Parhyale hawaiensis
GAACTATCGTCCGACACAACGCCATAGAGCGAGAGATAATATGCTGCAGAGAAGAATTCCTATCAAGAGATAAGAGGCAGGCCGAGCCGAGGCCGCTGGGCGCCGAAGAAGAAGATTTACGGCAGCGTTCTTAATAGGGAAAGTTGGGAGTCTGCGAGGCCTATGGATTGTCGAGTTACGAGTATGGCGGCGGTGCACAAACTGAGGATTGTCGAGTTACGAGTAGGGCGGCGGTACATAAAATGAGGATTGTCGAGCTACGAGTATGACTATGGCGATGGTACACAAACAGAGCATTGTAGAATTACAAATTTTCCAGCATGAGCATATTACAGCGTCAGCAGCTACTATTTTCGTACTAAAACGTGATATACCCGTACTTTATCGGTAATTCAGCGGTGCCACATTCCACCCACCGAGAATACCGTGATTATTGTCATAGGGTAACACGTCTAGTACCCGTCCACCATGCTAGTAGCCGTCCACTTGACACTAAAAAACTTCCTGTGTGGAAAGTAGCAGTGCTAGAAAGTCGCACATAGGATTAAGCTGTAGGCTAAGTAGTGCCGCACCATCCCTGAAAATGACGGGCTTAAAAAATAAAACAGGAAAAAATGGTGGTGGTTTTCACATTTTTTCACTGAAATCATAAAATAATGGGAAACCCACCACCATTTTTTCTTATTCTATTTCTTTCGCCTGCCATTTTCAGAGATGGTGCGGCACTACTTAGCCAACAGTTAATCCTAGTTACGACTTTCTAGCACAGCTACTTTCCACACAGGAAGTTTTTTAGCGCCAAGTGGACGGCTACTAGCATGGTGGACGGGTACTAGACATGTTACCCTATATACTGAGATACTCCGAATGAAACAATTCTAATGGGAGACTTCAAACTATCACAAATTGAATGGAGTACCTTGTGCAGTCCAGCCCCAGGCGGCAAACTGCTCGAACTCCTCAGCCACCACCACTTGACTAAGCACGTTAATGAACCTACGAGATACGCTAATATTCTAGATCTGGTATTCTCCACTCCTGATTGTGAAATTGTTGACCTAGCCATCCTCGACCGGCTAGGAGACCACAACATGATTGAATTTACGCTCAAAACTGTCAATGAATTCACCACTAATGCCAGTCATCTCAAGCTGCCAGACTATCGACGAGCGAATTTTCAGGGAATGGCAACTGAAATAGAAACAACTGACTTCGAAACCCCGATGAAGGACGCGAGTGTTGAACAATGCTCAGATATTTTGAAAACGAGCATTCTGAGAGCGGCTGAAAGACACATCCCAAATAAACGAGTTCGTATCAGTAATTATCCCCTCTGAATGAATCGGACAGTTAAACGCTGCATTGCGAAGCGACAAGTGCTTTACAATGCCTGGAAGCGTAATCTAACAGAGGAAAACAGGTCCAGTCACATAATTAAAGGCCTGTCGGGGTGTAAACAGTCAGGACCACAAAAAGGGAAAAGGAAGTTTCCGTAGCCGCTATGGCTAAATGCAACCCAAAGGCATTATACAAATATGTAAATGAAAGACGACTTGAAAAAGAAACTATAGGTCCGCTCCAACGACCTGACGGTGAAATCACCAAATGCCTAAGAGACAAAGCCACAATCCTGAACGACTATTTCACCTGTGTATTTACTAACTATTGAAAGCGTTACGAATCTTCCTGAACCAGCACCGATGCCAGGTGCTCCAATAATCACCTGTATTTTCACGGAGATCGAGATCCTTCAAGAACTCACCCACCTAAATGTGTAGAAATATACTGGCCTATATAATCTTACTCCCCGTGTACTACGGGAAATGGCTCCAGTCATCGTGAAGCCATTGCTCGAAATATTTAATCGATCTCTAAAAACGGGAGAAGTTCCGCAGGATTAGAAACTAGCTAATGTGAAACGGATACATAAGCAGGGGATAAGAAAAGCCCCAGCAACTATCGACAAATCAGTCTTACATCGGTCGTCAGCAAAACCATCGAACGCCTCTTGAAAAAGCGCATCACTGATGAATTGAGGATGCATCAGCTCATTTCCCACACTCAACATGGCTTCCAAAATGGAAGAAGCTGCTTAGCAAACCTACTGGAATTTTTCTCAAAAGTTAAAGATATTAAAGAAGAAGAAAAGGGTGTATACCTTGTGTATCTAGACTTCCAAAAGGCTTTTGATAAAGTCCCCCAAAACCGGCTAATGAAAAAATTGGAAGACCATGGCATCCAAGGTGACTATTTACGATGGATCAAGGCATGGCTTACGGGTCGGCAGCAGCGAGTGAAGCTTGAAGGAGAGACGAGCGACTGGACACAGGTATCATCAGGGGTTCCACAAGGTAGCGTACTTGACACACTTTTGTTCTCAATTTACATCAATGATCTCGATCTTAACATCCGAAAAATCAGTAAATTTTTTTATGATACTAAACTATGTCATCCTGCCACGAAAAGAGCCGAGCTCCAACAAGACCTTGACCACCTCATGGAATGGAGCATAATGTGGCAGATGAGCTTTAATGTCGACAAATGCTCAGTAATGCACGTAGGGCTAGTGAACCCTTCCACCCCATTGAAAATGAACGGGACGGTATTGGCTGCTGTCACCCAACAACGTGACTTGGGGATCACTATTACAAATAAGCTACAACACAGTCAGCAAGTTGACAAGAGTGTGGAAATAGCAAGCAGAGTACTGGGATTCATCACCAGAAACTTTGAATACAAGTCCAAGGACATTATCGTTCCCTTGTATCTACAAGGCATTAGTGCGGCCACACTTAGAATTTGCTGTTCAATTCTGGTCGCCACATCTTTGTAAAGATATCGATAACATGGAAAGAGTCCAACGCAGAGCAACGAAATTGATACCTCAGCTGAGAAACAAGTCGTATGAAAGACGCCTAAAAGAACTGAATCTGATCTCTCTCGAGCAAAGACGACTCAGGGGGAAACTAATAGAAACATTCAAGTACTTGAATGGCTTCAACGACGTACCAACAACGGGACTCTTTGAAAGACACCTTAATGATCGCTTGCGAAACAACGGTCAAAAACTCAAGTATAAAGCTCGAAGAACAACCTTAGGTCAGCAGTTCTCTCCCTATTTCATAGTCAGCATTTGCAATAGACTCCCTTCCGACGTTGTTGGTACGGAGTCAGTCAACTCGTTTAAAAATCATCTTGACATACATTGGGAGAGACATCCTTCACAGCTAAGAACCTCTCCTCTACGAGTCGCAAGCTCTTAACCGCCAAAGCTTCCCAGGCCATCTTAATCCGTCTTCTTCTCACTTCCGTTCCATCTACATCTTTAAGCTCCGCATATCAGCGGCTATCGATCATGCTTGCGTGCATTCATGATCATCTCTTTGGCCGAGATTCTTCTCTCCCTTCTCTTTTTCTGACTTCTTCCTTTTTTTCTCTTCTCGTTTCCCCAGAGCGTAAGTTCTGGTGTCTCTTTCGGAATGGGCCTATTGGTTCGTCTACTGCCGCTTATTTAATCTATTTATACCCGAAATCACTGAATGCAGTTTCACACAAAAAAATAAAAATTATTTCTTGCAAGTTTTGAGGATCCAGAAGGCTGCATTCAACGCTGAACAGTAGCATAGCACGACGCATCAAAGGCAGCAATTGGAGACCTAGCCTAATACCTGCGAAAAGTTTGTTAGCAATGCAATCATCGCTGAAACATTTGAAGAGATTTTATGTAGCTCACAGAATTTTTCCATTGAGCCTCGTAATGGTGTAGACGTTCAGAATGCTACAATATCTATTCAAAAACATCCACCACAGCACTGCCCGGATAGGCGGGCAGTTCGCAGCAGGCAGTGCAGGTAGCTGCGTTCCGTAGGTACCATCTCCATTTACATCGTTATCGCATTAAAGCAAGACTCTCACTTGGCTAGGTTTCCCGTAGGAAAAACACATGTCGCGGTACTTAAGGGCTCACTAGCAAAAAAACGGGGCAGCGCTGGGAGCCTCGTGAAGTGGCATTTTGCTCCGAATCATCCCCTGATCCGCAGTTAAGTTTCTCTCGCCATTAAATTTGTACGAGGGCAAAAGCGAGCACTTTGAGAGCCTCGTAATGAGCAGCAGGTCAGTGGCACACAACGAGGAGGTAATCTTGCTAAGCCTTCACGGAGGTAAAATTTCCGGCATTTTACAGGTGGACGAGGCAGAAGAAATGCGTAGGACGCGCTGAAACTTCAAGAGCAGAGGGCGAGATAGAGGGCATAGACCTCACATAGATACGATACGAGTGGGCAGTGGGCACTGCAAAAGTGCGTGCAAAGCGTCAGACTTTATTGGTGTGCGTGTACTGGGCTAAAGAAACGTGTAAGATGTGTCAAGCATTGAACGAAACCCTGCAAGGTGGCGTACATAGAGTCTGAGACAAGTACATAATATTAGGATACCTGTCTCGCCCTTACAATTTACATTTTGGACTTTTGCCAAATTCAAATTTTTTGGGGGGTAATTCAAAAGGGAGGGTTAATTCATAAAGTTTGCTTCGATCTAAAAAGTTAGGTAATTAGATAACGCTTCCAACTATCTAGTTAGGTAATTAGATAAAGATTCCAAATATTAGGTAAGGTTAGGCAAGCGAGATCTGGTTTTCCTACAATCGCGTTTCTAAGAAACGCATATTCAAGTTTTACACTGTAAACAATTCCATAAATTTTATGGGAAAATCACTGGCAGCAATAACGCCAAGAAAATTCCGTAAAATTTACGGAATTCCTAAGTTTTTCGTAATTTGCCTAGTAGGTAGTCTGGGAAAAAAGAAGGCATCAAGACTGCTTTTTTCCCAGCCTTCAGCGCAAATTGCAGAATATTACGGAATTCCGTAAATCTTACGGAATTTTCTAAGCATTATTGCTGCCAGTGATTTTCCCGTAAAACTTACGGATTTTTTTTACAGTGCAGGGTCGAGACGCTGACTGTACGGTACCTGCGCAAACGCTCGTGCCAATGTGAAAATGAAATTAATATTATTAAACCTGGTGTGTGGTACGCCTTAAGGAGTCTGCAATGGAACGTGCATGAAACGACGCGAGGAAGAGGGCAGCAGGTTGGGCAGATACAAATCAGTTGCAAGGGCAGTGAACACGTCTGCATAAATATGAAGTTGAAATCAGGACGGTGCGAAAGAATGTGAAAGACACACAATAAACCCGATACATCTTGGCCTGCATGTACGTAACGGTGTACGAATGATTGTATACTGTACATGGACATTTACGGCGCACCTGGACACTGAAGAAACCTGCTGGACATAAAGGCGAATTCACGCGAGCATTGTGGCCCCCATACACGCTGCCTACCGGTAGGTACTTGAGCAGTGCCCCGAAGCTTTGTTCTGTCAGTGTGATCACAACTGAGTGTCTTCCAGAGGAATTTTTGAAATGTTAGCAGTCAAGTTCGCGAGCATAGCATGCGTCGCTAGCAAAGTTTCGGAGATCTCTTCGAATTTAGAGTGAATTACGACTCAGAAAGCTGGGAATTTTTCTGCTGCAAGAGCGAACACGGCAACGTTTTGGGACGCCGAGTATTACGCACCGACGGGACTAAAAGGCTTTCGTAAGAAACCGCCTTTATTATACGCCTTTCAATTAAAAAACTGTCACGTTCACTCAGATTTTCGATACGCTACGTACATGCAATATCCCTCTCCCTCTCTGGGCCGCCGACGCATGAGACGGACGTACCCGACAAGAACTAGCCCCATGACATTCTCCATGGTTCAATTTCATCCTACGGCCGCGAGTCGTCAATGCTAACAGTGTTCCATCTGCCGTTCATTCACAAGACGCGTGAGACAAGCTTCACATTTCACAGATACATATAATTATTACCTATGCCAAGGAGGTTACGTTTCTATCGGAGTTTATCTGTCTGCTCGTTTGTGTGCTTTTCTGTTTGTCAGTAACATAGGTAACTAAAAAAAAATTATGAGTCAGATCTTCATGAAATTACACAAACTACTATGAATGATACGAGGAAGAATTTATCAACGTTTTGTCATGATAAAAAGAAAAAATTTAATATTCCTCAACATTGTAGGACTTCTCGGGGTGCTCCTCCAGTTTTCATTATAGTCTTGTAATTAAAGTCAGTTTGTCCACGGAGTTCACGGCCATTTAAAAAGAAGGGAAGAAGGGACACGCACGGGAGAAGTGCTGGAGCCCTCTGCAGTGCTAGCTTCAGAAAACAAGTTGAGTAATTTGAAGCGACGTTAACAACAGCAAAAATTATAACTACTAACAAATATGCTAACAGGCACGCATGTTATTTTATGGAACTGAACTTGTGAACCTTCACGCGTAAAATCTCCACCGTTAAACACCATAGAGCTAAAAAAGGAAAACAAGCTCTCACTCTGTCTACAAAAGTCAGCCCACTGCTTCCAAGACGCAAGAAAAAGCTCAATTTCTGTTACCAGATTTCAGAAGTGTGAACAGCAAGTACATGCGTGCGGCCCAGCAGGTAAACAATTAAGAGGAGCCCGTGCATGGGAGCTGCGGACCAGGAAAGTGCACTAATCACAATGACTTGCCAGACAGGCAGACAATGCGTGTCTGCATGATAGGAAGAAACGGAATCACTAAATAAAATACAAATGAACTATTCACTATAATAACGATGTCACTGTAAAACGTAACTTCGTGCAAGTCCCGAAAACATGAGCTCCGTTATAGCGCAACCCTCGATGCTGAATTGAGTACGTGCCGTTCTCCGCAAGTCCTAAATTGTAAATATATCACATTTGTTACGTATTTCAATTCTGCCAGTATAGATAAAGTCAACTTGACTGAACAGTGCGCACAACCCAACTTGGGAATTTATAGGTACCGGTTCGCGTTGCACCTAGATATCGGCTAGGCACCATGCCGATGACAACACGGCTACAGTCTAGCACACATTGTCAGCGTTATGCGGTCAAGAGAGGTACGGCTCAAATGGCAACTGCGCCCCCTACAGTCCCATTTCTGCTAGGTTAGTGTGAATGTCAGAAACGCTGACGCAGCGCACCCACTATCGCATAAATTCACCTACTGCGAGTCCGCGGGAGGGGAACACATGAACACCAGCATCCAAACACAGCAATCTATAGCATCCCGCCAATACGGGTATGAACAGGGCTGGCAAAAACCATAGTTTTTCGGTTCAAACCAAAAGTCATGGTTTTTTGGTTAAAACCAAAAAAATCCGTGACTTTTTGTTTTTGGTTTATTTGTTTTATAAATATTTTGTAGTTTCTACCCCGAGTTTTAGGAATTTTACCCAGCATTTAAAGAGTTTCTGCTGTGTAGACACATGTAGCTATATAGCTAATCATCAATCTTAGTCACTCCATTTCAACTTCCTGTTGTAGATGAATGATTTTTAGATAAAGGGGTTACGAAAAAGTAGTAAGCAGATTACCTGTATTTGCTATGGCTACATTTAATATGCAAACTGCAGAGATGCTATGATTTATAATTGCAATATAAAATCTTTTGAAAAACTTGAAAACACTTCAAATTATAAATACAACTTGACAGAAATAGCAAGCTATTAGCTAATTGATAACAGTGTAATGATCTAAAGAAAATGAAATACCTAGATATAAAATCCGTTGAAAACCTTAGAAACACTCCAAAATACAAAGACATCTCGATAGATATAGCTTGCTACAAGCTAATTAAGAGCAGAGTAATGACCTGAAGAAAGTGAAATAGTTACGTATATGCCGACATCCTGCTCATGAGCTCACTAGTTATCTAATAGCAACAATTAAACTACTATTTCTAATTTTCAGTAGCTTCTAGCTTACAAGAATATAATTAGACATGCATCTCTGAAATTAAATAACACACAATTCAATAAGTTATAGGTTTTTAATAAACATTAGCAACAGTTGACCCTAACTGTCCCAACAGTCAAACGGATTCCTGAAAAGAAACACATTAACTCATCCTTTCAGTTGTGTGACTAAATTTTGATACTTTCTAGAAGTAAAACTGTTTATTTTGCAATGTTAACGGATAAAAATCCAAAAAGTTGAACAAAAACCAAAAAAGTTGAACAAAAACCAAAAAAGTTGAACAAAAACCAAAAAAGTTGAACAAAAACCAAAAAAGTTGAACAAAAACCAAAAAAGTTGAATAAAAACAAAAAAAAACATGGTTTTATTGGTTGGTTTAAACCATGTTCTTTTATTTGGTTTAAACCAGCCAACCCTGGGTATGAATAAGACAGTACAAAATTTCAGACTGCTGTGCGCTAAGACACAATTAACATAACTCCAATGTATACGAAACCAACAATTTTTCTTCCTTTCACTCCAGTTCTTGTTTTCTCATTTCTGTTTCTTTCTCTTATATCCGTGATAATTTTCTATATTTACTTCCTTTCTTCTTCGTGTCTTGCACTTCAGTTGTTCATGCTTAGGCATCTCTATGGTCTGTTTGCTAGTTAATTTCTTCGCCATATACTTTAGTTCTGTTTGCGTAGCGCTGCTTGTTTGCATGCAATCAGGCAGCGGAACGCGAGACTCGCAGCACCGCACAGCTCCGACGAATGTAAGTCGAGACCCAGCGGTGGTGTCGCATTGCCGGTCCCTCGGAGGTATCACAGCAGGGGTAACACAGTAACCGATACCATTTTAACTCTTTCCTGGCTTTATTGTACACATTTGGGGACATAGCAAGTATAGTGCGGTTCCTATGAGAAATGATGCTTAACTCAGACACGAAAGGACGAACATATTCACTGTCTATACGGTCTCTCAAAATATGCCACGACAACGGAGTAGCGAGAAACCAAGCAGGCGACAATAATTATAATAACACACATCAGCAAGCAGGAGATGTCACACACGAAGGATTAAACCACTTAGAAACAGCAATTTGGGAATGGAGAGGAAGGAGAGACAGAATAAAGAATGTCAGTAGAAGCATAGGAATAGGAAAGACAGAAAGTTAAACAAGCCCCTGTCTCTCAACATAAAATGGTTCAATCCGAATATAGAGCTTTGAGGCGAAACGATTCACAAATAGAGGATACTTCAACTAGCATATATCTGCAGCAAAATATAGCTGCCAACTCCAGGGCAGAAAAACAATTTTTTTTTCTTGCAACATAAAAAGCTCATTGGAGGAAAGTGAAAGCACATAGTCTACCTATCTCCGCAAAAACAAGCCACTCTTAACAAAAAATTTAAATTAGTCCTGAAACTAGGATTTTCTCTCTACCATCACCAAAATTTGGTTATTTATGGCTCTCGACAGTTAAAACAGCTTCTGTATTTTCTTGAGGATCCGCCACTACTTTTTGAGTTATGTTCGGATAAACATTTTGACAAATATGATGTCAAACACACAAAAAGACGAACCTATCATCGCTAAAATTTGGAAACTAGTATCAGCTGTTTAAGATTTCTAATAATTTCTGCAAATTTCATGAATATCAGTCTATAACTTTTTGAGTTAGGTATGTTCTGACAAACATTAGTTAAATACACAAACTGGCAAACCGATCATCACCAAAATTTTGCTGTTTGCGTCTTAACTTTCTAAAGGTTGGCACACACGCTTAAGAAACATTTATGAATGCGTGCAATATTCTTCGCAAAACTTCGCCGCATTCACAAGTGAAAATGGTCAACTGCTTCGAGCTCCGTTCGAATAAACAACGTGGTCCTAATAATCCCTGTAAACTTCCAAAACTCTGAGTTAATCTTTATGACAAACAAAAAGACAAAGTCGACAAAACATAACCCCCTACCCGGAGGTACAGATGAACACCCATGTTATCGACGTTTAGAATTGAGAAATTTCGACAACCGGGAAAAAGAATTCAAATCTGCATTTTCACGCAGCATGAACAACGTCAAACAAAACTCGAGACTGACGCATTTGCGCAGAGATTCTGCTCGAGATGGCTTAAGTAAAGCAAAAGTCGCGTAATGAGAAGAAAACTTGGAAGCGGATGCGCATAACTTGATCCGAGTCTGAAAAATTCGTGGCAGCGCGCCAGCAATTACCGTTCAGTTGGAAAAGTTTGGAGGGCTCGCGCTCACCGGCATACATTACTTCAGGGAGCTCCCTTTTACGCCGGAGGTGTTGTATACCTACGCTTACGCTATTGGTGCCAAGTGATGGGATGTTATGCGCTTCCTGTATTGGTGCCAAGTGATGGGATGTTATGCGCTTCCAGTATTGGTGCCAAGTGGTGGGATGTTATGCGCTTCCTGTATTGGTGCCAAGTGATGGGATGTTATGCGCTTCCTGTATTGGTGCCAAGTGATGGGATGTCATGAGCTTCCTGTATTGGTGCCAAGTGATGGGAGTGTTATGCGCTTCTTGTATTGGTGCCAAGTGATGGGATGTTATGCGCTTCCTGTATTGGTGCCAAGTGATGGGATGTTATGAGCTTCCTGTATTGGTGCCAAGTGATGGGATGTTATGCGCTTCTTGTATTGGTGCCAAGTGATGTGATGTTATGAGCTTCCTGTATTGGTGCCAAGTGATGGGATGTTATGAGCTTCCTGTATTGGTGCCAAGT
>LQNS02000210.1:9657183-9679231 GCA_001587735.2 Parhyale hawaiensis
TTAAGTTGTGGTATTAAGAAGAGGAGGCAGACAAACAAACAGATGGACGGATCTTCACCATAAGTTAGTCATCTGTTCCTTCTAAGATACTTAACAATCCCTGTAAATTTCGTTCAAAACTTTTTGAGTTACCTTGGTGACAGAGACAAATAGAATAACAGACAGATAAACTCGACGAAAACATAACTTCCTTAGCGGAGGTAAATATGAGTTGGAGGCTAAACGAAACTCATGCTAGTTTGCGTATCGAGCAAATGCACACAATATATAACATTTCTTTACTCAACAGCTATGACTGAACTTCGCCTTATTATATAAATCACATTTTTCCTTTTCAACTCTCTCGCTACTAACGGTAACTCTCGACATAAGAGCCAACTTTGGAAGCATTGTTTCTTTGTCGAAAAAGTTGATGTCATTTTCTTGAAAGCCAGTCCAATCATTGTTGTCAGTGTGTTTATAATCTAATGCTGAACTATATGTGAGTTAACACAATCAATAAGAAGTAGCTACCGTATTTCAATCACCACATGGAAATGTGAGTTAACACAATCAATAAGAAGTACCGTATTTTTCAATCACCATATGGAAATATTTTCTTATTGGTTTCTTCTTTCTGAAAATCAGCGTCGGCTTGTGGCTGCGATACACTCGAGAGGGGGCAGATTTTCAGAGTCCCATAGTACCATGACACTTGTAATTCTGCCGTACACTAGAGAATGACCACAATGACGGTAGGTACCGTACACTTACAGTGCCTAGACATACATATGTATTTGCACAACTCTATTTATATATTTTGGAAAATTTAGGGACTGCTTTAGGATAATTAATACAGGAAGTTTATATAACATATATATAATAGAATATTTAAACAGAACACTCAAATGTGCACTTATAAAAAGAAAATTTAACACAAGTAAAAGCAATGAGGGACAAAAGTATTTGACCAAAATCAATATGATGTTGAATCTTTGATAGTTAATAGTATAATTTGAAAATATTAGTTTGGAAATTATTCTAGAACGTTCACGAAACGTCTCGAAACAAATGCAATGTAAACAAACCACAGCCGGCGCAATAATTACGTCTCTACACCTCGCTGAAGTCGTGTACACTCTCACTACAATGCCCAAAGTTGAAAAAATCCCTGAAGCTACTCGTAAACGGATAATTCAACTTCGTAGTGAGGGATTAACTTATAGAGTAATTGCAGAACGTGTCAATGTTCCTTTTTAACGGTTGGAGCAATAGTCCGCAAGCACTCAAGTGACTGGGGCGGTCTCCAACCTGCCAAGAGCTGGAGCTCCGCGTAAGATCATGGATCGTCCTCGGCGCTACATGCTACGTAAGGTGACTAATGACCTCATGACATCTCGTGCTGACCTTCAGAGTGAACTGGCGTCTCAAAGACTGCATGTCAGCAAGAAAACTATTGTTAGGGAATTGAACCGTACTGGCATTCATTCTTACACTTCTCGCAAAACGCCTCTTCTTACAGCAAAACATGTCAAGAGCCGCTTAACATTTGCCAAAGACCACCTGGACAAAGGAAATGAGTTTTGGGAAGGGTTATATGGTCTGACGAAACTAAAATAGAACTTTTTGGCCGAAACGAAGCTCGGCATGTATGGAGCAAACGTGGTACTGCCTATGACCCCAAGAACACCACCCCCACCGTGAAGCATGGAGGGGGCAGCATCATGGTGTGGGGTTGCTTTACTTCCCTTGGTGTTCGGGATCTTCATATCAATGATGGCAAGATGAATAGTTTTATGTACAGGGTAATATTAGAGAAGAAGATGCTTCCAAGTGCTAAAAATTCTACGGACGGCGCAGGTGGACCTTCCAACAAGACAACGACCCCAAGCATACTGCGAATTTAACGAAAGAATGATTTCAAAAAAAGAAAATGAATGTTCCATGGCCTAGCCAATCACCGGACCTTAATCCAATAGAAAATTTGTGGCGTCTTTTTAAATCTGGTGTCCACAAACGGTGCCCCACAAACCTTACTGAAGTAAAGGTTATCTGCATGGAAAAATGGAAAAAATACCATCAAGTGAATGTGATAAGTTAATTTCCAGCTATAACAATTGTCTCCATGCTGTTATTGCCAATAAAGGTCACGCCACCAAGTACCAATGACATAATCTTTTTTTGGTCAAATACTTTTGTCCCTCTTTTGTGTTAAATTTTCTTGTTATAAGTGCAATTTGACTGTTCTGTTTAAACATTCTATCATATATATGTTATATAAACTTCCTGTATTAATTATCCTAAAGCAGTCCCTAAATTTTTTTAAAACACATAAAAAATAGACTTGTGCAAATACTTATGTCTAGGCACTGTATATCTTCAGTTATCTCCTAGTCCCGGCTAATGTCAGCAGATCGTCCCCTGTAGGTTCCAGCTAATGTCAGTAGATCGTTCTCTCTAGTCCAGTGGTTCCCCATAAGGGGTCTGTAGACCTCCGTAGACCCCAGGGGTCTACCCTAGACCCCCCAAGGGGTCTATACCTACAAAGAAAACCTCTTTTCAATTTCCGCGTTTTGTATTTAAAGGATGAAAATAAATTCTGCAGTATTAAAGTAAAATTTAAGAAAATCAATATTCGTGATTTATAAGTTTATGCACATTTGTAGCGAAAGATCTGCTGAGTTCCCCTTGAAATAATGCACATTTTCTTTAAAAGCAGCGTTTTCTTTTAGTACTTATTCGAACAAATATTAACTTGACCTAAACTAAATCTCCCTAGTTTCGTAACTCATAACTTAGTGAAGGTTTCTTTACGCATGTTACTTCGACCTGGAAATATATAGATACCCACATTACTTTTTTAACAAATCTGGTACAATTTGAACCACTGACTGGCAGCAGTAATGGATAGATGCTTATTAAATAACTTTAAATCTAGAATATTCATGAAAAAACAATAGGAAGGGTTTAGGCAGCCGACAATGTCGGCTGCTAGGCTGTAGGCTGCGCAGCCGACGATGTCGGGTCAAGCTGGCTCTGGGCTATAGCTAGGCAGCCGACAATGTCTGTTTTGATAGCTGCCAATAATATAGTTGCCCAATATAGGGTAGAATTATTACCTTTTTCTGTATTATTTACATTTAAATCAAAGAGCATCTATCTGCTACACGAGCTAGCACGCGCGAGCTTGCCAGTTGGGGGTTATAATCAAGTCAAGTATACTCATGCAAAAGGTCCAACCCACAGACGGAAGTTACGAAGCATGTATGGAACCCAATTGTATGCTTATTGGTATTGTAGCATCAACGTTTCTGACACTGTCCACTCCGAGGGTAATGACCTAACGAGAAATGGAGATGTTCAGTCGCAGTTATTATTGGGTCCTGCGTCTTTAGCGCCATATCTTTGTAAGTCTGGTTGACAGCAGAACTAAACTCTTCTTTGTGTAGCGGACATTTTTTTCAGCAGGAACCAGTGCATGCGAGTTTCCTAGTTTGGGAGAAAGTTGCGGTCAAGTTGACTCCAACGATACGTTTGTAGGGCAATGGGCACATTTATTAGGCGGCATCGAGACCTTAATCTTGAACTAGTATGAAATGAAGCATCGTCAAAAGCTATGGTACAAATTTCCTTTAAGCACATTCGTAAAAGAAAATGTTTTTTGCTCTTAATCTACTTATTTTTCAATGCAGATTATGAATCTGAAATCGGTTTGGGGCGGTCGGCTCTACTTTTTGAGATATATGACTTTGAAGTTTTCATTATTTTCTCATAGGAGAAAATACCCAGCGATGGCAGCGTGTAGTGGAACACCTTATAAATAGGTTTTTTAATCTAACCTAGCC
The DNA here is from genome assembly GCA_001587735.2 of Parhyale hawaiensis. NCBI lineage: Eukaryota > Metazoa > Arthropoda > Malacostraca > Amphipoda > Hyalidae > Parhyale > Parhyale hawaiensis. The sequence continues at coordinate 9,661,008 of LQNS02000210.1, forward strand.
TAGCCTAACCTTACCTTACCGAACCTAACTTAAACCATGTTAACAACTTAAACCATGTTATAAAATCAAAAATTGTCAGGAACAAAATGTTAATAACTTAAATTTTACATATACTACTCGAGTTTCATAAAGATCGGCCCATACCTAATTGACGGAAATATACCCCATCCCTCCTGGGTGGGTGTAACTAGAAAACTAGGTTCGACCGCCAAAAACGGACCTCAGATTCGGATTCCACATCAAAAATTAACTGTAAGGAAGAAAGAAAATTAAATAAAAAATATGTGCCTAAAGGAAACTAATACCAAAGCTTTCATTTTAAGAAATTTCACTAGTTACTACATATCAAACGAAAACTACATTTTGTTAATTTATTTTTGAGCCAGTTTCTACCTGTATTATTCGTCACGCACATGTTAACTGTTCATTTCAAGCGAGCCTTTATAGGGGCTGCCCAACTACTAATACCTCTAATGGCACCGTTGCTTGGGTTTTTAAAGTCGCTCTAGGCCAAGCCCACTCTAATTTACTACTTATTCGAAGCTACATATAGATGCCCTGGCTTTGACCCTTTCATTCCAGTTTCAGGTGTTGACCATTAATTAATTACCTACGATAATTCCAAGAAGTCAAGCCTGCTCCGTAAGATGGAATTTTCAATCGATTCAACATTATCGCCATAATCAACGTATTAAAATGTATGTATTGATTAATTATTTTCATTCCATTTGACACACTGGAATAAAGAATATATCTTATGAAAAGATGAATATGATGCATATATGTTAAAGTCATACGGTATATGGTACATTTGACAATCAGATTATCTTGTTGAATCCTAGCATTTCATTTCTTTACATAAATTCTAGTGTGATAGCCCAGTAAATAATAGAGAAAAAAACAATCATTCTACCCTATGTTAGGCAATGGTATTGTGACTATTGTCGGCAGCTAGCAAAACCGACACTGTCGGCTGCCTTGCTAGCCCAGAGCCTGCTTGACGGACACTGTCGGCTGCGCAGCCTACAGTCTAGGCAGCCGACATTGTTGGCTGCCTAGACACTTCCAAAAAAATATCCCAATATACGGAATTCCAGTTAATATTATACTACATCTTAGTTTTTAGTATTCTTCATTATTCTGTGAATTTTACAACTCTGATTGCATTTACGTTACTTTGTTAATTACCTCCGCCCCAGAGGTTATTTTTCTGTCGTGTTTGTCAGGCTGCCTGATTGTTTTTCTGTGTGACAGTCAATAAGATAACTCAAAAAGTTATAAATGGACCTTTACAAAATTTACAGTGATTGTCAGACATGTTAACAGTAACAGATGATTACCTTTTGGTGAAAATTCGTTCCTGTTCGTTTATTTTTTCTTAGTACCTACCATAACTGAAAAAGTTATGGATAGATTTTCATGAAATTTACATGACTTGTTAGGTGTATTACGAAGAGTAAATGGCGAAATTTTTGTGATTGTCTGTTACTTCGTTTGTTGCAGTGTTTGATTGTATGCTTGTTAGCATAATAACTCGAAAAGTTATGGATGGATCGTCAAGAAAATTACAAAAACGGTTAATACTATCAAAAGGCACCAATGATTAGAGTTTGGTGTTTATACAAAGAAAACTGTGGTTTCAGAACCAATTTGAATTCTTCGTCTGTGTTGCCTTGCTGGGCGGAGGTATGCGCTCTCAGAGTGCTCTAGCTAATATTGATGAGACAATGAGTTTTCTTCATCCTTTGTAACACAGGTATTACCTAAATGTAGCCTAATGCATATAGCTATACACTCAACACTAGAACACAAGGGGTCTATGACGATTTACTGCTCTCTTTGCAAGGGTCTACACTGATCAGGTATATACGGAACCACTGCTCCAGTCCCTACTAATGTCAGCAGATCGTCCTCTATTTCACGACAGAATAACAGAGCAGTAGGTACCTCCACCCAGGAGCACCCGCGAGCCGCCACTGACGAAAAAGCAAATTCTGAACTTCTGAAGGCAGCCATGTTGACGTGCACATCGTGTTCACTATATCGTATATGCCCAAAAGTGAACAGAAACAAGTGTGCCTCCAACCAAAACAAAGCCGTGCGTCACGTCACAACCTATCAGCGACGCCGACCTTCTTTCACACGGCAAGGAATCTGCCGTAGCACAATGGCCTGTGACGTCACACACGGCTTTGGTTTTTTGTTCACGTCTGTGTACAGTCGCCTCTCTCGACTTCGGTCGTAGGTGCGGTAGCCACAGATATTTTGACGGCTGAAACGACAGCACCAAATTTTAGCAGAGCTTGCACGCAGGTATTCAGATACTTTACGGTAGGCACGTTTATTTTTTGTAGCGTGTGCCAGCGCATCAGGTTTGGTAATTTGTGCTATTAGGCCTGTCCCCCCACTCGAACCCAGATATTCTAGACCATTAATGTAATGGATATATATGGATGCGCTGAATACGAATTTATATGTCACAGGCGTCGTAAATGCTTAGTTTTTAAAATTACTGATGTGTTATACTTAACATTAAATCAGTATTGAAACTCACGACAGCGCGACAATTTCTTTTTGTCTGTGTAATGGTTGCCTAAACTGTGATGTCATTAACAGAGCCAGTCGTACGCTCCTAACTTCAAAAGTATCTACTGCATCATTGGATGCAAAATTCATGGAATTATCGTTCGTAATCGTTAATGATGTCGTTCCTCATTATAGGCTTAAAGTAGGGAATTGGTTCAGTTAAATTTTGCAGTTTCCGATAACGACGCGTCGGATACATTACGTACACGGTATGTACGTAAACAGTAAACACTAAACACAACTGTACCGTGGTAGGTACCTAGGTACGTACCACAGCACTGAGGTAAACACTGCGCGGCCGAAAGACGCAATGGCTAGGCCTAGTGTGTTCCTTGCTCTTCACCGAGCAATTGCACAATGTTGTATCGTGTAGCACCTACATTTAATATTACGGTACCAAGCACAAAAGAGTCCGTTTCTGTGGTGATTTGGTGTTTTCTATGCAAATTTTTATTAGAAAATCAAAATTCCCTCAAATAATACAATCATTTAATTGAACCAACTGTTGTTAACTGCGCTAGAGTACTGATATAATACTGAATTTTATAAATCGACATCTCAAAAAGTACTCTTTCCGACGGCTGTCACCTAAAAATTCGTGTTCCGCACATAAATATCGATCAAAATAGTGGTGTGAAACTCTCGGGTTTGAATGGGGAGGGGTTGATAGTGAAAAATAATTCCGATTTAATCACAAACTCACAAGTTTTAGGAATATCCACTAATACTTTTTTAAGGTGAGGAGCGTAGGCCTGGTTCTGCTAATTAGTCTACGTACTTCACAACGTTTATCAGCAACCGTTTTGTAAACAAACAGTGAAATAATACGCAACTATGAGTGCTTGTTACTGGAACAACGTAAATATTACGATAACGTGCCAACTATATCGCTTTCACAAGGAAAAAGAGATGTAGGGTAATGTCTCAATTACCAAATGCCGTTCTATTACCGAACGCAATAAGATTCCTACCTATATTCGGTAATAGATGGGCATTCGGTAATTGAGACATTACCCTAGCAATACTACTTAAGTTTAATTACGTCCAAAAAAACGCATGTTTTTTTAGTGTATTTTTCGTTTTTTTAGTGTATTTTTCGATGCTGATTCCAAATCTGAAGTCCCTTTTTTCGGTCACCCCCTAGTTTTTGAGTTATAGGGGAGAAACCCTAAAAATAGCGAAAACCCATAATAATAGCTTACGACAATGGGGGACCCGTAGGCAGTGAAGAGCTGCTACACAAATTCCTAGTGGCAGCAGCAGCCCTGTATCCACCCGAACGTGGTGCTGAAAGGAATACATAGCGCTTTGAGGAAGAAGAAGCTGAAGATAGCGACTGAGGCACTTAAGAGAAAGAAACCGCGGATGCATATGGCTTTAGGCGAAAGGCACGCGGTACATAAATTACAACCTTAACGCGCTATGGCTAATACATCCTGGGTAGTGTGGAAATTTAGCCGGATAATATTTCAGTATAATTCTAACCTAGCCTAATTTTTATGGTTTTTCTAGGGTTTTTCCCTATTTATAGGGTTTTCCCTAACCTAACCACCATTCGATTATCTCCCCTCCNCCCCCCACCCAAAAACCCTGGTTTCCCACGGGTCCCCCATTGTCGTAAGCTATTATTATGGGTTTTTCCCTATTTTTAAGGTTTTTCCCCTATAACTCAAAAACTAGGGGCGACCGAAAAAAACGGACTTCAGATTTGGAATCAGCATCGAAAAATACACTAAAAAAAAACATCCTACGTTTTTTTGGACGTAATTAAACTTAAGTAAAACCAAAGTTGTTTGTACATGTGTTTGCTCACTGTTCTTTCTAAACCTATTTCATTCACGCTTGGCCTTACTTCAATGTTTAACACTAAATAGCTGACATGAGATGGCCGCACCCGTGTATCCTGACATGCTGGTTTGGTACGGACCAGCGGCATTGCTGTCCCAGGTGTGGGGGGAGGAGTCGTCTGAACAAACAACACACGCCTGGGACGAATCCTGCAAACAACACTATTACCAGCTTTAGTGTCGTAATCAGTCACTATATAACGAAATACACGAATTCACACGTTTCCACTTGCACAGGAGGCAATAGTATAGACACAGCATTCCTTGTTAACCGAAGTTATGGGAGCAAAACATGAAAAACAACTACACGGCACTATACCCAACCAATCCTCACCGTTGTCAAGGAACGAGTGAGCGCTGGCGCATGCGCACAGCTGCGCAGAGATGAGAGCACAGAGGCCTGTTGCCATCAGATATTCGGCGTTACTCATGTACCCCTAACCTCTGTTGCGACATATGTATGGTGGACAACGCCAGGTAAGACCGACGACTACCTAGGAAATAAAAGGATTATAATCTGGGCAACACTTACTTCATTTATAAACATTGCCTTCATTTGTAAAAATTGTGATGTAAATATTCTTAGGCTACCAGCAATTCAATTTACAATTGGCTAAATTCCAACATGAAATGAAATGGTTCTGCGTATATTTCTCAATTTTTTTTTTACCGAAAGTATAGCCAAAATAGGGCTCTACCAGTTCTATTTAAGAATGAACTTTCCATAGATTCTGCAACATTTTTGGGGACTGAGATCGCGCTTCGCATTATCTCTACACAGTGTTGCACCGGATAACACCGTGAGGTTAACACAAGCAGCTGATTGCAACACGCCTCAGGCTCAGTCACAGGAATGTCAGCTGAAGCTCAACAGGAATCTCAGGGAAAGTCAGCTGTTCCATTGAGCGCTTAAAAACAGGTTTTGCTTTCCGCAACTTGTTAAGCAATACAAACAGTTAAAAATGAGATTGTGTAGCAGGTCTGTCACTATAGTGTCAGCATCATTTTAATAGGCATCAAGGACGGATCCAGCCTGAACCATGAATCATATAGGTTGATATGTACGAGCTTTTAAAGCCCGGCCTCGCATTGTATCTCATACTCACAACTTGTAAGTTCATTTGCGAAGTAAATGCACAGCATTGGTATTTGAGAGCCCCAGTAGCATGCAACGAGCTCTCTCGGGTTAATTAAAGTTTTTACTTTCTAAAGCGTAGCGATCCTACGCTGCACAGTTATAATTTTTAATCAAGTTTGACCTAACGCAGCTCTTCTAACCCAACCCCCGCCGTCTACACTGACGCCTGTGACGAACTCCGTCTAACCTAACGCCGTCCTTCTAAGCTAAAGCCAGCTGCCCGCGAAAACAACGTTTGTTTCCATAGCAGCCTTGAAGCAACTCCGTTTACGTCGCCGCGTCACGGCATCAGCTTGAGCAAAATATAATTGGATACAAAATTATCTTAAATTTCAATCGCTTTGCAACTTTTACAGCATAGCAATTGGCAATGGTAAATTTTCAACTTTTGCTGCTAATTGTGAACAGTTTAAGTACACAAAGATTAATATTATAAGAATTTGGGCACGATGTTCAAAATCTTAATGCTAAAGTCACGGCCACGACTACACAGTCGGATTAATTGAGTTGGCTCTAGGCTGCTAGCGCCAACGAAAGTTGTTTGTTACGTGGACATCGGGTTAAAGCCGTGTGCAGATGAGCGCCATTTTCGCTGATGTCGACCATAAAAAATTGTCGGACCCTCAATCTCAGCACGACATTTAAGTGCACACGTAGCGGGAGAAACGTTCTTACAGTTGCACTGTCCCAGAGCAAAGTTTTTGGAACTTGCATGAAAAGGAAATTGTAGGTATTAATTTAAGAAATTTCATTGCTTGTCTACAGGCCGGTTTTTATTCACCGTGCATAGTATTCAGCAACTAAATATTTTGTGCTATCTTGTAGTTTGTAAATAAAATTTTGAAAGTACATTTCCTGCGTCTATCGTCGTTGTAGCCTTGAGACAAATGCATTTTATGCCTATCACCTTGCAGTTACAATCACCACCATTTTAAGAATTAGAAACGGAGACATTACATACCATAATAGTGAACAAATAACAGGGAAAACTGGGCCCGGATTTACTAACATTTACAATATTGTAAAACTTACAGTGTTGTACCTTACGATGGCCAACGCTGATTATACAATGACGATGGAGTGAAGACCATCGCCAGCGGAAAAACTACGATGTTACGATGGAATATCACAAAAATACATCGGCGAAAGCGATGGTCCGATGAAAATTGTATCAAACAATCGGTGATGGCCATTTTCTCTTTTGGCGATGGTGTTATGAGGAAGAACTGGTCCGATGAAATGGTTGAACATCCCATCGGCGATGGCATACGATGGGCACCGTCATCGGTTGTATTTCCGATGTTGATGAAGTAATGAAATAAGGCTAAAACTACAAAAAAAACAGCCTTACGAGTTTGAAACATTTGTTTTTTAGTAACACTAAAACAAAGAGTGCGTTACAAAGCTCATCTGAGGAAATTTTCGAAGAGGTCAATAATGACATTTAGTATTTTTGTTGACATATTTAGGGAAAATAAGGTGTTCTAAGGCTTTTCAACAATAGCGTTTTCATCGCAAATGCTTACTTTTAGAGGTATTTAACTTTATTGCCATTGTTTCTTGTGAAAGAATTTAAGATGCGCCATTATGGCCGTGGCAAGGCATCCAGAACGAAGCCTTGTAATAGTTTTTAGGCAACAACGTTGCTGTTACTCATTAAGGTTAGGCAAGCAAGGACTAGTTCTCCTAATATCCTACGAGAAATATATATATATATATATAAAGTGTGAAGCGATATCGTGCTAGTCGTAATGGCGAATCTTATTTTCTCTCATACGAAAACAACGAGAACTCTAAAGTCAAATATCTCGAAAACTAAGCGTTTGCGGTGAAAACGTTATTCATGAAAAATGGCTTAGATTGCTTTATTTTACCTAAATATGTCAACAAACATACCGTACTGACCTCTTCGAAAAATGACCGTTTATTTTAATACATTCCCCAGATCTAACAATGTCAATTCCTATTAAGGTTTTGAAAGGTCATTAGATTTGGAGCATATTAGCTCTATACTAGGCAAATAATAATTCAATTTTCTAAAACAGGCTTTTATTAACCCTAATGACCTGGGCTTTGCATTTCGCACCTATTAGCAGGTAGGAATAGTTTTAAGGGGGTGAAAATCGTACACAGACCGAAGTTATATGAGATGTTGCTTTTATTCGATATCTGTGGTTTGAGATTTATGTATTTTTAAAGTCTGTTAATGCAATGCGCCATCGCCGATTGTGACGCCCTATGATGGCCTTCGCCGATGCTTATTTCATTGTAGGTTATCGCCGATGTAAATTGGCAATTTTTCGTTCCGATGGCGATGGTATTGCATTCTCCATCGTAAGTACGATAGCGATTGCCATCGTACCATCGATTTTGCCATCGTACCATAATCGGAGATGCAGAGCTCTGGTCTTCAATACCTCTAAGTTTTTCTCTCGAAGCGAAAACTGCTCTGTTAAAGAAAGACATCAAGCTAGAAGCCACAATTGTGTCTACTGTCCACTGAAAAATCATCGCTTCGTGTGGGCTTCGTTGATCATGTACTGAATTCAAACGACGTGAACTGAGAGCAAACATATAGACTTTGCTGTATGGAGCAAGTTATAAAATCAAACTCCCTTGGCAGCGTTAAGAGAAGCTGCCAATGTTCTCATTGTTTCTATGTCAAGAACCAGTTCAAGCAAGAAATGCATTCAGATAAATGGATAACGATTTTACTCCAGCCAATTTCTGCAACAAAGTCATCGATCTAAAAAAAAACGCTGTTTAATGACAACATTTACAACCTGACCTATTTTTCGCCTATTTCATTAAAAGCGTGACACCACACACGAGGGGTGAAATGAGAAACGTCACCTGGACTTCTTCCGATGACCCACAAGGCTGGTAGTTACACGAAACGTATGAATAAATACATAAATTAATATATAAATATAGGTAAAAACGACGGTCATTCTTAGTATTGGTGCCCTCAGACCCATACATTAAGGATACAAATTGTGAAAATTTGAATATGTTCAAAGTCAGTCAATAAATCTTCTGCATGCAATATGTGAGCAGTTCGTATGGCCATTACGCTGACAGTCTAATGAATACACAAACGAAGAGAGAGGCGTGTGGCAATCATAATTTTTGCGTTACCGGTGCTACACCGGTAACCCAGCCAATCGCAACTCGTGTCGCAATCATAGCTCAAATGACGATTGCGACACGGGTTACGGTGACGCAAGTCACCGCTCAAAGCATCAATTACAAAGAAAGGAAACGCCAAAATCATGCAACTGAGCAACGAGCAAACACTGCAGCCTTGGGGTATAATGGACTAAGCAAATAAGCATTTTGTTTCAAGCTTACATTAACAAAATTACAATCAACACTGATACATATTCATTATTGTTAAGCTTACACCGCTCACCGATAGATGGGGCTCTCATGACCACTTTTCGGGTAACGGTAATCTTTTTTTCAGGTTACGGTAGCCCGATTTGGGCCTGATTACAAAACACCTAGCTCTGGTCTCAATGGTTGCACACCCTCGCTCTCTCCCATATTAGGTGAGATTAAGGAGTTATAAGATGAAACTCAAGTCAAAAAGCACCATACGATGCATAATTTCGTAACACATCCTCGCCTTTTAGGATAAATTGAGCAAAACGATCGTTGCCTTGCTCAATTTATCCTAAAGATTATTCAGCACCCACAAAGAGTCACCTGGATTTATGCAGCAATTCAACCCTATAGAAACATTATTCAAACTGAAAATTTTCAGTTATTAAAAAATTATTCTTAAAGACTGTATTAAAAGAATATTTCATAGCATCATGTGTATTTTCTGAGGTGGGTAGCGGTATTTTTTCCGTTGAAGCGGTATCGGTAAAGCGGTAACGGATTTCTAAAGTTCCGGTATCAGTAATGCGGTAATTTTTTAAGATAATCCAATAATAATCTGTTAATAATGCGGTACTGCTATTTCAAAACGGCAAAACTCAAAATTAGTTGAAAATCAAAAATTAATGTGAATTACCCTGAAAATTTCCTAATTACCTTATATAAGTTTTAAAACACTTCTGCTGCTGTAGTTGTTTTTTGTTGCCACCGTTAGGGTCCACCATTGCCAGCTTGGGGTGGAGGCTTCGGAGGAGGCCTAGGCAGAGGGGGGAGAAAGTTGGAGAGAGGAAGAGAAGCGAGGAAACGCGCAGCCCCAAGCGGGTCCAGCCAGAGACTGCTCACCGAAAGATCAGTGGGGTGACTAGAACATGAGAAGAGGTGACGAACAGACTGTTCGTCAAATTTGCACAGTTGACACGAGGGTTCATCGATCTGTCCCACTGTTGTGGCGCCTATATCCGGCTTACTGATTCTTCTTCTTCTTCTTGCGAGTCTCCCGATCTTCACTTCGAACGCTGGCTGCCGCTAGAACTCTTTCTGTGACCTGGTTGGCGGGTCACGCGCACCTTCTATCGTTACCTCTGCTCCTTCCATAGTACCAACGTCTATAGGCCTCTTACAGTCAAAAACTTCCTTGTTCCCTTTCTAATTTATACTTTCTTAAGCTATATTTTTTTTCAATTGACAGTTCACATCCTGTTGTTATTTTTATATATAGTAATCCATAAAGTTTGAATAGGATCCCTTGCAGGCTAAGTCGTGGTTCTTCTTTAACTTTGGATAGTAGGTAGTCTGCAGATGTAGGGCAGTTTTATCTTGTCCCTGTAGTACTAATATTTCTATCACTTCCGTCAGATTATTACTAGAGCCCGGATTTACTGCAGTTTCCGGCGTAAGTGCAATAACTGCAATAACTACAATGGGTGCAATAAGTGCAATGAGACCAATAAATGCAATATAATAGGCCGTGTTCACGTGTCCCTCATTGTAACGCGTTCACTCAAACTGATGGACGAGGCGAGTTGATTTGAGAGAAGCAGCTGCAGCAAGCGCTGTAGAATGAAGAATGAAGCATGCTCCCCCGCCCTTTTTTTTTTTTTTTTTTGAACGCGCTGTAACATTCTAGTTCAGTAAACAGAGCTTATAAATGCTAAATTTATCCCCTGCAGCGTTCACAGATCATGGACACGTCGGCAAAAAATCTTTTATTTTCACTTTAATGATCAGAATCACTGTAGAGTACTCCCGTTTAAGAGAAGAATACTAGAAAACCTGAAAATTTTATAAGAACACGGACTCCATCTTTGATTTGGTAGTCCAACTGATTGCTCTGTGCTGAGTTCTCTTCTGCCTGTTTATCAGGCTATAAATATTTTGAAATTAGGCTATTCCGATCAAAATCAGTCTATAAGATTATGGGAGACAAACGTGACTTCAAACCGACGCGAAATATAAGCAAAAATGTAAAGAAATGATACCAAAACTGAAAGTGCACCGTCATTCATGTGAATGAAGCACACTTCTACGTGTGGACAGAGAAAAAAAAAGTTGCCACACAGCTCGTGTTCATTTTCGTGAATGAACGCGTTACGATGAGGGGACGTGTGAACTCATGTCACTTATTATCACTGCCACGTGTCGCAAGACTTCAAACGCCATGACAATTGATTCTCTTATCAATTATTGTTTCATGTATTTATTGGGGGAAAAATATAATTGAGTTGAGCGCCTCTCAAAGTCTGACTATTAAATTATTGTAACCTTTTTCGTTCGGGGGAAACATCATGGGAAGAGGTAAAGCGGGATATTTGCAAGAGTCGTTCTCGCCATTGGGAAGAATTGTCAATTAACACAAGCACAATGCACACCTACTAATAATTATTCGTATTTGGAACTGAATTAGGTGTCCGTTGATCCACTAACATGCTATTCCCGTTTGCTATCAGACTTTTTTTGGTCCTTTCAATTTTTTGCTGTATTTGCCTTTTGTTTTCTATTTCTACCACTCCTATTGCTTAGGTGTGATAAGTGCAATGTTTAGGTGCAATAAATGCAATGTTTAGGTGCAATAAATGCAATGTTTAGGTGCAATAAATGCAATGTTTAGGTGCAATAAGTGCAATTTTTAGATACAATAAGAGCAATTTTTAGGTGCAATAAGTGCAATTTTTAGGAGCTATAACTGCAATATTTTAAGCGCAGTAAATCCGGGCTCTAATTATTACTATTATTTATATCATCATTTAGTATTCATAAAGATTGCCATTTTTAACCGTTGCATTTATTTGATGGAGCCAATGGAAATGAAGTCACCGTGTGGATGTGGAGGGTAAGTTTTGGTTAGGTTAAGTTCGCCCATCCTAGGTCAAGACGAACAGCTACCTCAGGTTATTGGATAGGTTGTTTTAGCCATTGGCTGGGCCTCTGGGAGGCTTGCCTTTCGGGCCCACATTGCTTCCTTCCATTTTACTACTCCCTCTTAATGTTTTATTTTGTTTGAAATTCTATTCCTGACCTCTTGTTCCCAGTCGCGTTGGTCCCGTGTGGGAGCCACGCGGCAGTCGACCTACTGAGTGTTCTTTCTTTCTCTATGATATCGCCCATGCCGGGGAAACGGAGTGGTAAACTCTAGAAACTAAATAGTGTACATTTCATTTGTCTAAGTATGGTGAGAAAACTGGTGCATAATATTTCGATGAAGAGCATTGGTGCCTTTGGGTGTTGCGCATGTTTGTTTACTCCTGGGAAAACAGTAACACATATATGTGATTGTACGGAGACCGTTTACAGTGTTAGCCATAACGCTGAAATATGTACTCCGTGCTAAAAATTTTTGACTCTGTACACTTTCATCGTTGCTATGCATTATATTCATAGTTCCTCTTTGAGTTACCGCAGCGCAACCTTGATCCATTTCGTAAACCAGATACATCCTGTTTTGCTCTCTAGCTGTTTTAGTTAGGCTGAACCATAGTAAATAGAAATAAGAATAGTAAACCTTCTATTTACTGTGGGCTGAACTATCTTCCTTCCCACTAAGCCTAGCTTACATTATAGTACCGTGGTTTTTGTCGTTCTCAGGAGGGACTTTGAAACCTTGCTAGCCAGAGAAATGGAAGCCCATACGGTTATCCGTTCGAGGTGGGAAGAATTTGCACCAGTCCTCGCCAACTGCTGGAGACGAGATGTTAAGTTGATGCCAGTATTGATAGGTTGCCTTAGCCTACCTGGCCGCAGAGTAGCCAGAAAAAGGGTCCGCTCCTGGGAAGTGTAGGCCTGACTCCTATTCACGGCCACTGCCGCCAGTGCACTCCATTCTGGCGCTTTGCATCTCCCTTCTTTGGACGCCCTCCTGGATGCCCTCGTGTTTCAAAATTAGCTCGGTGGTCTTCAATGGTTCTACCAGGCTGATCGGATTATCAGAAATTAAGTGATGGCTACTATTGGATGTACTATGTACTATTAGTACATTAATTTGACGGGAAGGAATTCTTGAGTAGAAAGTGCGAAGATGTCCCTTCGATCATTTATTGAACTCCCAAACCACAAGTGGACTTTTAGCAGACTTCGTTCCATTCGTTTACCTTAAAGTTTTCATGTGTGGATGCTGATTTTTCGCATTCCGAGTTTGCTTGACAACTTATAAATGTTAAAAGTTAGTGTTTACCGAAGACATTACCTTACCGTGTCCGTCACGCGTTACCTAATATTAGCGAAACCGTTACCTTAACTATTGAGCATTACCTAGCCAATTGTGCTTTACCTAGCCTATAGTGCTTTACCTAGCCTATTGTGCTTTACCTAGCCTATTGTGCTTTACCTAGCCTATAGTGCTTTACCTAGCCTATTGTGCTTTACCTAGCCTATTGTGCTTTACCTAGCCTATTGTGCTTTACCTAGCCTATTGTGCTTTACCTAGCCTATTGTGCTTTACCTAGCCTATTGTGCTTTACCTAGCCCATTGTGCGTTACCTAGCCTATTGTGCGGTAGCTAGCCTAGATGGGTTACTTTGGCCTGTATTTGTTACTTTGACCTGTATAAGTGTTGCCTAGTCTACTTCTGCCGTACCGGTTCAAGTCTTAAATGTACTTGCTCTCCGTAGATGACTAAAAGTGCATCAATTACAACCGCCACGTTTACTGAGGTGGTTTGTCTGAGTGTTTGCAACTGTTACTTAAACCCCGGGCTTTTTTGGTGCCATCTGTGGTGTAGTTGTGTCTTAAATATCTTTCCTGTGTATCCTTTCTAGAATTATTGCGAAGCTGTCATGCCCCTGTTTCGGTAGGACTGTTTCGAAGTGTCGTCCTTGTCGGTGACGTAGACGCTGTTCCGCCTGCCCCATGGGCAGGGCTTGCTAGTAAACCTAACTGATGTTGAATTCGGAACCAGAGGGTGTTCGAACTGTGACTTTCCTTCTATTGTGCATCTAGCACGCTTGGTAATGTTTTTTTCATTTTTCCATGTTGAATAGAAGGAAATCACGTACGATGTTTATTTCCTTGTCTTTACGCATGCAGCTTACTCACGGCTGTTCTTGAGGTATTAGCAATCCAAACTGGGGCGGCGTAAAGCATGACGCTTCTGATGAGGGACCGATAGGTGAGTAGTAAAAATCTGTTTCTGTTGTCCCCACCTTGCACCGGCCAACGCGGCGAGAATCCGCGGGCGGGAGCAGCATCTGTCGCGAACATAGTTCGCGTGAGCAATAAAAGTAAGATGTGGGTCAAAGAGCACGCCCAAAATTTTTGGGTTGCACTCCGAAGTAAGGTCCGACGCACTCATCTTGATAACTGGGTCCGTCCTGGATTGTTGATGGACTGGCGTAAACAATGTGGAGTGGGTCTTGGAGTGGGAGACGGTCAAGGCTCTCTCTCTCTCCATCCCGGTCCTCGATTGTCGAGGCATGGCGTGACAGGCTCGTCGCTGCCTCCGAAACGCGAGTATCCGAGGATATGACGGTAAAGTCGTCTGCGTCACCAACCTGTGGAAAGTTGTTGACATAATAGTTAAAGAGAAACTGAGAGATCACCGAGCCCTGGGGGACTCTTCCGTGCATTGAACGGAAAGGCGACCTTCTACCCGCCCATACGCAGGAGGCGCGGTGCCCACATAGGTAGGCAGAGATTCACCTAATGGGATTACTAGGTAGGCCTGAGTGCATCCTAGCTAACAATTTTGCTTTGATTTTACGTCGATAGCACGTCGAAGTTTGGTTGCTCAACTTGCTAAGCACGTCGATCTGTGGACTCCAGATAACGTTGCTAGAACGTTGTGCCCAGCATTTTGTGCTGACAACGTTATGACAACATTCATAGCTACCTGACATTGTCAATTTAGCTCCAGATACCGTTGTTAGCACGTCTTATCCCAACGCCCTGAGCACGTTCTTAGCTTACCGCATCATAACGTGCTAGGGACGTATCCAGCACATTGTATCACAACGTTCTAAAGGATCGCCCAGTACAAGGTGCTAAGGACGTGGCCAGCACGGTATTGCACGTTGTGATACGATGTGCTAACAACGTTATCTGGAGTTCACAAATCAATGTTCATTGCACGTTGGGCCACAGCTCACAACGTTGATTCTACGTAGTGTGTAAGCGGGGGTGATCTTGGGTAGCAGGTGGTGGTGGGAGGCCATATCAAAGTCCTTGGAGAAATCCACTGTTAAGACTATCGACCTGGTAGGAGGCTTGTATTGGCTGAATCTACAGTAGTGCATGTGTTAAACTAAGGGAAGAAGGTCTGGGGTGGTCGTCCGCATAGAGCGGAACGCGTGTTGGGAGTCTAAAACTTCTTAAGCACTCAGCAAGGAGCGGAAGGAGCAAGCGCTCCAGGATTTTCACAGCCGGACAAAGCAGGGTAATCGGACGGTAGGATTTACTGTCGGAGAGTGGTTTGCCAGGTTTAGGGATGGAGATAATGTTTTGCTGCCTTCCAGACCCTCGGCAGGTTAGCATGCGCCAGGGAGAGATTGAAGAGAGTGGTCAGGAACAGGAGACCGTGGGAGCAAGATGTTTGATGTGTAGGGGTGTCAGTCCATCAGGGCCCACGACCGAGGAATTACTTGAGACTCGGGTGGAGGCATCTACTTGCTGAGGAGTAACGAACTCTCTTGGTATGCTTAAATAAGAGAAAAACTTTCTATTTCTGTGCAAAATCTTGTATTTTCAACTAAATAAAAGCAATATTTTATATTTATTATTTTACACAGTCAACCATGTAAATATATTTAGTAAAGTCTTAAAATAAATTGCTCAGTACAAATTTTAGACAATTAAGTTAAATCATTATCAGTATCAGTATCAGATGTAGTTGTAGTTAACTAAATTAGTTGAGGTACTTGTAAATATTACATAAAAAGTTATGGTAGCCCTATATGGATAAAGATTAACCAGCGGGTCCCGCGAAGATTCAACGGCTATTTGTTTTCACTTACTTTAGTTGGACCTAGCTGAGGCAACGCATCTAACTTAACTCATCCCGTCTAAACTACAGTAATGTCCGCCGCTTAACTCTGCTGTTACGCTGTTCGTCTACCTTCCACCTCATCTAACCTCTTTTAGTAGCTTGATGTCACCTATGATAGGTATTATTTATTAAGTAATATAAGAATATTTAAGCCTCCCTAAATAAGTAATAAGCTCTTCTAAGAGAGGAAAAGGAAGGGACATATAGTATGTCGACAGAAAAACGGGGAACCCATGCACGAAAGGGTTCCCACACAGGATCAACGCGCATGGGAACAGCAAGTCAGGAAAGAAGAGGAAAAACAGACAACAGTAAGATCAGTAGGAGTATGAAAGTGGAAGGAAACAAAGTGGGCACGAAAGACAGACGTCCCGAAGACTTAGCTAATGGCTAAGCTTAGGTAGCCTACTGTCACCTATGAATCTCCCATTTATTCTGCCAGTAAAAATTCGCACTTGGGGTCTTGACAAAGATATATAGGTACAACGGTACTTCTTACATTGTTCTCTTGTGTATTTGAACGCCTTTGCTAAGCGCTTTTTTATCCTGTGTATTTGCACGCCTTTTCTAAGCGCTGTTCTCCACAGTTTACCAGTAATTTAACCCTTCATAATCTTACACGTTTCAATTTTTTGTCGGCAAATCCGATTTTTTTTCCTATTTGTTGCACTATCACCGGACGCGTGTGTACATTGTTCAGTAGCCCACAATTTCTCTGCGTTGTTTGATGCGATAGGTAATATACAACACAGTCCATCGGACTGGTCCAGTTTCTTCAGTCACAATATCGTAACCCCATTTTTTCCGCAGGTCATTGTGTTTCTTAAGACGACACATATTCATTTAAAAAAATAATTTTAGAGTGAAGATGCCCAATACTACCCGCTCTGAGCTTTCAAAACGTATCTGGCCCTATTAATGTCAACCGCCACCACCAAAGCGAATATTATTTTGACGTAAAAAAAGCGGTAGATACGATACGGGTGAAATGAACTTCATGTCTTTCCTTTCAAAGTGGCTGATTTTTTTTAACGAAGCAAAGGAAGACAATTATCGTTCATCTTCCATTGAGCAAAAATCAGATCTTCTTGTAGTATTTTCCCTCCCTAATACTGAAAACCGTAACGTGCAGACACATGGACGGACGTCAAGACGGAGCCTCAAGCAAAATTTTAATATAGACTAGAATAGCCGCGCTGTCAAAAATGACAACAAGGAATTGCTAACGACCTTTTCATTTGACATGCTTTGATTACTAATGTTTCTGAAGGGTACGCTGCAACAGCCAACTCATATGTCATAAAAGATAAGTGCTCTCTGTTTCAATTCATTAAGTTGCACAGTCGTCCTCCACTCTAGGTGATATGAGGAAAATCTTCTATTATCAAGTAGCAAAACATTATCGAATTTACTTAAATCACCCCGCAGCGTATCCTAGACACCCAAAGCATCAGCTTCAGCACATCTCAGCTTTTGACTTGAAGCAAAAACTACTAGGTACGACAAAGAAATACAGCAAGCAATAAGAAATAACTGTGTCTACTGCCCGTGAAAATAATCGCTTCGTGTGCGCTTTGTTGATCATCTGTTCACGTCGTGAACTGAGAGCAAACAGCTAAAAGAAGCTGCAAATCTTCTTATTTTTCAATGTGAAGAAGTATTTCAAGCAAAAAGTGCATTACGATAAAGAGATAAGAATCCAACTTTCGCTATCTTCTGCAACATGGTCATCGATCTCTGTAATAACGCAACTTAATTCAAAATCAGCAGCCTGGCCAATTTTTCGCTGTCTATTTCATAATGAAGCGGACACTAAATAAATAAATACACGCAGCATTTTATTATATTCGGACTAGAGTACCTACGCTGTCATAAATAACAGCTAGATTTTTTGAAGACCCGTCTTCATTTAACTCTAGATGACCCAGCCGTAAAAAAATGACGGCTATAATTTTGTGACTTACCTTTTTATTGTTCCGGTTAACAGCATAGGTTTTTCTGTAGAATAGGTCTCATACCTGGAGGCGTGATCTTCCATTAATGAAAAGCAATTTGTACAGCCATTGCGCCATGAGTTTTGCGAGCAAATATCTCCCCCCGAGTAAGATATGGCGCGGATATCACTTTGGAATTGGAAAACCGTTGAGCAGTACTGTGGCAAATTAGTAGAAACATCAAAACAATTAGAACAAAATTAGGTTAAGGGTAACTCATGCTTACCTTTAAGGTTTCTATTCGAAGCTCCTTTTGCACTGAGCTATTCGAAAAAACGGTGGTCTAACATTTTTTCAATAAT
>LQNS02000210.1:9786349-9805456 GCA_001587735.2 Parhyale hawaiensis
CATGCTCATGGAAACGCAGCCTACAGTCCAAAACCACTCCCAGATCCCGCTGCGAGGCAACAAATGGCAAAGCTGTGGTCCCCAGACAATATTTTAAGCCACCACCAAGCTCCTCATGCCCCATAAAACTCCTAGAAAATCGCATCACAATACACTTACGAGGATTAAGAGAGATGTTCCATGATTTGCCCACCTCTTTGATAGAAGTCAAGTCATTCTGTAAAATTTCCATTCCATGCCCCACATCACTAGGCTTGACCTGGAGGTACAACTTGTAATCATCAGCAAATGCTGCATGAGTGCTTCCTATCCCATGTGTGTAGTTAACATATACTGTAGTAGGAACAGCACCGGGCCCAAAACGGAACCCTGTGGGACACTCGACACCTCCCTCTCCCCACTGTCAATGCCATCCACACAAACACGCATATTGCGCCCAGTCAGGAAACCCTCAGTCCACCGAACCACTACAGGGTTGACACCCAGAGACCGAAGTTTCTCAATCAGTACAGCATGCAACACCTTATCAAACGCTTTCGAGAAATCTAAGAGAACAACATCCACAACAAAACCTCTATTCACACAATCAGTCACACAACAATACACAGACAGCAGCTGATTCTCTGTTGATCTTGAATGCCTAAATCCAAACTGATGAGGTGAAAGAAGACCCCTAAACTCAAAATATCGCACCAACTCAGAAACCACAATCCTCTCCACAGTCTCCAGCACCTTGCAGCACACCGAGGTCAAACTCACTGGTCTGTAATTGAGTGGCTGATATCTCGAACCACTCTTGAACAGGGGCACAATCCTGGACTGTAACCACTCTGTACTGGCCTTCAAACTTAGCGCAAGTCACCTGGGGATCATTTTCGGACTTAGCCTAAGAGATGTTTTCCATGAGACATTGGAAGGGCATTTGAAGGAGACTGCTGGACATAGTCTCACCAGTTTATTTGATTAGCCTGTGATGCTTCTTGTATTCCTCAAGCCCCTTCACAACACATTTAGCCCTTTGAAACTTGACCACGGGGTACGACGCGTGGACCGTTGGCCCCTCAGCCTTGGAGGGAAACAGTCTTTGAGGCAAGACTAAGTTGCTGTGTTTTGTCTGTGCGAACCTTTGCTGCTTGCTACGTGTTGGTAGCTTGATGATTGACCCTATGTAGGGTATCAGGGTTCACTGTCAGACTTGTCCTTAAAACAAACACAGTCCTCTTAATTGGTCAGATTATTCTGAGGCCTGGAGCTTAGTTCTTAGAGAGGCATTACCCTGAGATCTAGGAATTCAGTATGCCTAGGCCAGTTGAAGCTGGAGTCCTTGACTTGGCATAGCCCCAAACGGTCCTACACCTTGAATTGGGTCTGCAGTGAGAGCTTGCTCTGGTACTGATGATTCTTTGAAATTTAAGGATAATTTAAACTGTTCATCTGGACTTCGCCAGGAAATGTTCAGCCTTGGAGATTGGTCCGGCATGTCCTACTCTTGGACTCTTCTTAATGGGGTCTTTGAAGCCTTATTAGAGCTTAACCCATTTTTCAGCCTGAACTCTGCTCTTACTATGAAGTTCTTAGAGTAACTCACAATCGACACTCACACTGTAGTCTTGGACTCCCGGCATCTCCCGGTCACTTCAGTAGTAAAGAAATCCAAGCTCCATCTTCAGACGGTTGTATAGCTATATATTGTTCAGATTCCTGAGAGGAGCTCAGCATTGGTTTCTAGATTGGGAATTTGATACAGGAACAGGAGTTGTTCCGTCGGGAGGAAAGGGTTAAACCCCACTCAATTGTTATCCGGGGGATGAAAATCATAGGCAAGGCTAGCATCGAACATTTTCCTTCTTGGACCTGCTAATCCAAGACAGGAATCACCTATTCTGGAGATCTATACAGATAGATACAGGATTCTCTCAAGAGCTCCTGAAGGCTTGACCTCAGAGGTATATACAGGGTTCTCCAATGTATAGAAGTACCCTAGTGGGACACCTACTCTGTCGGGCTCTTCTAGATAGGATAAGGGTTAATACCTTTGCTGTGAGCACTGCAATGGATTGGCCCTTTCTCAGAGTTGGATAAGAAACTCTGGCCCCCAGCAGAGAACAGATGCGTACATACGTTGGAATCTCGGGGGTAAGCTGGGCTGAGCATTAAATACCAACTCAGCGTGTAGGATGGAGTCGACGGACCATTGGTTAGATTAATGCTGTTACAAGGTTATTGTTTCCTAAAGCCCAGGCTAATAGTACGCCAGTAGGCATCCCCTTATGATGGACACTGGCTAATCGTTAGTCCTGGGGAAGTCGCTGACTTCTAAGGGGAGGTTAAGTGATGCCTAGAGTAGGGGACGTAGGTCCCACCCTACAATAGGCGGTTGTCAGTCTCTAACAAGGCTGAGATGATAGAGTAGAGTTTTGAGGTGAGGAGAATCAGAAAAGCAGTCATTAATTCTCTCCTTAATTGATGCAGCTGAGGAACCATGCTCTAAGCAGGGAGGGATAATGGGATCCCTGACCTTTGCTGGCTCAGGTTATTGAGGCATGTTAATGCTATTACTAAGGCTAACGCCTTCCTTTACCCCAACTCCTTATAGTCCTGAGGTTCATGGCTCGTAGGTTGCAGAGGGTGAGTAATATAGGACGAGATGAATCTTTGACGGGGATTATAGAATGGACTACCGTTAGGGTCCTCTGGCGGGTCTCCGGTGGAGTTTTTACGCTTGGGTCTCGCTAGCAGGGACTGATGAAGACCAGCTGGATCGTGTCTGGTCCAGAGTTACAGTACTGCCCTAAATTGCCTCTGTCCCTTCTCTAGACAGGGGTGCTAAGGGATAGCATTAGCGTGTCAAGCAGTGGATACTAGACGGAAGTATAACGCCTGACGGCGTCATATGTTGCTGCAGCTGCCGACCTTTGCCTACCCCATGGTAAGCCCCTTTGCTGCCCAGAGGGCTGTGATTTTCCTGCATGAATTAGAACTGACTGGGCTGTTGATTGTCAGCCCCTCGGAGAATGTATTCCAGTTAGGTAGGAAGTGTTCCGGACAGGTGCTTGTATGCAGAATCAAGTAATTGGCCTTGAAGAGCCAATCATAGTCTTGCGGATAGAGTTATCCTGGCGCACCAGGGCGTTAGGATCTATCTTGAGGTGGAAACCCAGCGCTCTGGTGCGATGTTACTTCCCAAAGCCCTGAAGAAGCTTCCTTGCTGGGAAGAGAGTTTTCTTACGCTCACAGGACTTGAGATGGTAGACTGGGAGTGTAACCCAGCTGGAGTTAGCAGCGGGCCTCCTTACCCCTTGCTCTCCAGGAGACAAGGGATTTTAGGATCTCCAAAGAGTGCAGGTATCTCTGAGCTAAGAGATACTGGTTAGACCTGAGACCTAGCAAATAAGTGTTGCTGCTATACGCAAGATGGAGAAGACTGTCCTGGAGAGGTCTTGGGACAACTGTTGTCCCAGGGCGGAGGAGGAAGTCTCCTCCACTTCCGTAGAGGAGCCCCCCTGGCTTGGATGTCAGGACACCTTAGGTGTCAAAGGAATTACCGGCAGCTAAGTATCCCTGAGGGAGTGGTAGCTACTACTGTAAAATGGGATAAAAGGGTCCAATTGGTACAAAAAAGCATATTGAAGATTTTTACCCAAAAAGCATTTAGAACATTGGCTATCCTGAAGAAAAACCCCATTCGTTTATCAAGTGTAGTCTCCTCAAAAAATTTTTCAAAAATAACCGATATGTATACCGTAGAATGGGGTAATTGAGATCATGTGGGGCAATCGAGATCAATGATTATTGTGGCCTTGCCTAAAGTACTTACACAAATCAGAACATATTTTTTAAATGTCAAATCCTGGCATTTAAAAGATATGTTCTGATTTGTGTAAATACTTTAACAAGGCCACAATAATCATTGATCTCGATTGCCCCACATGATCTCAATTACCCCATTCTACGGTAGCAAAAAGGCAAGGGGGCAAAAATGTCCCACTTGAAATAGGGTGAAAATGACCAAATTTTGGGGCAAAGAAATTAAAGGAAACCAATTCTACAATGTATGAAAATTAAAAAGAATGAAAAAAATCACATTTAACATCTTTACAGCCCACCATGCTGATTCGTTATGAACCCATTCTTTATTACCAGAGAAGCCGCCGTTTTGTGCTCCCCATCTGTGTTCCCATGATATTTAGCCCACTATTTTTATTACTTTATCACAAGCCTAACAGCCTTGCTTGGCTGATCTGCCATTTTCTTCTTCTACTATAAGCCTAACCCATTTAATATTCATATATCTTCAAGTTTCTAACCAATTTTGAATTTCCCACTATATTTCTCAAGATTTAGCTAGCTACTGCCTTCTTAGATTTGTGTCCCATCATCGTATTTTCTATATACTGTATTTACCAATCAGAATATGGTTAAGTGTGGCGCATTTATTGATAATTTCCTACCAAGTTCGATTTTTTTTTCAAACTTTCCACTGTTTTCCAAATTTCTACATCTTGTTTTTCAGCTACTCAGAATTGCAAACCATCCAGCAGAAGATATAAAAGGCATAAAAACTAATATTTGTGTTATTTTGTGACCATACAAATTGTTGGTCACTTTTTCTCCAGAAATGGGGACACTTTTGCCACATCGAGAATAACACATGCGTATTCACTACTGATTTTGCCTTAGGTTCAATATTATTTCATTAATACATAGCTGAAAGATTGCAGAATGCTGTCCTAGTAGGTTGGATATTGATCTAAACAAAGTAGTTTAAATGCCATAGACCTTAGCATTTTAAGGTTGTTTCAGATAAGAAAAGAAGAGAAGAAAATAAATGAAAATTTTAATTGGTTATAAAGTCCTTTGAAATTTGAAATATATATATTCCTCTCGTCTCGAGGCAAGACGATCAACTTGCAGTCAGAAAGATGCCAAGTGGTATTAACATGAGAATGGACCTACGCTATGTTGTATTGTCATAGCTAGCTTTACATAATTTTTATGGTCATTACACGACGTCCTATAACGCTTGGATAAATTTAGGAGTTATACAGTTCTTGACACGCTCGTGCAACTATTTACAGTAAAGGCGCCCACACACGAGCGACATATTTCACAAGTCAGGCAATTTTTACTTAAACCGTCACGTTACAGCTTGCTGCAGCTGTAGGTCATTGATAGCAGTTCATCGAAACTGTCTGCGCTCATTCGCATATAGTTTGCAAATTTTGTGTCTTCATTTCGTAATTTATATTATAAAGCACGAGTTGCACCTGCATCGGCACGGGCTTGGTTGAGTGGATGCACCTACTGTCTGCCTTTATCTATTTGCCTACGTTTATATAACCAGAACGCTACCACAGGATCCATCGTTTACTGCTGCCAGAGAACAACTGGACACCAGCTGCCCAGCAAGATGTGATTCTGAACATTAGATTTAAAGCAGCAGCGCGTTTCCCGCCTAATTTCTCCGTGTGCGCGCACACGTGTCGTGTCGCTTCAGTGTGCGGGTTGAGATGCGACGAGCTGCGATGAACTGCGATTTAACCGTCACTTGGTGGGCAGGGGGGGAGGAAAGCATGTCATATCACGTCGCATCGCCTCAGTGTGCGGTCGGCCTAACTTATTGCATTGACCGCCAGCACCAAGATGCTGCTAGCAATTCCTCAAATACAGC
Source organism: Parhyale hawaiensis (assembly GCA_001587735.2). Classification (NCBI taxonomy): domain Eukaryota; kingdom Metazoa; phylum Arthropoda; class Malacostraca; order Amphipoda; family Hyalidae; genus Parhyale; species Parhyale hawaiensis. The sequence goes on from LQNS02000210.1 coordinate 9,792,021, forward strand.
TTGGAATGATGCTGTGTAACCCACTACACTTCGACCAAATCATCTTCTATTGGGTACCAGCAGGACACGGCTGACGCGGCCCCCACTTAAGTGGTATTGTTGACTGGGACCTGTAGCATTTGTCGACAGGACTGGAACCCCTCGACGTAATTTCCCCATGCAGTTAAAGAGGGTGGTGGTCAAACGCCTCCCTCTTGGAAGTAACTCAACAACAACGATCGCCCCGGCGATGCACGTATCCGCCATCCTTCCGGTCAAGCCAACTATTGATTCAATGCTCTATAACGTATTGACTCAATGCTCTATAACGTATTGACTCAATGCTCCATAACGTATTGACTCAATGCTCTATAACGTATTGACTCAATGCTCTATAACGTTCGCAAGCCACGACTGAGCAAACTAAGCGGTTGCCAAATTCCTCAATGTCAGGAAATACGCGCGGCGGCTTCCAAGCAGTGCTAGTTTTCACACAGTTTTTTTAGTGCTAATTAAACGGCTACGAGCATGGTGGACGGGTATATACTAGACATGTTACCCTATGGGCCAAACTCATTGGACTCCCGCATGCATTGTAGTAGGTTAGTGAGGTTCGTCCTTCCTATGTTATGGGGAGTGGCGCCCCCAGGGGGTTGGCGTAGGTTACCTTAGCCATTAGCTAGGCCTTTTGGACGTCTGTCTTTTGTGCTCACTTTGCTTCCTTCCAGATTTCCAACTCCTGCTTGTTCATGCTTTATTCTGTTCTTTCTCGACTTTCTTTTCCCATGCGCGTTGATCCTGTGTGGGAACGCCTTTGTCCATGCCTGGGGGATAGCAATATCTGCTGCCTGTACTTACGAAGTTTAAAGCCTCCAATTTCTTGAAGTGCTCCCAATTAAGACGCTTTGGTCTCGTAACAGCGAGAAGGTGATCTTAAGTTTTATTGGCCATTTTCATTGTGCTTTACGGTTTTAATGATAGGAAAGGTGACGTTCGATTAAGGCAATTCCTTCGGTATACTGAGCTGTGATTTACTTTTTCTATACGGAATCCGGCCCTGAGGGGCTAGGGGGGAGGTCTCTTTTGAGTGTAATACCTACTTTGGAAAAGGAATCTGATCATAGCTCAGGATCCGCAGAACTTTGCTCTTTCCTTACGCTTCATTAATTGCCTGTAAGGCACCCCTTAGTAATAGCGAGATGCGTCCTACGGTGGCGATTCCTTAAATGACGCGCTCCCCAGTGCTTTACCGAGGATCGTGACTAAGTGCTTTCCTCGGTGAGTCCTGTGGGCAAACCTTTAGCCCTTACGGCTAACTTAAGCCCCGGGCGACAGCCACAGCATCTCCCCTGGAGCACACCTCTTGCGTCTTTCTGCGTCCTCACAAGACTGTATTAAGCCCGTTCTTGGAGTGACTGCCTCAGGCAGGGTGCAGGTGGACCGGTCGATCCGGTTTCCTTATACAGGCGGTATGGACAAGGGACCACCGAGCCGACTACCCCCCTCTATCCATCCTGCGCTCAAAGATAATTACCCCAATTACGACAATGTGTACTAAGTTTGTAAAATCGATTAATGAAACGAACGCACATAACGAAAGGTTCATTGATGGCACTATAATACATATGAATTATAAAGGGGCATTATCTGCAAGCTTGCAGTTTCTGCAGCTTGATAGTATGCTTAAAAGTGCCCTATGATTCCCACACGCTGTGTGATGGTTATGCATATGTAGCTATGGAGATATTACATAAATTTCAGAGCTTAATTGGTATAAGAACCGATACGGCCCTACGATACAGAATTTAAAAAACGAACGTTACTTAATAAAAGCAATACGGCACTGATACAATGAAAATTGGCAGTTCATAGGTAATATTCTTGAACTTGGCTATAGACAGTCAATACTGAGAGGTTTGATACGAACATTTAAGTGCCTTATGATTCTCATACACTGTAGTGACAGTTAGGCTGAGGCAGCTATGCAAATACGATAGGAAATTCGGAGCTTAATTGCTATAAGGACCAAAACGGCTCTATTTCTATAAATCTCAAAAGCAGATGGTATCAAATGAAAGCATACTACGGCACGGATACCTACTAATGAAAAGTTGATGGTCATAGTCAGTTTTTTGAATTTTGAATGGCACAGTCTATATAAAGATTCGATGCGAACTTTTAAGTGCCTTTGTGATTTTCATATGCCGTGGTGACAGACGAGGCAGCTATGGAGATATAATTTTAATTTCAGAGCTTGATTGGTATAAGGACTAATACAGTCCTATTTTCAAAATTTGAATAGTGAGTGGTATCGGATAAAGGCACAATACGGACGGCTTTGATAGTATGAAGTTTGGCAGTTCATAGATAATATTGAACTTAATTATAGACAGTCAATACTGAGATTCGATACAAATATTTAAGTGCCATACGCTGTAGTGACAGGCTGAGGCAGCTATGGAGATACGGTATGAAATTCGGAGCGTAATTGGTATAAGGACCAATATGGCCCTATTCTACAGGAGTGGGCGGTTCATAAGTAATATCTTTGAACGTAGCCACAGACAGTTAATACTGAGATTCGATACGAACCCTCAAGAGCCTTTATGATTTCATATGCTGTGGTGACAATTGAGCGGTGGCAACTATGGAGATATACTATGAATTTCAGAGCTTAAATTGGTATGAGGACCAACATGGCCCTATCTTACGGAGTTTGAAAAGCAGACATCTAATAGGAAGCACATTACAGCACTGATACTAATGATAGTTGGCAGTTCATAGGAAGTAATTTTGAACTTAGCTACCATCAGTCAATTCTGAGATTCAATACGAACCCTTAAGTGTCTTTATGAATTCTTAGGCGGTGGTGACGTTGTTCGGAGGCAGCTATGGAGAGATAAAGTGAATTTCCCGAGCTTAATTGGTATGAGGACCGGTAGGGCCCCTCTATACAGAATTTTGGAAGTCGGACGTCATCTAATATGAGCACAATACGGCACTGAGTCTAATGAAAGTAGGCAGTTCATAAGTAGTAGGTAACTATCTTTGAACTTAGCTACGGTCAGTCAATACTGAGATTCGGTACAAATCCTTAAAGTGTCTTAAGGATTTCCATATGCTGTGGAGACAGTTGTGCTGGAGCAGCTGTAGAAAGAGGAATTTTCTTGCTTAATTGGTATACGGACTGGTCCGGCCAGTTATACAAATTTGAAAAGTGGACGTTATCTAAAAGCAGCACATTACGGCACTGATACTAATGAAGGTTAGCAGTTCATAAGGGGTATCGTTCAACTTAACTGCAGACAGTCAATACTGAGATTCGATGCAAATCCTTAAGTCCCTTTATGACTTCTGTATGCCGCGCTGACGGTTGTGTTGAAGCAGCTATGGAGAAGCAATATGCCTTTGGAAGCATACATGAGATCAGGGCTAAGGTGTACCTTTTAGACAAGTTTGAAAACTGGACACCATCAAGTAAAAGCACTATACGGCGCTGATAGAAATGACAGGTTGCAGTTCATACACAGTTTTTAGAAGGCAGTCAATACTGCGACTCTAGACGAGTTTGTCAAGTGCTGTAATGGTTTCCATATACAGTGGTGATATGTGGAAACGAGTAGGGAGATAAGAATGTCGAATCCCTTGGAGGCATATCAGTCCGGTTAAAAAAACGAATCTAACAATAGATGCAGCTGTCAGGCATGTTCTGGAAGGAGATTGCAAGCCTGAACAGTAACAATATCAGATATTAGTGTCGACGATAAACGGGCACAGAGGTGGCTTTAGTATACAGATCTGATGAGGGCGTTGTCAGTGGATGAGTACATACGCCACTATCTGAAAGTCAGAGTTACTTTCCAGAGGCGAGGCAACCCTTGGAGGCTGAATTGCTAGCAGTCTATACGGCGAGTGTATGCAATTCAGAAGGAGCCATAAAGTTTTCCTTTTAGTGCCGAAACATCTAGTTTCAGGCAGATCATTGCTATCCATGTACATTTGCGGACGCTGATAAACAGAGTTGTCCTGTAGGATACTGGTACCTATAAATTTTTGAGGAAGGATATTGTCAAGTTGTGAGCACGGCTACGAAGATGGTTCAGGGACAACAGTGCCCTATTAGTAGGAGTTATTTTAGAGAAATTGAGATTACCACCAGTCGGGCTGTGATTCTGTACGATTCCAGAAGTGCCATAAGAGGTCCATAATTAGGCGTTGTGAATGTTGAGCGATGGCAGACTTAAGAGATACGATACGACGGGCAGATCTTGGTTCAGAGAGGACACTGCCTCACCTTACCAGGCAAGTTCGTCTCGTCGATTACCGACGAGAAAATTAAACCCGGTGGAGGTGCCCTGTAAAATTTCCAGCAGCAGTTTTGAAAATAGTTCGAGAAAGTTTTACGTGAAAACAAGATGGATATAAGAGGCAACGTCAACAGTCGTTGCGAGGTCTACGTACCTACCTGGCCAATCCCTGGGGAGGTGAACTACGTAGTCCCTGCGGGGATTTCGACTTCCCTCAGGGTTAGCTCAAAAAGGCAGAAGGGCTAAGGTAGCGAGGTAGCGCTGGAGTCTACATGCGAGTTCGCCTTTGAACGGACACCGTATTCAGAGGCTCTGGTCCCTTCCATGATTTCTAGTTCGGTTGCTACATACGTGCAGGGGGACAGATTTGGCTTTAGACTACACAGTCAGCTAAGAGCCAATACCCGCCGCGGAGCGCGATGGGTCGTACCATAGGCATCCTGCGGTGTGCTAGGGCACATATAAGCCCTGCACTCAGCCCTTAGCGGTATGGGATATTGTAATGTTACCTTGACGTATAAGGGCACAAGACGAAGGAGTAGTCAAGTCCTGAGCTCATACCTATACACGAGCAGACCTGTTAGTTAAAAAAAAATTTCGACTTGAAAAGGTACAGAACTTAGAAAATTTTGAAGTCCGACTCTTGGTTGTGGTACTAGAGCTTGAAATGGGACTAAGCCCAGCTTCTTAGAGAGTTAAGAGGCACAAGACTTGAGGCAGCCAAGGCTTGCGCTGATACCTAGGCTCAAAGAAAAGTAGTTCATTATATTTGGACTACAGTGAGTCCTCTCCTATACCCACATAGGTCTGGAACTTCGAACCTTGACTAAGTTCTGCTCTTATCTTTAGGATATACTGCATTTCAGAGATTTACTACATCCAACATATAGAAGCACAATACCTCGAAGTGGGCAGATCCTGATAATTTGACGTTCCATTTACCTGATGGCGCCGGCTCAGTGAGGCTCTTTAGCCTTGGCAGGGGTTGAAGCAAACTTTGAAATCCTCTTTTTACGAGATAAACTGGCTGGCAAGGGAGTACAGCTGCGTAGTGTTGAAACTTGTGTCAGGTGTAAAGCAAGATGCGGATTAAGGCCGTCGGGTACTTAGCCAGACGCAACGGCGGAATCGGCAAAAAAATGCACTGGTATATAAGTTCTGAAATCAGGAACCAGCAAGGGGGCTGTAACACACGCCGTTCTCTGAGGTACTGCATAGGGCCAGACCGCCTAGAAGTACATGGGGTCCTTAGACTATAGTTACGTCGATGCGTGGACGTTACTGGGAATTAGTTCCAGGAACCATGACTTGATCGCCGCTTAAATAGCCCGCCGCCCTTCCCGGTAGGGCCTAGGGGTACCCTTGCCAGAGTATAGTCCGTTTCACCGTTCATATCGAACTAACGGGAACAACAGATAATCTTCAATGTTCGTCAGTTACGCCAGCCAGAGTAAGCGAGACGCTAAGCGTGAGTATGCTTTCGTCCACAGAGGCCGGACGAGGCGATTATTGAAAGGCTACAGTGGTCTTGAGCGGTATATTGTTTAGCAGCTTACAGTACGGCTCTCTCGCAATTTGCTGGCTACTAGCAGATACCCGCATCAGTGTCGTCACCTCTGAAGGCTGTGAAGAGCACGACGGCATGTTGAGTTAATACGTGGGGTCGTATATGCGATAATTTGGTAAAATTGGGTGAAATTTTCTCCCCCGACAACAGCAGTGGTCTTAATCTCGCGACAAACTTGACGAGACGACGGGTTGGTCCCGGCGAGGATCAACGAGTAGCTAAGTCGTTTCTCGGCGTATGTGTCAAGAAGGATTACTTGGCTAACACTTTGCTAAAATTCTGGAAGAATGGCGCATAACAATGAGTTACATACAGAGGAATAGCGGAGGCTGTCATAAGCTACGCTTATACTTGCCCGATTTCTCTAAACATTCGTTTTAATTATCCACTGACGCAGGTTTTAAGTGCCATAGAGAGAGACATTTTGGTTCCTTCCACATCGGTGGTTAACCTTCTTCCAACTGGCTTCCTGAAGGTGCACATGAGCTCAGTCGAAGAAAGGCGTTCTGTGATCGCGCTCTAATGGCGAACGGGGCTGATAACCACTAACATAGCTAATGGAGATAGGTAAGCCGGAAGAAACGTCCTTAGGACACTTCAAGAGATATATCCGGATACACAACCGGCGACCACAGGACTGATGGACACCGAAGAGTCAAACTCTGACTACCTACTATGTAGGGGACCAGGTGGCTACGAGGGTCACACAGCAAAGGAGGAGCAAACAAGGTGTGTGACTCACCTGGTGCAATAAAAGCGCACGTCCTCCCACCAGGGGTGGAACTTCATGCCTTATCCCGAGAATTACCTTTCAGTAGTAGATGCATCCTGTCAGTTATGCAGGAGTACCGCTTCTTGAATCCCGGTGCTTCTAAAAACAAACATTTTTTAGGCGGACGTGCACAACGCGGCTCGTAGCAGGAGCGAAGTACCACCTGGGCACTAAGGGCGCACCATGCAGTGGTCTGTGACTAAGAACGTGACCTAGATTTCCGGTCCAGGGTGACGCTTAGTCCCCGTGCTACCTAGGGTTAGTGGAAATCAGGTTGGATGGGCGCTACTACAGCAGCTTGCGTTGACCTGGTTTTAGAGACCACGGTTACTAAGCAGGTTTTGGTTCCTGCAGTGCTACGAGTCTGGTTACGTCCACGCTTCGATGGCCGCACACTCACACGGCAAGAGTCCCCGGAAGAGAATGACTTTCCTTTGGGTACGAAGATAGCCGTTTCCCGTTCTAGACGGCATTTCAAGTAGTAGATGCCTCCCGTCTGCCCGAGACCTGGGTTCAGACGTTCGGGAAGAGAAGATAAAGGAAGTGGTCTATAGGAAGTGACCTTCTGGGAGATACTGGCCTAGATACGAGATAGCGCATCCGGATTCTGTTCGAGCCCTTACCGGAAGATGACTAGTTTAAGCAAATTTAAAAATATGCTTTGGGGTATGGGGTTACTACCATAGAGGCACCTGTGACTGGTAGTTCCCATTTTCAGGCGTTAGCCTGATTTGGGGCAGGACATTGAAACTGCAATCTCTTATTACCATCACCTTAGGGGAGCAGAAAGAATCAGACAGAGTTGAGGGACAGTAAGCGGCAGGTACGTAGTAGGGAAAAAAATTTTTTTGAATGAAGTCTGGGGTCCTTGTGGCTGACTTTGAAGATGATGGAAGTGTACAGTTGGAACATAACCTCAGTTACAGTGAGGTATCTCAATCTCTTACTTGGAACGGTATCAGGGGCGTCCTTCTGGAACCCCGACCTAGCAGTCTGGGAACAGCGTGCGGGCTTCGGCCTTTCCTATAATGCGTTGATGTGAGCTTGGCTTCAAGACCGTCTGAGAGTTCGATTAACGCTCAGGGTGGTATGGCAAGTGCAGGTGGAGACTTGATCTCCAACAGGGGCAGGATACACGGTTGAGATTTCTCTACCAAACACAGACGTCACGACTGTTAGGGGACACACACAATTGGTAGGAAGTAACCCCCACAGCTCTTGATGAATTACAGTCTACTTCAGTGGTGGCGGCACATATTCAGGGATTGCTCTCTCACCGGGTGCAATAGATTCATGGATAGCAGATGCACAAACAAACGAATGGAAAGACTGCCATTGGCAGAAATAGGAAAGGTACCTGGAAACAATGCTTCAGAGAACTGGAGGGCAGGGGCCATGCCCGGGTTCTGAGGCCAAGCGGTTGGCCAAAGTAGACTTAGCGTGGTTTTGCATAACTAGGTGGTTATTTCCTGTTACATTTGTTTGTAGTATCAAGCAGATAAGAGACAAGCTCTCATGCAAATCCAGTTTAAGCAGCAAGAAGATGAGCTGGCTTAGACAAGAGAGTAACACAGTGCACCAGAGCACCCTCCCTCTTCAGGATTCTGGACGAACCCTTCCCTGCTACGCAGTTTTAGCAGGACCTAAAGTGAGCGACTAAAACGTTGAGCCATGACTGTTGCGCCGCTGCTATGTCTGGTGCTAACGACAGAGGAACTCTGCCATGAGCGAGCTACTGCAAATAGTTGAATGTTCCAAAGAATACTTTTGCAGTAACAAGCGGGAAGCAGAGTTCCTCTGGAGTCTATAACCATCCCAGAACCCTTCGTTTGTCGGAAAAAAGGAAGTTGTAAGGCGCTTATCGTCTAAAGGAGAAACAATGACGAGAAGAGGGGAGGCTGCTCATGAGTTGAGGCAGTGATGACGTAGTAACTAGGGGGCGCAGCATTAGAAAAAACATACAGAGGCGAGTTTTTTAATGACAGAGACAATAAAGAGCAGAGGAGAACAGAGACCAATAAATAGAGAAGATTAGACCAGTAAGATGAGCGGAATGAGAAGTTCTTACCTGTCCTGTTCATGAGTGTGACGACTCTGACAAGTCCTCCTGAAGAGGTGAAGCCCCGGCGAAGGCTGGGAACGCGGGTCTTGGTGCTAACGACAGAGGAACTCTGCCTCCCGCTCGCTACTGCAAAAGTATTCTGTGGAACATTTAAGTAATTGTTACTTAGGTGGTCCACCCCCTCTGTGGGTAGAGTACTAAGACCCTCAAGCTCGTGGTCTTTTGAAATCAAATGTCCTTCTACTTAGGACGTTGCAGGATTCCCTGAACCCAAATAGCTCGCTAGTGACTTCCCTAGGGTACTAGCCTCGTCATGGGGTCACTATCCGTCACCAAAATAAGGGCTACTTCCAGTCCTCGCGACTCCGCCCTTTCATTTTCCTGGCATCCTTCACCACAGCTTGTGTGCCAAAATTGGAGCACCTTCGGAACTAAGCACACTGACTCATTTGTGATGGGTAATTCTACTATGGTGGAGGCACTTCCCCCACAGGAATGGGGGAGTATATACCTATGTAAGAGCATGAGCCCCATTGGGTCGAGACTCACGCTTCACTTTAGAGCACTCTCCTCGTTATCATGCATATATCGCATCGCGTCCCATCCAATGCGCATGCTGGCTACTAAACTGCCAGCCATGCACTGGCTGCATTAACCATCCCCCATGTTACCTAAAGACTATTATCCGCCTAGACCTTGATTTAATGAGGTATATACCTAATGATGGATTTTAAATAAATTGGACTCTCTGAAAAGCTTCTCAGGTCGCCTAATGAAGAGCTTTCCAAAAGTAATCAAACATACGAAGTATGTAACGATTTTAGCTCTTGTGAAGCAGCTATCAAGATGTAAAGGCAGTTAGATCCCTGGCCTAAGTAATATATGGTGTCAAGTTTGCTTATGGTGATAAACAGCGCGAGTTCCAGCATTCACAAGCACGATTCTTGCATTCCACTCACATATGACTAGCTATTGGTAATGCTGTGTGAAAGTTTCATTTTGAGTGGTAGGTTTTGAAGAAGCTATTTGGTCATTGATAATTTGGTACTGTATGGGGTTCATTTTTGTTATGGCACATGCATTGTGCAACTTTAACTGATTATTAAAGCAATGTATTTAAGTAATGACAGCCGACCAATATCCTGAAAATTTGCTGCTTTATGTGCACTATTCTCACTAGTTGAAAAATTGAAATATTTGTCTTTGAACAATTCTTGCTTCATGTGCAGTGGTAGATACTAGAAAATCACTGATGAGGTAAAAGACAGTGCATTTTTATTTTCCATATAAACAGAACATTCTATGGTACCATTGGATGTCCCGTTTGAGCCCATTTTCTTGTGGTGACACCTTGATGAGCACAGATTCATCAAGGTTAACTTAACAAATGTGATATTTTCCCCCTTGCTAATATGGTCCTGAGATTCATGAAGAGCTAGTTTCAATTGCCTGTGTTGATGGAGCGTGTGTTGTTGGCCAACTTTGTGCTGCTCTTTGTGCTCTGCCAAAGGCAGCAGGTAGCCTACACTGCCAACTTGCTAAGAGCTCCTTTCCATGCAGAAGATTTCTTGTCTGCTCTTCTCTTCTGCTTCTTTGTTTTAGAGATAATTCACGGTTAATTCTCGATAGTGGTATTGCACTGACCACTGGTAAATATTTTGTTCTGATGGTAGCTACTGCATTTCTATCCAATAGGTAGTCTACTGCCATTTATCTTTCCCATTGCAAATAACTGGAGCTACCTACTACCTAAACTTGATCATTCCAGGCACTGTTAGCAAATCATGTGACATTCTGGTTTTGGATGTAAGTTTCATTCATAAAATTTCACTATTTTAGTCCTTTCGTTTAATTATTGTAAGCTTTTTACTCTGTCTAGTAGCTAGGTATTATATTTTTTGTAGATGGGATGGTCACTATAGGGCTCTTTTTTTTATTTTTTATGGAATTATCCATACCTACATGCATTAAGCTTAAGCATCATCCAGTCCTGTACCTATGTGCCGTGTATAGCTGTAGTTACCTAACTACAATAGTGAAATTACTTTCAGATATTATATTTACTGCAGCCCACATCAATGATTCTCATATCATGTACAAACACAGCCGTGGTGGAGGAGGTGGCAGAGGCCGTGGCTATGGAGGCAGCGGTGGCTACAGTGGAGGTGGTGGCGGCGGCGTCGGTGGAGGGGGCATGAGAAGGAAGAGGTACGATGATGATGATGACTACAATGCCGGTCCACGAGCCAAGAGAATGAGGGGCGGTCGCGATGACGGTGATGACGGCGGCGACTCCAAACAGGGTTTGTTTATGGGCCTTTCTGTTGTCATTACAGTTGTGAGCTTGTTAGTCTAGGTAACTAAAAATACTTGACGTTTTCAATTAGCTAACTACTCAAAAAAACTCCTTGGCATATGCCTGTATATTTGTTTCAATGTTTGCAGCTTACATGCAATTTTACTGCGTGCTGCACTCAGTTTATTAGCTATCTCACTTAGCCTATATGAATGTTATTTGCTGAATTATCTACCGTGAATTTACTCAATACCTGAACTTTTTTGTTAGCTAAACCACCTTCAAAACATTAGCTATAGCTATATGAGAAATTTGGTACCACTGTACTTTTGTTAACATAGCGAAATACTCTGTCTGTTATTATATTGTGTTTATACTAAAATGAAGAATCTGTTCGACATTAGCCTTGTTCTGAGCCTTGATTGATACAGTGTTTGTTCTCTATGCACTGGTGATGAAAGACATTGCCGTATATACCTACCTAAGTTCATTTATTTACTGCTGTTTGCCGTTCAGTTAGTGGTCGTTAGAGAGCGAGCAACAGCAATTACGAGATTTAGAAGACTACTTTGCTGTTGAGTTGGTAGCTATATCAAATTATTTATTTATTTAATAGGTATAGTAGCAAAGGGTAGCTAACCGTACCAGACTAGTGTGGTGTCTGTTTAATTGATTCCTGGTGGTATTGGCGATGGCAGCAACAGCAACAAGAGATAGCTACCTAATACAAAATTTAGTTGATGTATTTTTTGACATCTAAATTTATTTTATTTAGGTTTTGCAAATGGAAGTGGCTACCTTACCAGATCAATTTGTTGAAGCGTCACTGCAGAGTGGCCTTGATTCACTCACAGTGGGAGCGTAAACGTCTGATATGAAATCTAAAGACGATTCACTCCTCAGGGGGCATAGGATGGGCCATAGGGTTAGGTTAGTTTAGGTTCACCCATCCTATGTTATGGGGCCCGGCGACCCCAGAGGGCCCGAGTAGGTTATCTCAGCCATTAGCTATGCCTTCGGGACGTCTCTCTTTCGTACCCACTTTGCTTCCTTCCCAATTTCATACTCCTACTTGCTCATAATTTATTATTTTCTTCCTCTTATTTCCCAACTTGCTGTTCCCCTGCGCGTTGATCCTTGGTAGGAACACCTTCGTGCATGGGTTCCCCGTTTCTATCGACATATTATATGTCCCTTGCTCTTTCCTCTGTGATATCGTTCTGCTCGGAAACTGAGGTTTAAACTTCCTGACTACATTTAACTGAAAACGAGTCAGGTCAATTTCTGTCACCGTGGGAAAACATTTTACATTTACATATCGAGAGGCGCACTTGGCGATCAGGTTAGCATAAAATATAGAGTTGAATTAACTGTGAGAATGCTACCAATGGCGTCAACATACATCGTCGACGTCGCTTAGCACGTTATTGTATAGCTAGTTGCTACATGTTTCTCTCTTTCAGGTGGCGGCTATGGAGGTGGGAGCAGCAACAGTGGGGGGCAGCGTGTTACAGGCAGGGACCGGTCGCCTGCTCGCTCTTCGTCTCCCTACCGCTCATCAATGTCTTCTTTTTCCTCGAGTAGCATGAGGTTAGGGATTGCTTTTATGCCNTGTCATCCTCTTCTTCGATTAGTATGAGGATAGGGATTGCTGTTATGCCCCTTGGTAAGTCATCTTTGTCGTCGATTAGCATCATTAGTATGAGGTGAAAGATTGCACTTATGCATATAGTTGATACTAGCTACTTCCTAACTACAGGGTATGGCAGTATTTTAACATCTTTCTATTGAGGCCCATCCTTCTACATTGACTACTGCTTGGTGCCAAACTCGTCAGTTCAACTTCAGTCTATATTTAAGATCGACGTATAGCCTATTGGTAATTTGGCATGGAATTCGATACTGGAATCCATGTTTGTCTCTGCAGATCTGTAGGTGTTGATGAATGCTTCTTTAGCTGTACATAGTTTATTATTCCAGTTGAGATTTTGAGTTAATAAAAGCTTGAACACTTTTATTATGTACAGTTGTTACATATTTCAGGCGGGACAATCACTCGAGCAACACCAGCAGCGGCTACAGCAGCACTCCGCAGCAGCAGTCACTCTATAGCGTGCCCCCTCCTAAGCTCAACTCGAGCCATTCTGCTCCATTGGTGTGTTGTCATTTGTCTCTACTACCTTAGAGCCAACTTCGGTTAGAAAGAATAATTATCTCCGCCAAGGAGGTTATGATTTTGTTATGTTTGTCTGTCTGTCCCTTTGCCTGTCACCAAGATTGGTCACAAAGTTATGTACGGATCTTTACGAAATTTACGGGGATTGTTAGGCATGTTAAGGGGATCGTTTAGGCGAAAATGGTCAAAATTATCAATTTTCTGTTTTTTGCTCAAAAAGTGTCTTCAGGTATGGGGGCATTACGTCCTAAATTTTTAGGGGGCTAGCGGCACTAGA
>LQNS02000210.1:9856438-9878977 GCA_001587735.2 Parhyale hawaiensis
CCCCAGACAGGTTAAAGTGGGTGAGAGCCACCCGCCCACGGGGGCAAGAGGCTAGTGGAAGTTGAACTTCCATCCGGCGTCTAAACAATGCACTTTCGCCTCAACTAACGTTTCAGTTAGCTCAAGGCGAATTATTTTGTCTGTCCACCCAATAAGGGGTCGAAGGAGTTGAGCAATGTTGATAATTTTTTTGCAGGGAGTTTGGTGGGTTTCCCTCGATGTGACCCATGCCAAAAAACTGAGAAAAACTGGCCATAAAAAAATGACGGTGATAAAATTTGTTCTCCACCCAAAAACAGGTAAAAGGAGTTGAGCTTTGTCTATGATATTTTGGAGGGAGTCTGGTGGGCTGCCCTCAATGTCACCCATGCAAAAAAGAACTGAAAATAGGATTAGCTGGCCATAAAAAATGACGGCAATGAAATTTGTTCCCTAAACAAAAATAGGTAGGACTTGAGCTATCTTCATGATTTTTTGCAGGGAGTCTGGTGGGCTGTCCTCGATGTGATCCATGCCAGAAAACTAGGAGTAGGTGGCCATAACAAAAAGGACAACGTTGAAATTCACTCCCACCGCGGGTGATTGTCTTACGCCACGAGGCGTTCTAGTTTCCAATGATGCGTCTCCGGTCACTGTGCTCACTGGGGAACATTCTATCGGAATCTTGGCTATTTGTTCTCAGGTTCACTTGGGAGGCGGGAATAGCCGAGTATCGTTTGATCTATGCCCTTGTTCTGTTTGTTTTTCTAAACCGAAGTACAGTGAGGAGTCGGTTCTGCGGACATTCCTCTGAAGTAGGACACTTATTCAAGAGCCTTTTAGCGGACCAATTGTGTACTATGAACTCGTCCATGACAGCGCTCGAGGCCCAGTTCAGATTTTAGAGTAAAAGTGTATAATTATTACTAAATTCATTTAGGCCCAATGTTTGTTCGAAGTAGTGTTTTACCTTGACGTCACTTATTTACTAGCGTGGTGATATCACGTTGGAGTGATCCTTCTGTTTTGGTTGGTGCACGTTTCATTGATTGAGGCGTATCCCGTGTCGTCCGACGACAGTCAAAAAGGCTTTGGTTTGTGGCTGTTTGTTTTTTCTGTGTTATTGCCAGCAACTCGTTACGAGTTACTGTGTATACTGCTTGTTTGAACAGTTCCTGCGCCCATAAAACCCTTCATTTTTATCCTCGTCTCACGACCACTTTTCTTTTTCAGGACATGCAAGGAGCCTTCCAAGAAATCTTCGACGGCAAAGAAACGCCTCAGCTTCGCCGATCAACTGCCAATAGTCAATGTGTCGTAGCCTGTCTCTTACGCGGCATTCGTGCCAAGCTTCTCGTGTCCCTCGAGGTCGCACTACGTGGAGAACAGCCTCAATGTGGTTATGGATGCGCAAATGGGCCTGAAGCTGCGCCGCTACTTTAATCTCAGACCAGCCGTGAATTATCGTGTTGTGATGCAATATTTGTTTTGAAACTTCATGTACTACAGTTCCGTATAAATTTGATACGAAGTCGTCGAATCTGTGGCTAATATGTACATTTATCAAGGCTTGGCAAAGTGTATGTATGTACATATCGGCTATCACCTAGCCCCTACTATAGGATTTGCAGGCGTATTGGTACGAATGTCTTCAGTAGATTAGCGTTCCAATATGTTTTCCTAACTTGGAAGCGCCGCCTGCCGTGTGTATGACGCTGTACCGTGCGCGCCCTCAGTTAAGTCTCAAAAAATTATGCCTGTCCATTCCGTTGTACGGCTAATGAACTAGCTTCATTTTAGTGTTATGTTTTGCATTCAAGTCTTGATTAATCTTCTTCATTCTCATTAATGTTATGCGTACGCCCCCCGAACTCAAAAAAAATGAAAGCGTGTTTCATGATGCATCTATTTGAATTTGCACGATACAACTCCTGTTGTATATAAAGTCATTTGAAAAAAGCTTCGTCTGTGACATGTACTTCACTTTAAAGACTATCAAGTGAAAAACTGCACGTGATAGAGAAAGTAAACGGTTGCGCTTTTCGCTCATTTGCGTTTCGAAGTCTTCAAGCGGTAGCACTTTAGCTGTAAACATTTCTAGACAGCACCTGAACATTATCGTTTCAAGTTCTCATGTACTCTACGAGACATACATTCCTATAATGTTTTAAGCATTCAGTGTATATATATTGTTTCTGTGAATTTTTAGTTATTTAATGTATATATTCTAATATTTAGCAGTGTATCACAAAAGCTGATCTTTGCTCATGTAAACAAATATTTGACAGTCGACAAGGTATGCGTTCCGAGCACTCAAAACTTTTCAATTGTCAACATTTATTATAGCTACTTGCGTGTCATTTGTTTTACATTCTTGTATCACGACCTGCCGCTAGGAAAAAAGACAGATTATTCTATAGTTTAGGCCTCAGTTACCACAACTAAGGTGTTCTAACAGAGGAAACACGGGACAAAGCTATAGGATGTCGATAGGAAAGAGACATCCATGCACGAAGGTGTTCCCACACAGGATCAACGCGCATGGAAACAGCAAGTCGGGGAAAAAAGAGGAATAACAGAAGAAAGTCATATCAGTAAGAGTATGAAGCCGGTTTTCCGTACCCCTTATCAGCTCACAGTGTGTCCCGTCAAATTTGACCCTAATGGAAGTGCCCCGAGCCTCCGTTTCGACTCATTTCAGCAGTGCTACTCCTACCAAAATGTTTCATTGGTCTTGTAAACCCTTTAGTGCCTGGTGTGAGCGTTTGCTGACGTTACAAGTGGTGCTCTTCCTAGGAAGTGACGTTCGATTCAGGAACTGAAGAGTTATTACGGAAGTGCAAAGACGAGACGCTAGTTCGTTTTGAGTCCCGATATTTTCAGCAAAGTAAAATTTCCACTTTCGTGGAAGTAGCACTAATTGGCCGTTTTACTCTCCACTGCCTGCTGCAATCAATAAATATGCGTCATTGTCGAAACCTGCTCCTGGCCTCTCCTAGACTGACGTCACAACACTCGTAACCCTAATGTAATGAAACGTTTCGAGTTTTATTTCGTGTCCGCTTCTTAACGAAATGGGCCAAAAATAGGCCAGGTTGGATTTTGTTATTTAGTTGCGTTTTCATGGAGATCGGTAACCGGGCTGCAGAAGATGGCGAAAGTAAGATCCTTATCCTTTCATCTGGATGCTCTTCTTGCTTGAAACACTTTTTGATGTCGAAACAAAGATATTTGGTGCTTCAAGAGTCTGATTTTAAAACTTTTTCTCTCAGGTCACGTCGTTTAAATTCAGTAGATGATCAACGAAGTGATGAATTATCACGGGGCAGTAGACAATTATTTCTTCTAGCTTGTTTCTTTCTTTGGCAGAGCAGTTTTCGCTTCATAGGCCAGAATTTCAGCACTTCAACGAAGCAAATATTTGAGTTTGCAAGACTGTATCATGGCTACTTTATGCTCACGCTGAATATAAGCTGACTGGAGTTGCATTCTCACGCACCCAAGGGTCCCGAGTGCCTTCTCCGCAGGGGATGTAGTTTCTGGCCGCAGTTCCTGCTGACGAGGTTAGTTTTGTAAAGTTAGGTAGGCTCTCAATACTTCCCCTTCTGTTTCGGGAGGTGGGCTGCCGATCGAGGTGGCTAACCTATTCCCGCTAGACTTCTACTTTCTTGTATTTAGTTTCCTTGCCCTGTGCGGCGTAACTGAGCGACAGCGTTCAGCCGCGCCCGGGGGTTGGAGATGCTCAACTTGCGCCTTTTTCCTGTCAGAAGCGCACTGATCACTCTTGAGACCTACCGGCAGAAAAGCCGAGACAGAAATCATTGACAATTGAAAACGCGCCCTAGTCGGCGCACGAGCCTATGGTTAAACACAGGAATAGTTCGGCGCGATATAGGCAATATCCCACTGAAGCGCTAGTACACACTACTACTTCTATTACTGGAGTTGCATTCAAATTTATTGCAGCGCTTTACTGAAAATTTTACTTCTGTCTGTCAGTATAGAAGACGCACATGAAACGAGAAAGGAAAAGAGAGAACTAAGGATGAGAACACGACCAAGGATCAATGAAGAAAATGAAGCATGTCAAAGAAGAGAAGATTCCGCAGCGGCCTATATTAAGCAAACATATCGATTATTGCGGGAATTTTTCAAGCACGGGTCCACTAGTTTAGTTATATTGATTATTATTTTGAGTAATTTAAGCCTCCGTTTCCACTGCGAAGGTGATCACGGATCTCAGAGAGAAAGAAGAGGCATAAAGCATGTTGACAGAAACGCGGAATCCCTACACAAGGGTATAACCACACAGTATCAACGCGCCGGAGCGCGACGAGACTCCGACCGACAGCATCGTTCGAGCGAGCGGCGTACGTCCTCACGGGACCGGGGTGCGGACGGGGGATGGGCCCCGTTGCTTGCGGGCCCCGGCATGTCCTCCGGACACCGCACGGGGTCCTCGCCAGCTGCGGTGACCCTGAGGGCGTGGAACGATGGAGACAGGAAGAACGACAACTCCCCAATGCAGACGGTGATTACAGCACGCGACAGCCCCTATTCCTTCCATAACACGGCAGGAAGAGGCTCGAAACAGGGAACATAGCAAATGAATAAAATATTACAATGGAATATAAGAGGCCACATGACCAACAAAGATAACCTGAGCCGTTTGATGGTACTGCACCAACCTATATGCGTATGTTTACAGAGACCATGCTTGGTTATACCAAGCCTCCTTCGCCTCGGAACTATACTGCTGAATGTCTTTCTCCTACCCAGGATCACGTCCCTGGAAAGAGACTCGCTATCATCACTAAAACAGAGTCTCTGTGCCTGAGGGTGCCACTTAACACACCCTTACAGGCCATGGCCGTGCAAATCAAGTAACGAGACACGGCCACCACTATTTGGAATCTGTATATTCCTCCGAACCAAGTAATCCACATAGCAGATATCACTGGACTAGTGGCGCAGTTGCCTCGTCCTTTCCTATTGTTGGGCTTGGTTGTCGAGCGCTTGCTCAGAACTACCGATTTGTGCCTCCTCAATGCAGGAGCACAGACTCATTTTGACATACATACAGGAACTACCTCCGCGATAGACCTTACCCTCTGCACGCCGGACCTTCCTGTCTCCCAGTGGACTGTGACTGAGTACACCCACGGGAGCGACCCCTACTGTGTGTGCACCAGTTTTCCGGACTTTCAAAATCATGATTCAGCACCACGGTATATCCTCCGGCGAGCCGATTGGGCTACCTTCGAAGCCTTGAACCAGATAGAGGAATTAGATGAACACCTACCTGTCGACCAGATGGTGGATCACTTCACGGGTGACCTGATGAGGGCTGCATCAGGGGCCATCCCCATATCCAGAGGTGGAGCTGCTCTTCATAGAGTTCCATGGTGGAACGACGAGTGCACGCGAGTATATGCGGAGAGAGACTACTCTGACGTTACCAACGAAACAGATGCTTGGCCAATAAAATGACATATTGCCGCGCACGTGCGCAGGCACAGTTTACCCTGCACGAGGCCCGGAAAGCGTCTTGGAAGGAATATACAACTACGCTAAACGTTAATACTCTAATGAGCAAAGTCTGGCAATGTGTAATAAGATGACCGGAAAACCACGCGACGGCCCTCCTTGTATAAAAGAGAATGGCTAGGTGATTGTGGAACCTGACCAGGTCGCCGACCGTTTGGCTCGACATTTTAACAGTGGCGCCTCGTCACTGTACTACCTTTCATAAAACCAGATAAACCTCCCACGGAAGCAAGTAGCTACCGTCCTATTGCGTTGACTAGCTGCCCCGGAAAAATCATGGAGAAAACCGTGAACACCCGTCTGGTGAAATTTCTAAAAGCCAACAAGCTCCGCTGCAACGTGCAACACGGTTTTCGACAGTCCCGTAGCACCACCGATGCCATCATGCGTATACAAAATTACATCATGGAGAACAAGACACCTAAGGGACACACTATCTGTGTCTTCTTCGATCTTAAAAAGGCATACACGGAATACTCTTACAACTACATAAAATAGGCATAAGAGGTAGCATGGCCTATTACTTACGGCAATTCTTGAGCGTGCGACGTTTCAGGGTCAGAGTGGGAAAGGCCTTCTCGCCTGTGATGACGCAAAATGAGGGGGTTCCGCAGGAGAGAGTCATTAGCTATACCCTATTCCTACTAGCAATAAACGACATCATAGCAGACCTTCCCCAATACGTGTACGGGTCACTATACGTAGATGACCTGATGCTATACTCGTCTTCACTCCATCTGGAAGTTCTACATCGACGATTGAAGAGAGCCATTGGACGCGTTTTTAATTGGGCGACCGACCATGGCTTCGCCTTTTCTGCTGCCAAGACCTCTGCGCTTCACATCAGGCGTGCCAGAGATGTAATGTTACCCGAACTCGAAATGTACAGTTAACGGATAAGCTATCACGAAGAGGTGAAATTCCTCGGAATGATAATAGATAGAAGACTGTCCTGGAAACCCCACATCGAGATGCTTAGAAAACAATGCATGCGTAGGCTCAACCTACTCAAGCACCTGGTGACACTGTTGTGGGGCGCCGACCGGCAAACCCTTCTATACCTCTATCAAACCCTTGTACGCTCGAGACTAGACTATGGCTGTGCCAGTCTCCTCGCTGAGAGTGGCGAACCCTGCCTGCAGCAGCGCAGGGCGCAGCTTACCTATCAGTACTTAGCCCGCTTAAAACAAACCTCCCGATCCCCGGCCTGTGACAGTGTGTGCCGAGACCGGCAGAGGGAGCCGACTTTCCGTACACACTTCCCTCCAGCGACTGTGAAGCCCTCTCCTTCATAGCGGAAATCAAGCCATTGAAGGTGGCCTGGGTCCTGTTCAGAGACAAACCAACCTGTAGTAGTAAAAAACTTTTACTAACGCTTCAGCGGCACACTGCCTATATCGCGCCGAACTATTCCTGGCAGGTGGCCCTGTCGGATTTGCCGCGGCAACCCGTACAGTCCCCTACGAGACTATTACCCACTAATCAAGCGACACCTACGCGAGCTATGGCAATCCCAATGGCTAGAGCAGAGAAATAATGAACTACGAACAACCTAAGAAACCGTCCGACAGTGGCACTCGTCAAATAGCGACGATCGCCGAATGGACGTCGTACTGTGCCGCCTACGTATTGAGCACACGAAACTCACTCACGACTATTTGCGGATGAGGCGTCCGCAACCCTACTGTGATGACTGCGTCGTACCTCTCACTGTCTTGCATTTAATGGTCGTGTCCCACTTTCTCTAACGAGCGGAGGGAATGCTATCCGGACCTGCATGGTCGGGATGTCGACTCCATCCTCCGAGGAATGATTTCTGAGGGACCTCGCGGCCAATTTAATAGCAAGACTCAAGACTTTTCTTACCAGATGTAACTTCTCTCACAAACTGTGATGAATCCATTACGATAAATGCTATAGTCAAGTACGGCTCTGCCTGTTTCTTTGCGAATTACATATACTCTATGTAAAATTAATAATGATAATGTTCTCCTAACTACTTTATAATATATAAAATGAGATGAATTCCGCGCCCTAGCGGCGCACGAGCCTATGGCAAAATACAGGAATAGTTCGGCGCGATATAGGGAGTGTGCCCCTGAAGCACTAGTAATTAGTTTCTACTACTACTACTACTACTACTCATCACTCATCAACGCGCATGGGAATAACATGTGGAGAAGGAAGAGGAAAAGCAAAATAAAAAATCTTATCAGTAGGAGCAACAAAAAGGAAAGAAGTAGGCACAAAAATAAGGGTCATGGAATACGTCGACAGAACGTGGAATTAGTTATAGTCATTTGTTTAAGCCTCTGTTTCCGCAAGATTATCATGATTACCATCATAATAATATTTTCCCGACGTATCTGATACAAAGACTAGATAAGAGAGATCCAGTTTCGTAGTCTAGTTGAACAGGTGAGTTCTGTTAGTTTAGTAGTCGTCAGGTGCAACACTTCTGGCAGGAAATAAAAGGCGAAGCAGCTCTAACCTTACACGACTCTGTGACCGAATTCGCTCAGCCACGCGGCACAGAGCAAGAGACGGCAAACGAAAAGAGAAGACTAAAGGAACAGCTGTGCGAAGGGTCCCTTCCGTGGCCCCCACACGAGAGCAAATAGGAGACCCATGGTCGTTTACTACCATTCGGCGGCCCACCTGGCGGAACAGTAGGGGAACTACGGTATAGAGAAACTACTTAACTTTACAAAACTAACCTGGCCTGCAGAACTGCGACATCCTCTGCGGAAAAGGCACTCGGGTATGAGTATGAATATGGCAAGCAAAATGGGCACTAAGGACAGATGTCCGAAGGCCTAGCTAATGGCTAAGATAACCTGCAAGATTCCTTGTGGTCGCTGCCCCCCATAACATAGGATGGGCGATCTTAACTAACCCTGTAGCCGTAGCCAACGGACCACCCTATGCCCCCTGAGTAAGATAGAACCTGGAACGCACAAAGGATCACGCGCATGGGAATAGAATGTTGGGAAGGAATCATCGGTAGGAGCATGAAATCGGAAGGAAGCAAAGCGAGTACGACGTCCTGAAGGCTTAGCTAAGTCAGGGGTAACCTATTCCCCTAGGGCGCTGTTCCTTGTATCATAGCAAGGACGAATCGAATTCGAATGCTTATGGCCCATCCTATGCCCCCTCAGAAGCACACAACACTCTTAAGTTAGTTATAGTTAGGAAGTTTAAGTCTCCGTTTCCGAACAGAACGATATCACAGAGGAAAGAGCAAGGGACATACATAGTATGTTACCTTTGATTATGCAAATACAATATTTACCTATTTTTCAGGTATCAAACTTTTAAGATGTTAAAAGTAAGTTAGTGCACAAGTATGGTTTAACTATAAAAACAATTAGAGATAAATGAAACGGAACCATTGCCCACGTTTCAGCAACATTTGCTTATCGCACGGGGTTCTGCTGTTACACCAGATTATGCAACATCGCTCTCTAGTCAACATGGGCAAGAAAAGCGGTCTAACCAGTGAAAAAAAAAAGTGAACTCGTTATTGGCTTCTGGCAAAACAACACTCGAAGTTTCCAAGGCATTTCAGTGTAATCACGGAACAATTGAGGCTTATGCAATTGAAGGTATGGTCAACCGGAAAACCCCGGATAGAGCCTCTACGAGGAACTTGACTTCTCAGGATATACAACATTTGAAGGTTTCTATGGCTAGAAAACCACTTGCTACAAGTAAGGCGATATTTGAAGACGCTGGAGCCTCAATACTAAGCAGAAAGACAAGATGTGAGGTTTTGCAGAAGCTAGGGAAAATGAAAAAGGGAATTAAACGACCACTTCTAACAAAAAACTCAAAGAAAATAGGGTCAAATGGGCTGAAGAGAACATGAAAACTGATTTCTTCAATGTCATATTTACTGACGAATGCAGAGCGCCTCTTGATAGCCCAGATGGATGGGTCCTCCATGACCGACCTCACCAAGCACGGCTTAACTGTCAACCAGGTGGTGGAGATGCAATGTTTTGGGCCGGGATAGTACGTGACACCCTTATTGAAGTGGGAGAAAGAGTTAAACTGAATGCAAAAAGGTACTGCATTTCTTGAAGCCAACTTGATTCCATGGCTTGATGAGCAGACTAACACATCCAAATTGGTATTTCAGCACGATAACGCTCCCTCACACCGAGCAAGGTACACTGCTAAGTGCTAACTGGCTTGCGTATGGAGGATTTAATTTAAAAAAGAATTATGACCTGGCCAGCGAATAACCCCGATTTAAATCCCATTGAGAACCTTTGGGCAATGATCAACAGGAAGGTCTATGAAGGTGGTCGGCAGTTTTCGAGCTAAGTAAGGCTGTGGAATGCAGTAAAAACTGCTGCAAATTTTATTCCACCATCTGAAATATCAAACCTGAAAAAGTCTGTTGATAATCGCCTGATAAAAATCATGAAAAATGGAGATTGCCTTGTTCAAAATTAACTTATGTTTACCACTACTGAACACTTATTTGTGTTTATTGAATTGTTTTGGTTATAATTTCTTGGCTTTGGACGTTTAATAACAATATTCCTGTTCACATGTATTTATTTGCTCTTTATGACATTTTTATTAACTTGCTGCATAATCTGAGGTAACAGTAAAAAACTCGTAAATAAGCAAATTGTTAGATAAACTTAGCAAATGGGTAAATGTTTATTTTACAAGTGCTGCTTAGATGTGCAACATAGCCATACATTTAGTTAATATTAATAGTTCAAAGTTAGACACTCATCTAGAAAAATGAAGTAAAAAAATTGTACTTGCATAAACAAAGGTAACATACTGTAGTATGCCAAGAGAAACGAGGCACCAATGCACGAAGGCGTTCCCACACGGGATCAACGCGCATGGGAACAGCAAGTCGGGAAAGAAGAGAATAAAGCATGAGCAAGTAGGAGTATGAAATCGGGTAGGAAGCAAAGTGGGCACGAAAGAGAGACTTCTCGAAGGAGGCCTAGCTAATGGCTGAGGCAACCTACAAGAGCCCCTGTGGTTGCCTAGCACCATAGCATAGGACGGACGAACCTAACACACTACACTCTTAAACAGCACTACATAAACCATCAGGGAAGAAGCTTCTTTTCTTCTAAGTCTTGGTTGAAAAACTACAAAGCCGCAAATAGATTGCCTGATCGTCCTTGCGAGCGTCACTAGGAATAGCTAAGTTCTACATAACATACTACCGCTGTTGATCACTACGTGATCTCTATAAAAAAACGAGCTGAATTTTCTTTGTGGTCAACCGTATGACGCCCCCTGTCTTTATAAAAGACGTTTCAAATTAAATTCGCTTCTTTTGTAAGCAAAAACTAAAATTAATGAGAACAGCGGTAGCTTTCACTTTGCCGTAGTAGTAGTAGTAGTAGTACAAAAATTTCACTAGCGCATCAGGGACACAATGTCTATATCGGGCCGAACTATTCCTGTGGCTTAACAGAGGCTCGTGTGCCACTAGGGCGCGAAGTGCGTCTCGTTTCAAACTGTCAATGTTTTTGTCTCGGGCTTTCTGCCGGTAGGTCTCAGATTCTAAGTCCCCTCAGGGGGAATAGGATGGGCCATAGGCCGTAGGGTTAGGTTCGCCCATCCTATGTTATGGGGCGCGGCGACCCCAGGGGCTCGTGTAGGTTACTTAAGCCAATAGCCAGACCTTCGGGACGTATATCTTTCGTGCCCACTTTGCTTCCTTCCATTTTCATACTCCTTTATTCTGATTTTCCTCTTCTTTCCCGACTTGCTGTTCTCATGCGCGTTGATCCTGTGAGAGAACACCTTCGTGCATGGGTTCCTGATAATGCTATCGTTATAGCTACTATATGTCCCTTGCTTCTTCCTCTATTAGATCGTCGTTGTAGAGACGGAGGCTTAAACTACTCAATATAATAATCTCAGATTCTAAGAGGTCACTGCGTTACTGATAGGAAAAAGGCGCAAGTTGTGCATCTCCAACCCCAGGGCACGGCTGAACACTTTCGCTCAGCTACGCCGCGCAGAGGAAGGAAACGATAAACAAGAAGTTAGAAAGCTAGTGGGAATAGGTCGGCCACCTCGATCAGCGGCCCACCTCCCGATACAGAAGGGGAAATATTGAGAGTCTACCTAACTTTACAAAACTAACCTCGCCAGCAGGAACTGCGGCAACCTGCAACATCTCCTACGGAGAAGGCACTAGGGAACCTTGGGGTTGTGAGGCCCAAATATCACTTTGCCGTAGGAATAACATCATTTCGGGAACAGATGTTTCAGTCATTCGCAGTTAATACGTTAATTTGGCCTGTTGCGTGTTACCTAAGGTTCTGAGCAACACCACCTTGCTGTAACAACCATTAGAAACATTAGGAAGCGCGAACAGAGCCCACTGGTCATAATCTGAATATACGACTAATAGAGGCACTGGACGGTAGCACACGATACTTCCAATAAGTATGCACGTTCTGTGAAGCAAGGTCCGACGCAAAGAAAATTAAAGTAAGCTTCTGAAAGTGGTTGCATCTCCGACGAGTAGCAGCGTGAATGCGTTCCGTGTCGAGGGCCTTCATAAATTTATGATCATTCTATAAGAAAAATGTGGGAATTCTTCAACAGGTATAGGAAAAATGACATTAAATTCCACGAGTAACTCCAAGCCTTTATTGCGCCTTCAGGTAAAATATATTACCATATAAACCTTAAAGGCCATCCAAGGAGACACTCTAAAGTGATCACTAAATTAACAAGCAGGACTCAGTGCCCTCAATTGGTTTCACTTCCAAATTTCAGATAAAAGCAGAAAGTATCACGAAGGTTTCCTTAAATTAATCCGTCCATAGAGCAAAATTCTCAGGAAGTCAAACAATTTCAGAACATCAGGATCTTTGTGGAGCAACTCAGAGACACTGTCACTCACAAGAACCACCAAATTCATTTCACCAGTCTAGAAACAGAAACGAAAAAGAAGTTACGAAAGAAACTCAATGCTGCAGTTAATAGTGAATAAAATTCGACCACTTAAAAAGCTTTGTTTTATCAGAGAGCACTAAAAGCAATCTCATGAGACCCTACACGTACTCAGATCCACTTTAAAAAGAATGATATGCTGCGCTTCATCATTAAATAAATAAATCTGAACTCCACAAAGAAGCCAAGTTTTCAAAAATAGTTCAATCTGAGGAATGCAATAAACCATTCGATCGATCATACAAGCATGAACATAACCACAATATTTTCCAAATATTTCAGTGAGCGAAGTAAGTCGTATGCGCTTTAGGTTTTCCGTTGAAATAAACTAAAAATCA
The DNA here is from genome assembly GCA_001587735.2 of Parhyale hawaiensis. NCBI lineage: Eukaryota > Metazoa > Arthropoda > Malacostraca > Amphipoda > Hyalidae > Parhyale > Parhyale hawaiensis. The sequence continues at coordinate 9,869,257 of LQNS02000210.1, forward strand.
CCGCCGAGACACAGACAACACTGCGTGACAGACCTTCGCCGGACGACCAAAAACAGCAATCGCTTTAGCGCTTCATGCGCAAAAAAAATTCAACACAAAATACTCAAACTTGAGAAAAATGTTTTTGAAAGTCGTATAAACGCCGACATATTTCTTGACACAGCCCCAGTTAAATCCACCCACAAACCTATGGCTTTAAAATATATACTGTATTCGACGTTCAGCTAGAAATGTAATCTAAGCAAGCCAAGTCAACAGAAATGAAAATATCTGTTCCTATACAACAAATGAGATCATCATGATTATACATACACAGTTCGTAACCGAATCTCACAGAGAAGAACATTACCGGCACAAATATACATACTGCCACAAGCGTAGTTCCATAGTCGAAATATCAAAAGAACGAAATACGCACACGAGACTCAACCGTGGATAGAGCATCCGGAAGGCAACGCTTGGCTAAGAAAACACCGTATTAGCAATAGGGTTCTCCGAATTAACGGCTGAAAATTTATTCTGAAAACAAAGCGAGACAGTTCACTTCCACCCATCATCCTTTTTCCCACTGAGCCAAACCCAATCAGCTGAGTAAGACTGCAATACGAACAAAATACATTGATCTTCAAAAGCTTTTACTTGTGATATTAGCAATGTGTAAATTGCAACCATTTTATGTTTTAGATACCACGTACGACGTGTGATCGTCCCCATCAGCAGCGTATGCCAAGAATGCGCCGACACTGACGGTACCAGGTGAGCACACAACGGGACTTGGGGAAACTCCTAGGCGACAGCTTAAACGCAAATAAAAGCCATTGAATTCCTTTCTAGTTTGTCTATAGGCCTTGCAGTCAGGCCAAATATGTCTACCGAGTACAGGTAAAAATGGCGTGTATTGGGACAAGTGAGGATGATCTCTTTATCTCTTACAATTGGAGGCAAACTTAATGTAGCAGTCTCTATGTGATTAAAAAGCTCAATTCGCTTTCAAAACGAGTCCTGGAAAAGTACATCATGAGTAACAACTGCAGCACCCACGAGAACGCTAAGTTTCATGAACCAAACTGGGTTTACTTTAAAAGACGAAGGCTTTGAAGATCATACAAACAGAATCTCTCGCGTAGAATGAAGAGTACCGGTAGGTTCTGTTGACATCAAATCCAAAGCTTGCTTCACATAAGCACTTTGCTTCAATTAACCAAAGCATTTGCTCTGTGTATGCTGAAGTTCGCAATATCGACATCCTTTTCCAAGCTGCAAGCTTACGGCAACAAATTTTTCTGGCATATATAGAAGGAACCGAGCTCAGACCTAAGCTTGTTTAATGGTTGCCAGTGTACATTTCGAGAGAAAATGGAGTGAAATTACCATGATGCAGCGAGCGCCAATCTACAGCGCTCACAAACTTGAGAAGCACCCAAGTGATGTAGATTAGAAGGCAGTGACGGTGACCATGGACAAAGGGAAACAAATGATCCAACTCAGAAAGTCCTCAGCGCATCGCAAGTGATATACTTAAGAAACGAGTTTATTAGTAAGCTCTGTAGAAAGGTATATGAATTTGAGCAACATCGATTTGCAGAACATCGCTAGCTCCAGCCGCTACGAGGAAAGTCAAACACATGGATAATATCGATTGCCAAAACAGCTTCTTGAATACAACTTTACCGAAACGGAATGATGTGTTAACTGTTTCAAGTACAAAAAACTTTCAAAAATAACAGATGAAAACGCATCAGGGCTGGACGGTCGTGGTCGCACTGCCGACTACCGAAGACTTTTAAAAGAAAAGGCTTTGCCAAGTGAAAGCAAAGGAGCCAACACTTGGCCAGTACAGATAATCTGACAAACTCTTCAACAAATAGAAGAAAAACAAAGGTATCGTAACAACAACCCCAGGCTTCAAGTGCCGATATCTTAAGTACAAGTCTTTACAGTCAGCAAATATTTTCCAAACGACAACAGGGCCCAAAGGGATAAAGCATCCTATACATATTGTACATTATTTATAATACCATTGGACAAGTTTTCAAAAATTCGCCGCAGATCAAACTGTACAAGTGTACATTTATAAATGAGTCTTGAAGATGAGCTACTTCCATCAACTCCAAACTGGATAAATCTTTAGAAATCTTAGGAGTTACAGCTATGGAAATGCAGTGACGGGCACCATCAATGCAATGCACATTCGACCCAACTAATAGACAACACTCGAACGCAATGTATAAAAGCAGACACGAGTATTTCATGAAAAAGAGAGCTTTACCGACAGATGTTGTCATAAAAATATCAGTAATTGCAGAGAAGCTCCACTGTCGTACAAGCTCAAGGAATATTAGATTAGTTAATCAGTGAATCAATCTAACGCGTACACGCTATTCCTTGCGACAAGTGATCCGACTTAAGAATCACCTTCTCTGCAGGAAAAGCAACCTTTCACTTACCTTTCATGAATAAAACGCCGACTATTGAGCTCAAATTACTTTCCCGGCAAACAAGCGAGAGTTTCTCATCAACAAATCATACGATCTCTGTGAGAAGAATATTCATCAGCTTCAATATTGCACTGAATACAACAATTTGTCACACTATGGCAATGTGGTCCCCTTCTTTTTCCCATAAAAGAAAAAAAAATACTACTGTTCTCTAAGTCACAAACCGAAACTATTATGCTACAATGAAATGCCTTGTTAGGACAGCGCACTAGCACGAAGAAGAAACCCTGGAACTTCACAAGTACAGAAACACTTGAAAAATAATAAAATTAAGCACACACCAGCCCAACAGGCACAGAACGAGAACACCGTGGGGCTGTAAATAAAACTAGAAATTTCAATCGCTGAACTGATTGCACAATTGTTTAGGTAATACATGGCTAATGCGCTAAAACTTTTGAACATTCTCAATAGGCCTAGGGCCGTATTTTATTCAACAGGTGATCAGGATCATACACGCAATGACTTTAATGTTCAAAAATGGCAGTGAAGATGTCACGCTCGTCACACATTCGTTGATGCAACTACGCCTAATAATCTTCAGGAAACTTACACCTGCCGACTTAACAGCAGACAATAAACAGATTTACGAACAAAAAATAATACAAATCATACGGTAATGTACGATTCCATGGGAATTATGTTCTTGGGTATGCGTATTAACCACCAGCCGGCGATTAAAAGAATATTGGTTACCTACCGAAAGACTAGAATTACAATTTCCCGATAGACCCCAACATACTTTTCAATCTCCTCTCCTTCACATTAGCCACGCTTTATGTTAAAATTGGGATAAAAATGTCGAGTGAGGGTAACTTTACGACTCTTAACTTTCTGCCACCAATATAATTTCATGTTAGCCCTTACGAGCAAATAATAATCTGGAAACGGAAAGCACCAGCTGACCGGCTCAAACCTCCATCGGTGGAGTGAAAGCGAACAAAATCGCTTTGGAAAAAAAAAACATTCATAAGTGCAAAAACAATAGCAGCATATTTCATACTAAGATGAGCTATAAATGACTATCGCCGGAAGTACCATAGATGATGACGTTTTTTGGTCATCGTCGCGAATACTATTGATATCTCCGAAGGTTGTATGAATATCCCGAAGGCAGTAGAAATATCCTCAAGGTACTATGGAAAACCGAGAGGTACTAGGAGAATCACCAAAGCACTAAGGAAAATCAAAGTAATTTTCTTCGGTAATAGAGCACTCTCGCGACTCACGGATATCTTCTCCGTACAGAAGATATTCCGAAGACCAGTACCATGGCATTTAGCAGCTAGCAACACAAATCCCGATCAATAACACTCCCCAGGAACTTAAATTATTACAAGTGATAGATATGAAGGCAAGAAACGTCCGCAGCAGGTAATATCAAGGGGGGGGGGTCGGTCAAGAGAACGAAACCCTCGCACACTATGGACAGAACATTTAACTTGGCATGTAGCACCTTCTACGACATCCCTGACGTTTCTATCATTATAAAGCAAAATGAAGAAGGCTCGTTTCGTATAATTAAATATACTTTTTTCTTAAATTTAGTGAAGTAAGAAATATTTGATAAGAGAACTCGGACGCAACAGAAGCGAGACCGCAGCCAACATTTGAAGGAGCCACCGGACAAACAATTAGGGTCGTCGGAGAATCAAAAAACCCAATTTAGCATCTGGGCGGCGGCCATAAATGCTGCTAGGGCAGTGACTGATCAGCCGACACGGCTGGTCCGGAACTTCTGCCAGATGCGCTAGCTTCGCCCTGCTGAATCAGGTTTCAGGCGTTAAAACCAAGTCTGTTATCCTTGAGGCTGCTAAAAATTCAGCTTTTGGGCATCTCAAGCACATTAGAGTCGCTACTAGCTAATACCTGTGACATGAATAGAATTGGCGAATAATAACACTTCGATATTATAGAATTGGCGAAACCAGTGCTTCTGTTAGAAGCTTCGAACAAGTCAAGCCGACTGGGAATAGCTCAACTCGACTCTGGCGAACCAACAGTTGTTAAGACATGGGATGGGGCCAACCCCACCCATGTCTTTACCTACGCGAAAAATTGCATTATATCGATGATAAATAATCAATTGAGTCCCAAGCACTAACTCGGCGTTCCAAGAGGAGAAACAGAAGCGTGTCAGGCAAAACGAGGAACACGCACATGGAGGATGACCCTTCAGTACTGATATAGCCTCAGCACGGCATTTCTTCCTGCAACCAGAAATGACACTAAATCGAAGGTTTTGGAAACCCACGGAGCATGCGTACAAAGTTTTTCCCCAGCATGAGCAAACACTACGAAACCAAACGACACAGTTTTGCAGCACGCGAAAATTTCATCTTCACTTTCATACGAAGCTGTGTAAAAAATAAACAATAGATCAAGGTCAAAGCAGTTTCATAACGCATAAATCGTGCCATTTGGCATACTAGTCGCAACCACTGCCCCATTGGTCCAATCAACAATATCCATGCTCCTACGTGCCGTTATTCGAGGCCAAGACCTAGTTGTAAAGCTGTCAGTTCCATCAATTAACCCAAAAATTTTCTATCGACACCATTTCCTTCTATTCAAATAGTTGAAGTGAAAACGTACCGTTGCAGCGTCGCTGAACACTCAACCCACTGCTACAATTATCATCTGTACACAAGCTGCCAAATCTTAAATTGTTACGTTGAGATGCATTTAACTCTATTTTGTGCCGAATTTAATATCATATCGCAGTCAGTGTACCCATTTATATTCTTGGTTTCCGATGCCGCAACTATTCTAATAAAGTGCTACTGGCACACACAGCCCGAAACTTCCTCGCTCAAAGCGACTGCAGAAGTCCACAGAGCACAGATTTCATCAACAGCAACAATAACTTATGAATCACTGCTGTAAGTTGTTCTACTAGAATAATAGGTGTGTTACAAAAGTAACCGCAAAGAACGAAGTCAACAAAAGAGTGTACATTTACTACCATCACCATTTAGACGACTGGTTGTACAAGTAGTGAAGGGATTTGCTTTCTGGCGCAGCTCACTTCATACTTGCCTCGCGTAGCACCATTTAGACAAATTTTTACTGCAGGTGCGGCGGGGGAAATTCTTAACAAAGGATTGTCAACCTCAATATTGGCAGAAAAAAAGGCGAGCAAACGAAGGAGGGAGACCATCGTCGACACATTTCAGGGAGACTGTAGAATTGCTCAAGTGTGCATCAGATCACAGCACACAGTGATAAGTAGTCTGGATAACAAAGGAATAATAGATAAGCGATTAGCCGAAATAGAAGCAAAGCGAACACAAAAAGAAAACGTCCAAAATACCCAACAATGGCGACGACTCACCATTCCAAAAACTCGACGGATAACCGAAGCCAACCCTATCTATACTTTTGAAGACGAGTCCCTAAATCTGAAATGCAAGTCGACGCGCAGAATCGGCCGTAATAGCCATCAAGAAGTTCTACAGCGAAAAAGAGAAAGGAATATTTGTAGTTGGAATAGGAAATTAGCATGAGAGTAAACGGCATAATTCTGTGGGTAAGTCGCCTGAAGCTGCGGCAGTACATTGGCGTCGTGCTGCCAACTACCCTACAGGCAGCGGCAGCAGCACACTATTGTCGTGCTGACAACTACCCTAAAGGCAGCGGCAGCACACTATCGTCGTGCCGACAACTACCCTCAGGGCAGTGGTAGCACACTAGCGTCGCACTGATAACTACCCTCAAGGCAGTGACAGCACAATAGTGTCCTGCTGACAATTACCCTCAAGGCAGTGGCAGCACAATAGTGTCCTGCTGACAATTACCCTCAAGGCAGTGGCAGCACAATAGTGTCCTGCTGACAATTACCCTCAAGGCAGTGGCAGCACAATAGTGTCCTGCTAACAACTCTGCCACTAATAAGGCAGCAGCTCAGCAAATGACGTGCACGAGGTAGCACCAATGGCGATGGAATGGGCCAAGTTCACCAGAACGAAAGAACATATCAATCACACGCACCACAGAGACGACGCCCATTTGGCCTTTTCTTCAATGGGAGATGATGTATGGATGATATGGCAAAAAAAATAAGACGGCACTTGCACGCTTTGGATCACAAGAATGAATAGGAACCAAAAAGTAGGTCAACACGTGAAGTGCGAAGCTTCGTATGAAGGAAACAGAGGTAATTTTATAAATAAAATCTCTAATGGTATAGAATATAATTTACTATTCTATGAAAAAAACTATTTTACAAGTTATGCTTAGTAACAAATTAAAAAAAAAATACTAAAACAGAATGGAAGAAAATGTTCTGAAATCGTAAAAATAGCTAAAGGCTACACAATGACTTGTGGTTCAGTTAAGGTCTCTGTCTTCCAAGTATCTGTACTCGAAGGTGAAGTTCTCCTTTTTTCGCTGCCCCCAGTTGCCGTAATCGAAGTAAATGTACGTGCCCTGCAGAGAGAAAGACAACAAACGGGTTAGTTGCAAGCTTAACACAGTTATTTCATTGCTTACCTATATAAGCAACATTTCAAATCAGGTCAATGGTAATCCAATAAGAAAAATAGAGAAAAAGTTCGCACCAGGTTCAGTTGCCTCGCCACAAACGCCTCTTTTACCCCTAGAAATACCTACAGTACAACAAACAGCTTTGTCAAGTAACACGGCCTGGTAGCAATAGGCTAAAGAAAACATTATATAGGAATTGGAAGTGAACTAGAGGAAAGAATTGCAAGAACCAAGGCACACGCTAAACGGAAGTGGTGGCTATTGGACAATCTGAGAAGATAATACATTAGTGTAGGCTTCCCCAGACACGATGCAAAACAGAAATATTACATGTAGACTTCTTGATAAAATTGGGAACTTCTGAATAAGTGTCGCTTAAAATAACGGCACGTTAGGGGAAGAAAAGGAATACAATACAAACGTTCAGTAGACGAAGGAAACATGCGGATACAATCTAGCCCAACCTGGTAGAAGTTGGCCTGTTCTAACCTAACCTGCTTTAATGTAGCTACCTACTGTAGTCTAACCTGTACTAATAAGACGTATAGGCCTACTAGCCTAACCTTACCTAAGCATATGTAAGTGCACGGGCCCAAAATGGAAGTTTCACGTTTTTTTCTAATTGCCAATTACAGAAAACCAGGCCTCGCCCACCTAACCTTAATTACATAAAACCTTCAACCTAACGTGGGTGATGTTTGGGCTCAACATTCCGGGCCACGCTGAAGCGCCGGTCATAGTTATTTTATGACAGGCAATATAAAGCCTTTCTAAATTTAGCTAACGTAACTTAACTTAATGTAACTTAACCTAACTAATCCTAACCTAACCTCATTTCTCATTGGTTAGTTTTCGGGCTCATTCAGCTCACGCATGCGCATACAAATACTTGAAAACACATAGCTTAGTACAATGTAATTCGGTTAACTGCACTATATTATAATGAACTTGAGAGCAAGACTTGCAACAGCTTAAAATGAGATGAGTTACCTGTTCGTATTCGTCAGTTATTGCCTTGGGCTCCTCGTGTCGCTGGAACCACATCATGTGTTTAGTATGAAATCTCCAGGACTGTTTCTTGAGAGCCTTAGCAGCGAGGTACTGCGCTTTGGTGCCTTCTAAGTAATAGAAGATAAAAAATAATGTCTCTGTTGACAACCTCTGGAAGAAGTCAACGGTGTCGGACAGCGGTGGTGGAACCTGTGATGAAAAATAATAGCTACTGAAATTTGCTCATCAACCAATGGGCTGCAAAACAGTTGTATTTTCCCTTCTGACGACTAATATTTCAACAGACGACTACTGTTAAGGTGGGTCAAACAAGTTCCTCTGGGAATTGCACCACTTAACAAGGATCCGGCAGACAAGAATAGGTAAGAATCTAAGTTTTTTATAGTTTTGAGAAGTTTGGACCTTAGTTTCATAGAAACGCAAAAACGATTTCACAGATGAAGAAAGAAGGAACATGGAATGTGTCAATAGTAATGTGGAACCCATGTACGAGGGTGTTCACACACAGGATCAACGCGCATGTGAATGTAAAGTTGGAAATGGAAAGGAAGAAGAGAGAATAGAAACATCAGTAGGAGTATGAAATAGGAAGGAAGCAAAGGGGGCAGACGCTCCCGTGGTCTCGCTAATGGCTTTAAAAAAAAAAAAACTACACAAGCCCCCTGGTCTCGCTGCTCCCCAAAATCTATGATGAGCGAACCTTACCAACCTAAAACCCTGTGCTCATGGCCCATCCTATGCCCCCTGATGAGAATTTGTCATCACTCAAGTTCGTAGCCAACGGGCAGTTATGGCGCTACCATCAACTTTGCCAACACGATACAACGAAACTCCAAGCGTTAAGCACGGTACTGCCGCTTTCCGGTGTTTCTAAGATAGCTACAACATGGGAGTCCAGCCTAGGCAAAATTATTTTACATTCAGAAGTTCAAGTCTCCGTTTCCACAACAAAGGCGATATCACAGAGGAAGAAAGAAGGGACATATAGTATGACAATAGACACGCGGAACCATGCACGAGGGTGTTCTCTCACAGGGTCAAAGCGCATGGGAACAGCAAGTCGGGAAAGAAGAAGAACAGATAGCCCAGGCAAAAAATTTCGCCTTTCTGCTTCAAAATTTTCACCCATCAAGTAGTCTAGCTAGCTCTTAAAGCTGAGTTCGAATGAAGCCTAACTTGGATTTATTTCACACATTTTTGCTTGACAAATACTCAGAACAAATACAGTATCTGTATGTGTTGCAAAATATGACGAACATTTATCATACACCAACATTCATAACACAACCGGTGTTTATTCTAGACGTTCGATGATATAGAACAGCTCAGGGTTTATCCTATGCACTTGCCTGAGGTAGGAAACACGCTCTGAGGACACCCCTAGACTCAAAACACTTATATATAAAACCTCCACTGAAACGAAAAACAGATCAGACGGTAAGATTTTGATTGGCTTTCGGCCAATTTGCATGCCACATCTTTCGCGAGTTACTAGACTACTGGATATCCTCTTTAGAAGGATGGTAGCATGGCACAATTTTATCGGGGTAGTTAATAGGCGCCAGATGCAATAAAACGTTCTTCAATACTGCATCAACTTATGCTTGGTAAATTATAAAATTGAAATGAAGTCGACATGAACTAATATAAAAGTTTGACGTTTCGGAAGCATCCTTCCATTTTCAAAAACCTAATAAAACCTTCTAAGGATATATACCTAACAACAA
>LQNS02000210.1:9901825-9916972 GCA_001587735.2 Parhyale hawaiensis
AAGGCCTAACTAATGGCTAAGGTAACCTACACAAACCCCCTGGGGGCGCTACTCCCCATAACATAGGATGGGCGAACCTAACTAACCTAACCCTATGGCCCATCCTATGCCCCCGGAGGGGTAAAAGATAGGTTTGAAAGTTCTGCCAAGAAGCACCATCATCGTTGAAATTAAGTTGCACTTACCAAAACTTTATTGTGCAAATGTTGCTGAGGGTGGTGATGATGCAATAAGGGACCGTTGGGTGTTGCCGAAGAATTTTGTTGTTGCTGCTGCTGGCCGCCGACATGATTGCTCAAGGGCGTACCTGGCGCGGACAAGAGAATATGTATATTACACAGGAGTAATACACTAATATTAAGTGCTTTGTATTCCCCATATCATTTTACGTCGCATGCTCCAGTTTTCTCGCCACTGGAAGTATCGTAGTAAAATTTACTAGAACCGCGGATACCAAACGTCTAGTGGTGAATACGTTAACTCAACAAGGATACAGCGGATACCTAACGTCTAGTGGTGAATACGTTAACTCAACAAGGATATCAAGTGGAGACTCAATCCCCAGCAAAAACACAACACAGAAAAGTATACCACAAAAGACAATACCTTTGCAATTTTTCATTAAGTTCATTACTTAAAAATGGCGCCAATGACAGTAAGTCAACATGAAACCAAAGATGAATAAAAGAATAAACTTGGTATGAAGGTCCGTCTGCTTTGTCTGGCAAAGGATCAATATATACCTGACGAAGGGTAAGTTTTAACGGGCATGAGGGAGCTATATATACCGTTGCCATTGCATTTACTGCGCAAAGTTAAATATTTTTCCGTTTAGAACATTCATAAATTTTACATTATGTTACGGGACCGCCAGTTCTACAGTAGGCTCAATGTTACGGAAGCGTAAGTTTCTAATTCTGCAAGATTTAGTTTAACCACTGTACTCATTCCGCAAGCGATCCTATCTAGGGAAATTCAGTACCTAATTCCCTCAGTACATAACACTACGATAGCACATCCTAACATCCACAAACGATATACGTAAAATTTCAAAACAGACGCGGCCATTCACACTGATGTTGTCATTGGTTGATGAGGAACCTTTAACATTGCACTTTATCAAAAAATAAACCAATCGACAATTTTAGTGTATGAATGCATCCCGTCCATTCTTCTTGACGATACTATCAGTATTATATTTATGAGAAACGAAGGTTTATTTTACGGGATTGCTCAGGACCATTGTCAACCAAAAATAGTCCCAATACTAATATAAGACGCCAGGAGCTGAAAGTCGAGTCTTACCTTCTTTGTTTTTAGAAAAATTTTTCGAATTATGAAGTTGTTGTTGCTGTTGTTGGGAGGCGGCGAGGTAAGACATGCCTGAACTTGTACTGCTGTTATTAGGAGTGGACAAACTCGTGGACCCTGAGAAAATAAAACCATTGAAATTAACTTCAATGGGCTCATATTAACAGATTATGACCTCAGTTATTATTAAATTATAGATATTGAATAACTTAAGTCTCAGTTTCGACTACAACAGCGATTTAAAAAGAGGAAGAAATAAGGGACAGGGTCACCCCTGCGGGCGCTGCTCCCCATAACATAGGATATGCAAACCTAAACTAACTAAACGCTACGGCCCATCCTATGCCCCCTGAGGGGAATAATCATTTATTTATAAGCATTCGCTCTGATGTTGCTCACTATTCTAAACTGCATCTGTAAGTACCGGTGGATTTTAGGTACGGTATCGGGTGTCGGCTGCAAAAGTGGTATCGGTACTCCTCTATTTTTAGCTATTACACAACGGGCAGACCAACATCCATCACAAGTATATACGTATGATTATTATGGTGAATGGTCTATAAATCTCCGTTTTCACAACGAAGAATATCAGGAAAGTGGACAACATGCACGAGTGTTATTACACCGAATCAAAGCACATCAGATAGGGAAAGAACAGGAAGAACAGAACAAAGCATCGTCAGCAAGTGTATGAAAACAGGAGGATACAAAGTGACGGACACCCCAAAAGCGTAGCTAAAGCTAAGAGATCCACAACATAAGATGAACTAACCCTAAGGGTCCATCTTAATTCCAACTCTTCTGGGGAGGCAAAAGGCAACAGAGTTAGGCTCACCTTGTACAGGCTTGGTGGGAGTGTGCTGAGAACCTTTGGTGTTAGAACTGGTACTATTGGCATTTGGTCTCACAGCTGCAGGCTTCACAGGCTGTAAGAGTTGAAGGAGACACGTTAGAAAACACCGAAAAAGTATATAATGGGATGACTTTGGTCACAGAGTCTTTCACAATATAGCAGCTAGCTACTTAAACAGTCCATGTATAGCCCTAAGTGTAAATGGATAGTTATAATGCTTCAAACTCATCTCCTGCTAGTAGTGGCTACTGACCTCCATCGTTCAATAGGTTTGGAAGCGACTAGTAAGTGAAATCTCATACTACACTAACGTGTGATAATTAGGCTGACACGTGAGGAGCACCAATTTCAGTAGCTACCTACAGTTTAGTGCTCTTGCCTAAAGCCCTAAGTATGCAGTTCGACTATAAAAGGACTAAATGGTAATGACATCCCAGCGTACAGAGCTCAAGGTACCGGGCAAGTACCTCGCAATTTACAATGAACTGAGATAGGGGAGTGAAAGGCCCAATGAAAAATGAGTGAGAGCTGTAGATACAAGTACTATAGCGTAACTGTCAATGAGGTAGCTACCTACGTTATCCTATCTTGTCAGTTCCAATACTAAAATATGTCCATTTCTAATTAGGGCCTATATATGAATTTCAGTAAAAATACTTAGATGGTTAAGATGATGATATCTTCATCACGACACCCTCCACTTAGTACAAACAGAATACAGTAGATACTCCGAATAAAGGAATCCTGAACAAAAGAATACTCTGAACAAACAACAATCACAATTGTCCGCTAGTTATCCCGTACAGAGGTACCACAGTCTTTTGTCTAGAGTAATTTCCTCTGAAAACCAAAGCGTGTGTATGCTCCTCTGGACAGAAGACCTGCAGTCTTCTGTCCAGGTATTTTTTCGTCTGATAGGAGTAGCTTGCACCACTTTTGCGCGTCATTTCCGCGGGTCATTCAGTTATCGCGCGTTTCTCATGTGGTGAAGTGGCCTTGAAGGAACTCTCTTTGATTCAATTGGATAAACGGACTGTATTAGTGAATTTAGTTCTCATTTCGTACTGAAATTAGGTTGTTTAAAGTGTACTAATACATACAAAGTGGTATGTAGTTTATTTCTCTGTGATTTACATAGCAAGGTATTGCTTACAGAGTGTAGGTAGTGTGTTACTTATTTCTTCTCATTTTCCTTATTACTTAGCAGGTGTACCTATGTGCGGCTAGTTACATATTTCATAATGTCTAAATGCATGAACAGTACGGATGTATACTATATTTAATGTTAATTAATGCATTGCTCTTGAGAGAAAACTATCCCGAACAAAGGACCGTGGTCATTTGTTAGGGATAACGAAAATGATCGTGTGTTGGGGATAAATTTCCATTATACCAGACAAAGGAAAATTCTAGATAAAAGGCTGCCCTTCCCCCCAGTTAGTACCTTATTCAGAGTATCTACTGTAGCTATATCAAACAAGAAAAAGTATTCAAGGAAAAATATCATCCATAATTATCAATTCTTCAAATAGTACAAAAAGAACTACTTCTTCAATAAATAGAAAGTAAGAAACTGAAATATTCTCACCGTTCTGGAATCCTCCTTGTGATTCCTTTTGTTTGATCTCTCGTTGTGATGCGAGCTACTGTTACTATTAAGGTAATTACTATTAGTGTTACTACTGTTGCTGCTACTCCCGCTATTACTGCTGTTACTTTGGGAACCACCACTACCACCACCAATGCAGTTAGCATCGCTGTTGGAGTTTCCACTGCCGCCACTGCCACCACCGCTAAAGGAATGATTGGTGAGCCCGCCGCTCGATGAGTTCGACTGCTGGTGCGAGGCGGAGCTCAGAGCAGAAGACGCAGACGACGTGGCGGTGCTGCTAGCACTGTTCCCATTGCTGGTGCTATTGGATGAGAGAGCAGAGGTGGTAATGGATTGCGTGGCTGTGTTATTGTTATTGGTGGCCGACGATGACGCTGGAGATGGCGCTGGTGATGAGGAAGACCCACATACAGACGGGGACGGAGTGGACGTCTCTGTGCTATCCGCGCCTCCTACTCCTCCTAAAACATTCTGTGGGAATACCAGCACCAAGTTATGGCCTCCATGTCACAGGCAAATGAATGAATAATTAAGTTAGAATATGAGGCACTGTATCCACTTCAACGCACTTCTCTCAGTCTGCTAGTAGCAGTAAACGTCAAAGCTAGTCCTAAGGAAGCAAATTGCACAGCATATGAACGGGACATAATCCCTACATTTTCTGTGCTACTATCAGCAGCCTGTGCAACACACATGAAATGCAACTAAATGACAGCATAAAATGGTGTACATGAACTTCACTTACGCTGAATACCTACAACGGAAATGAATCGTTTCACAACTTAGTGGAAATGTAAAGTATAGAAAGGACTACACAAAGTTAGGTACTACAATCTCTTAGAAAATATATAATAGCAATGGATGATTAAATGACCGCTAGGGAATATCAATAATAAATGTTATGAGTCAGCAGTTCAAGTAATTCAGTAATTTCATCTACAAGTTTCATTGGTTCAAAGGACAACAATCTTAGAGGATGACCGATAGGTAGCTACATCACGCTGCACCGTCGGAAGTGCAATTGTTGAACTTATGAAAATGGTCAACTGGGGTACAAGTCGAAGCTTTGGTAGAGATTAGTCAACCATAAAAATAAGATTTAAAGTTAACACCAATATTTGAATTCCATGTAACAGCCTGAAAGTGGACAACTGCGCAGTAAACAAAGCAACTGGGGCTGACAATCAAGTGCATCGCTTTTTATTCAAATTTTGAATTTTGGTAACTACCTACCAACTGCAGCAAAAGTTACGTACGTAGAAGCATACACGCACACACACATTACTAAAGACACAGGAAGGGAAGTTTATAAATTAGGTAAGGCACAATCTACTGAGTCTAGCACTCATCATCCAACACAAATATAGAGAGAAACAAAAAGTACGACGCAGAAAATGGCCGGGGATGGGAGGGCTACACACAAGATTTTAGCTCTGAAAACCAAAGATTTCAATACTACTTTTAGTCCACGCTGCTTACAAAAACTTTAACGTTTCTGTAAAGAGCAAAATTTGTAAAATTGTGATGACATTTCACTGTCAATAACCAAATATGCAAGGTGCAAGGTACAGTCGACACAGATTTGTAGCGATGTTTACCACAAAATCTAACGTTCCTCGATCAATAAACTCAAGTTTACATAACTGGAACAATTTGATTGCTTTCATCTCAACTAACGCACATTTGCATTGATTAAATTTAAGTAACAGCAGAAAGTATACCACACCCACTTTGAATCACCAACACTCAAATTTAATTTCAGAGGCAAATAAACTAGTCCACGGAACACAACTCGGGCTCAAAATTATTTTTATGTATGAAAATCACAACCATCGACACTTCAGATTTCAAAGTGAAACCCTTATGTAGAGCAGGTTCAGGTTATAATGAAGAAAGTTAAGGAAGCACACATAAATCAAGTGATGCCAAAACTTTGACCTGTTAAAGGAATTCTTGTTTTCAAACTTTTTTTCAATTTGGTAGATATATAAAAAGCAGTAGAGAATTGCTGTATGGATTAGTTTGGGTTAGGCATGGTGTCTAACGACCGGGACTTTTTAGAGTTCCCCGAGTTTTTCCTGATTTTGCTTAAATTTCTCCCAGTGTCACAGTGTCCATTTTCTTTTCAAATAATTTGATTACCTATTGCTAATGGGCTAAGTGGGACTGAAACCACTACAAATCACCCTCACAATGTTAAGATTTGCTACAAAAGAGAACTAGACGTCTCCCACCTTTCCTCGGCACTGCAGAACAAATAATCCTCATATGGCTTGGACTCTGGGGGAACGCCACATTCATAGAGATAACCCCACAAAATAATCACCACCCACTGCCCTGCAGAAATTCCCGGGGTATTTTGATTCCTTATCCCTTTTCTCTGAGTTTTCCCTGTTTGCCAGACTGCTACGCACCCTGACTTGTCTCTGAACATGTTCAATATGTATTGGTACCTAACCACTAAAACTTTTAGTTCCTGAAAGAAACAAAGCACGTTGTAGAAAGAGCACTCCATTCGATTGTCTATTTAATGTCTTGGCTTCCGGCCGCACAGATACCCAGTTGGTACTTCAATTAGTGGCACGCTACTGTTTTCTCCAGTCCTTTTCGTCTTCCTCCACATTCCCGACCTCTCTCCGCGAGGAAGGCGACACAAGCAGGAGGAAATGGCGAGTATGATGAACGAATTCCGACTGTCTAAGCGGCAGCAGCAGATTCCAAGAGCCTTTTCACAGAATGGAGGCGACAGGTTGGGTCCGAGAAAACCCAGAAGGAATTGGCCTCCGTGTCTACAGACGCAGAGCACAAGCGAAATCTGGTATTTAATTTACGCTCGGGCCAGGCCTTCGACGGCGCTGGCTGGATCTGGGTCTGACCGCAACTCTCGCAGGAGTCCACATGACCAAGCCTGCCGTACCCATTTTCTTCTCAAAATCGGCCCGCTGTCGCCGAACAGATAAAATTTGTTCATCAGACCGTCCATTCCCCGCGCTTGTTTTGCGTTCAACGTGGAGGGGGCGAGAAAGTTAAGAGAATGGATTGGGGCACTAAAAAATTTGAATGAGGATAACTACAATAGCTAAGTAGCAATGACCAAATACAAGTTGCACGTGTGGAACTCTGTTCCTAGAACAAAGCAGAGCTTTGCTCAATTGACACTCAGCTGGAGTAACTTACAGTCAAATACCATAACATAGAAATATGTCAAACTTTAGCCGAATGAGATGCCTGCTGGACTATCTGTTGGGCTAACGTTAAATCAGGCTTAACCCAATGACGTTCCTTGGGGCATTTGATGACCAAATTTCATTTAAATAATGTAAGTTCGTTTAGCTTCCATGATCTAGCACAAATGAGCAGCTTAATAGAGAAAAAGGACGAGACATAGTATGGAAAGATGAACGTGGACCTCATGTACGAGGGTGTTCCCACACAGGATCAACGTATATGAGAAGCTATAGCAATCAGAAAAGAAGAGGAAAGCATCATCAGTGAGAGTATCAAACAGGAAGGAAGCAAAGTGGACGTGGAGGAAAGACTTATCAAATCCCTCGCTGTGACTAAAACAACCTATGGGATCCTCGCTAGGTGTGCTGCTCCGTATTAATTTGTTATTAGTTAGTTATAGTAAGGAAGTATAGGCCTCCGTTTCCGAGTAGAGCGATATCAAAGAGGAAAGAGCAAGGGACATATAGTATTCCAAGAGAAACGGGGAACCCATGCACGAACGTGTTCCCACACAGAATCAACGCGCGTTAGAACAGCAAGTCGATAAAGAAGAGGAAGAACAGAATAAAATATGAGCAAGTAGGAGTATAAAATCGGGACGGAAGTAAAGTGGACACGAAAGAGAGACGTCCCAAAGGCCTAGCTAATAGCTGAGGTAACCTACATGGGCCCTCTGGAGTTGCCTGGCCCCATAGGATGAATGAACCTAAACAAACCTAACCCTATGGCCCATCCTATGCCCCCTTGGGGGCGTATAAATATGAAGGACAAACTTAACTAGTATTATTATACTAGTTTAGGCCTCCCCACCCACAGAATATACTATGATCCAAAGAGAGGAAGAAAAAAGGAACATAATGAATGCCAAGAGAAACGTGGAACCCGTGCAGGAGTCAATGCGCATGAGAAAGCAAGTCGGGGAAAGAAGAGGAAGTAGCTACAGAACAAAGCATCAACAGTAAAAGTACGAAGATGGAAAGAAGTAAAAGTGGGCACGAAAGACAGACGTCCCAAAGGCCTAGCTAATGGCTAAGGTAATCTAGCTAACCCAACGTTACGACTTATGGCCCATCCAAAGCCCTCGGAGGGCAGCCAAAGACCATTAAGCCTAAAAAGTTCTCCTCCTCTCATTATGATATTAACACGTTGGTCCAGCGGGCAGTAATGTGAAACAGCCAATGCCTTCCAAAAAAAGTAGTCAACATAAGTTTGACTGCAGATGGGTACTCAAGGCCCATACAGCTATAAAACGACCAGGGCCCGGCGGCGGCCACTTTAGGTGGGAGCCCCGGCTTTGGGCAAAATTTTCTTGCTAGGTCAATAGTACAGACCAAACAGGACCTCGGCGAATCCTGGGCTTTTTTTTGTCATTCCAGCCCTGGTCAGCTTGAGTCAACCCCACTCCCAGCCTCGGTTAAATAACTTTTGGGAACCTCGACCACAGCCAAACTGCAGCCATGGTCGGCCTATACATACAAGAAAGAAATATCATGGTAAACCTTTCCCTCACTGAGCTCATAATCCAGTTCTTCACTCACTAGTCAAATTCCGAAATGAAATTTAAGGTAAAACAAAAGACGCCACCCAACAGGAAACATATTAGCTAGCTATATAGGTTAATACCATACGCTGAACACGGAGGGGTGAGTTGTGGGTAGACGGGTGGTTGTGAAGGAGGTGGAAGCAGTAGGGCTAGCAGGTTTAGGCTACAACTAACTACCTTCCCAACCGAGATTTCTGGAGTAGGGTAATCGAGATCCTCCATTTCAATGTCGTCAAACAACGCCTCGTTTTCCACGAAGTCGGGCTCCTGATTGCTCTCCACGTAGTAGTCCACATCGTCCTTTATGTTGCGTAGCTGTGGAGGGATGGAACAAAGCAATATATATTAAAAAGTTACCAATACAATTGGGACATATTATTATTATATTGGTATTGTCACGCTATTTCCGAATCGGAGACGATCAATAGCGATCTAAGATGGAGGATTTACTCGGCTATATGGCCGGAACCGCAACGTTATGGGATAGTGGGGTCTTACACTACAGTAAATTTAATGGTAGAAGTAGTAATGACTTGAGTTGTTTTTAGTTATACCTTAATTCAAAGGTACCGTAGGTCATTATTGTTTTAAATGAGATGTAGACTGTGAAGAGAAAGGAGAAATCAATGCAATGGGCCGTGGAGTGTCGCAGCCCCTCCGATGAGAACATCCGAGGGGGAGTTTACAGGTCCAAGGTATTGTGCTCGCTGATTGGGACATGTACCCCAGTACAAATGTTGCATATCACCACAGAGAACAAGGAGCCAAATGATTATAAGTTCACTGCTACAGATTCCTCTCAACCATTTATCCAACCGTGTCCATGAAACAACAATTTTTGTAATAGCTAATATCACTCTTGAAAACATGACTGAACAGTTCTTTGGAGCGGTAAGGGGGAAACAGCAAGATAATAAATATAAACAGCAAACAGAGGTACCTATGCAAACGTTTTACACTAGTGAGATAAGATCCGCAACCCAGAATGGACGAAAACTTCAACTAAAATGATGAATGCTTTTTACAAGCAAACGAAGTGGCAATAGAATGAAAGAAACACAAGAACAATTCCAGAGGCACAGCCAATGGGCACAAGCGCTTCAGCACTTGCGTCTGTACTCGTCAACGCAATAAAATTCTTTGCTAGAACTGCCGCCAAGAGAGTGTAGCTATACATTGTTTAAGCTTCCTTGGACACAATTAAAGTATTTCAAGAAAGGAAAAAGAAGCAACGTGTAGTATGTCCATAGTTAAGGGAACCTATGCCCCAGGGTGTTTCCACAAGGTTCAACATGCATTGGAATAGCCAAGTCGGGAAAGAAAAGGACGAACAGCACAAAACATCGTCAGTAGGAGTAGAACCTGAAAAGAATCAAGAAAGCAAAGTGAGCCCGAAAGAGACGTTCAGAAAGCCTAGCAAAGGCCAAGTTACTCCAAGGGTTCCTCTAGGGGCACTCCTCACAATAGAGGATGAGCGAGCCCAGCTAACCTAACCTTATACGCCATTGTAGGTCCAATGTAGGACATATAAAATGACAATGAAATTAAAAATACATGAAGCATCACAGCTAATTACAAAGGTCTTGGAATAGTGAGTGGTGGTGGCATCCAGGAAATATTCTGGTATATCAAACCTCCCAAGTAATAAGGAAGCGTCTGGACAGCTTTAACATCTTCTCCAACAATAATACTTGTTCAAGGGTAACAATCATTAGCCTATGAATTTTTCAACTATGGTTATTAAGCAAAATATGGTAGCTATCATATGGAAATCAATTTTCATGGACATAGCATTGTTCAGATTGCATCTTCAAAGCAACTGAGGGCCATAAATGTTAAGTTTACAACAAGTAGGCCTATACTCAAGAACAGAAAGAGGAACATTGGGTGCAAATGTGTCTACACTTGTTTCAGCCGGGAAAGAGGTTACTGTAATATGATAGTTAGTGATGGAAATAATAAACGCTGAAATTTTTTCTTATAAACTTCTACAAGCAGCTTCAAAATGAAAGAAACTTTCAGTAGACACAACCAATACAGAGGCAAAATTATACTCAGCTAATCATTTGTTGACATCTAAAAAAATTTTCAGAGATTTACAGCAAAGCTGCGATTTTGGTGCACAAAATGAATATGAAACAGAGACACCTTTAGAACGCTTGGTAATAGCCTTAAGAACGTGGTGACAATTCAATTAATATTTGATATATAGCTATACATGGTGTCTACTGAAGATTGTTAGGAAAATTTCATGACTTTTTATGACTTTTCAGGATAAATATTTATGACTTTTTCATGACCTTATATATCCAAAAATACAATTTCATATTCTTAGGTGAGAGTAATCTCTCTTATAACTGTTATTAATGTAAAACTCAAAATATATTTTTAGATTTCATAGGGTCCCTCAAAATTACATGATTTCTCATGACATGTTTTCCAGAAGACAATAATTAGGAACAAGTACAACCTACAAGACTTGGACCCGGGGGAGTGTCCAATTTCCCCAAGTAGGATCATTTATCCTACTGCATGCAGTAGGTTACGATGATAACATATCCATTAATTCCAATCATCAGATGATTGACAAAGAAATTATGACCTGTGAGTGAATTTTATGACTTTTTTATGACCAACCAGTTTTTATTACTTTTTTAGACTTTTATGACCTAGTAGACACCCTGCTATATTTGTAAAAAAGTTGCGAAAATAGTACGAATGTTTCAAAGAATTATTTTGTAATGGTGGAGCGGAATGTACAGCACCTCTGTCGGTGGCACCCACACTCGCTCCGCCAAGAGCAATCCTTGGTTCTCCTGCTTCAGAGGACAGTTCAGAGTCGTCACACTCGTAGATTGACAGTAGGCGGTACTATGCATTTTTTAGGGGCACTCTTTTTTTATTTTTACTTAGTACCAGAACCAGATTCATCCTTGGGCTGGGCCAAGAGAGGGAGAGGACAAAACTTTTCTTTTTAGGGGCTCCTCCTAGGTCCTAAGCATGGCTGAAGTACGTAACAGATAACCTCAGGCGCAGGTAGTATGTTAAGCCCCGCCCACTCCTTTTCAGATGTGACGTCAGGTGGAGAAATGGATAACAGTGTTAATTAGTTCATACCTGTTACTTGCTATATAAATAGGGTGAGCATGGGCTTCCACAAAGAAAAAAGAAGAGCAATCATTTCTGCAGGATCACAGCTGTTTACCGTGAGATGCAAAAACTGAGTTTGCTAGAAATAAGGCAATAAAATGTCAAACAAATTGGTTGAAAGATAGAGAAATACATTAAAACAACATACAGTAAAATGGGGTAACTCGGAACGATTTTGAAGTTTTTTGTTAATAACTTCTTACTATTAATGATTTTTGCAACAAACCGGGTGTCATTTTGTAGGTCTGGATGAGAGCTACGGAATGGAGTATAGAAAAAAAAATCCTAGCTTTTCACCATAGCTGGCAATGACCGAAAAACGAGCGTCCCAAATTACACCGGCATCCGGGGCTATTCGGGACACCTTTAAATAAATGTGTTAGAAACATGCTTTAAAACAATTTTTTGAAGCTCAGATGTGTTTGATGATGAGATATGTTCATCTTGTATTTTTTGACCATATTAATTTATAGGACGAAGTTTTTGAAGTCATATATACCTGTGGAGTAAGATTGAATTATATTTCTACTATCGTATTTTTCCCTAGTTTCTAAAAATTTATCAACCCTTTTCTATATGAGTACATGCCTGATTTGCCGGCAGATGTCATTGACAGGTACTCTTTGGTGTAAAACTGCCGAAAAACTCTGTCATTGACAAAGTAGCTATATGCCACGATGGTGAATCCTCTGTATGACGTTCAATTAACGTTACAATACAATGCATTCCTTGCGATGATGTAAGACTCCAGCTAATGTTCTGGAGTAGCTATAATATGTTCTCTCCACTTCTCAGGGCTTGTTGCGTTACATGTCCTTCCAGATGTAATTCTACCATAAAATGTAGCTAACTAAAAACTAGTTTATAATGCCGCACTAAGGAAAACCCAGCGGCAGCTTGAGAACACAGAAGGGATTAGATCCTGCACGTCAGAGAAGGGAGCACAAGAAAGATAATCCGCTCCCTAAGGCAGCAAAGATAAAACAGGCCCGAAGACTCTACCACTCGAAGCGAGAGAGGAAATCACGAGGGACTATCCCGTACCACCCTAGAAGAGTGCTAAGGAAGGAGCTAGAGTAAAGTATCTAGATTATCCCACTGGGAAAAATCTTTCCCCTCAGCCCTGAGTAGAAGGGGAGAAAACTTGCATCCAAACGATGACGTGCAAGATTCAATTCCAGCGAGGCGCTAACTATAGCCGCAGAATCTGACGGACCTAGAACCCCTCACCACTCACTCCCACTGAACGTCCACTCTCTAGAGGGAAACCAAAAAGACCGGTCTACGAGCTGAAGTCACTTTCTCCTGGAAAACTGCTACACGAGTAGCCCTTTAAAAACGGAAAAGATTCTGGCTAGCCAAAAATAAATCAGACAACTTAACCAGGAGCGAGTTCCCTCGGCCTCGCGCGTTTTTGGCCGAATAAAGATCTATCAAAGGCCGTAAGGAAAAAACTGCTGCCCAAGAAAATCAGCCGTGGCCGAGGAAACCTATTCTGTTGGACCCAATTCAACAACCGGACTGAGAAACGCTTCCTGCCAACCTTTTTCGACCGAGTCGGAACATTGCTAGCCGAACCAAACGTAGACCACGGTTGAGTAGGAACGTCAGCCGGCTGAGCGCGAAACACCTGCCCGAAGGTCAAGAAACGAACCAGAAAAGCTGGAAGATAACTTAAAAATCCTTACGGATCCCGAGATGGCCGGAAACGCCCTTAACTGTAACGACCGGAAGACTTTGGCTGGGCCGAGCAGTTCTTGCCGCGCAGGCCAAAAGCCAGCCTGCCAGACCATCTAGCTCAGCCGAATCGGACAGTTCCTCAGAAGAGAAGAAGCCTTCAGGTACGCAGCCCACGTTTCTGCCGAAGCGGAAACGAACTTGGACAAGCTGGCACTGCACCAGGCCCGAATCGGAATCGGCCGAGCGGGACATCTCTCAGTTGGAGCTAGCAATAATTCTGGCCGAGAGACAGAAACAAAACCGCGGAAAGGTCCAAGAAGATTCCACAGTTGAACCAGGAAACTACCTAGCCAAGGGCTTTCACCCAAGGTCGGAAACTCCTGACGACCGGGAATGTACCGGCAGCTATTCAACGCTGGCGGGAAAACGCCTGAAGACCAGCCGGAGAGGATCTAGGCTGGTCTGAGACCAGGCACCTCCGCGAGACAGAACCGAACTTTGGTTGGGCCAAGACGCCTGGCTGTGCCAGAAGATCCCTTGGCCGGACCGGAAGGCTCCTCGGCCGAAAGAAACTCACATCAGTCTGGCCGGGAAACCTATCATCGGCCGAATTGGAGACAACCCTCGGATGGGCGTGAGAAGGTCTTCTGCCGGGCTTGCGAAGCCCAATGGCCGAATGGACAACAGTCAAAAGGTCAATTGGATCCGAATTGCCCACCAGCTGGGCCAGACAGCCAAGAGTCAGGCCTGGCCAAGTCCAAGGCTGACTGGCCAGACTCTGGAGGACCAACTACGGTACCATCATAAAAAACTGCTAGAAGTTTCTCCCAGGCCGTAAACATTCAACTACTGCACGGGGAAGATCGTCGCTCTGGCGACCCCCTCAGTTGTCTGGTCCACACCACCGTCCACCACCAGGCAAACTGACATCAACCAAACGCAAAACCAAACAGAAATCCGGACCAACAGACCGTCGGAACAAAGTCAGCAATGCCGAAAACAAACAACGGCACAGCCGAACAGCCGGCCTGACCGAAAAGGGGATGGTAGGACCGAATATGGGCGGTCCAACCTGGGGACCGTTGGTTGGGTAACCAGCCGGCCAGGTCCGACGACAGCCGGCCAGGTCCGACGACAGCCGGACAGGTCCGACGACAGCCGGACAGGTCCGACGACAGCCGGCCAGGCCCGACGACAGCCGGCCAGTCCCGACGACAGCCGGCCAGGCCCGACGACAGCCGGCCAGGCCCGACGACAGCCGGCCAGGCCCGACGACAGCCGGCCAGGCCCGACGACAGCCGGCCATGGCCCGACGACAGCCGGCCATGGCCCGACGACAGCCGGCCATGGCCCGACGACAGCCGGCCATGGCCCGACGACAGCCGGCCATGGCCCGACGACAGCCGGCCATGGCCCGACGACAGCCGGCCAGGCCCGACGACAGCCGGCCAGGCCCGACGACAGCCGGCCAGGCCCGACGACAGCCGGCCAGTCCCGACGACAGCTGGCCAGTCCCGATGACAGCTGGCCAGTCTGATGACAGCCGGCCAGTCCTGATGACAGCCGGCCAGTCCTGATGACAGCCGGCCAGTCCTGATGACAGCCGGCCAGTCCTGACGAATGCCGACCAGTACTGACCACAGCTTGACGATAATAGCCAGCAAGGCTTGACGATAATAGTCAGCAAGGCTTGACGATCATAGCCAGCAAGACCTGACGATAATAGCCAGCAAGACCTGACGATAATAGCCAGCAAGACCTGACGATAAT
>LQNS02000210.1:9918849-9934493 GCA_001587735.2 Parhyale hawaiensis
AAAGACCCTCGGCAGGGCAGAAAAAGACCCTCGGCAGGGCAGAAAGAAATTCAGCAGCACCGGAAACTTCCATCAGCAGAGCCGGAGAAGAAAGTTGGTTGAGCCGCAAAGGAACATCCGCAGCAATGAAACCTTCAACCATCACACTGGAAATGTGCATCGTCCTTGCCGGAACCATCCCTCGGCGTCGCTGGAACAGTCCATAGGAAGGGCCAGAATCGACCCACTGCAGCGCCGGAACAGTCCATAGGCAGGCTCCGAATAGGCCCACTGCAGCTCCAGAAACGTCCGACAGCCCTGAAAACGTCAATCAGCAGCGCCCGAGCCCCCGTCAGAAGCAGTGGAATCTCTTAGCGACAACACTGGAATCGTATTTCTTCAGTCACTTACCAGAAGGGCTGCCATCGAAATTGGCTTATCGGCGGGGCCAAGGTCGCTCGCTGGTGGGGCCGGGGTCGCTCACCAACAGGGCCGGAATCGTTCATTAGCAGGGCCAAAATCATTCATATGCAGGGTCGGAACCGTTTACCGACAGGGCCGGAGTCTTTCATCGGCAGGGCCAGAATCGTTCACCTGCAACGCTGAAGAGATGGCTGCCCTGGCTCTGTGACAGGCAAAGCCTGGTCCTTGAGATGGGCTTTGGTCATCCACCATCACACTCCATGGGGTGTTTCCCACCTCAGGCATAGGGCCCCAACACAAAGAAAACTGATCAGTACTCAGTTGGGGAAAAAATTTCCCCCTAAAATGCAGTGGGTCCAAGTCCTTGCCCATAGACTATCTAGAAGCGCCAGGGTAGAAATCCCTACGGCAACTATGTTGTAGTGTGTACTTATTCCTTCTACTCTTCTTTGCTGAGCGTTTTCTTATGATTTTATTGTGTTCTATGTTCGTTACTTGCTTAATATGTTTAGGTTCTTAATTTCCTTAATGTGTCCATGTTCTGTTGCTTAATATGCTCAAAGTGTTTAACGTGCTTGCGTTCTTAACTTGCTTAATGTGTGTTTGCTTATTTTCAGCCAATATTCGATCATTATATGAGCCATTATACTTATATTGAGTGCTAATAGTGCTTGATCATGCAAAGTTTTGTCACATCTTCCACCTTGTTGCTGCACTGAACGTACATACCCTTGCTTGAGCTCCTGTGGCCTGTTCTTCTCTGCTGGCTGAGGTTCTTCTCCTCCAGGCGGGATCTGCGTGATAACTGGGTTAGTCATGCAGGAGGTTGTGATAACTCAGGCGTGCTGCGTTGCAGGGTAGTTGGTGCGGTTCTGGAGCTTGGTTGCAGAGCGGTATGCATGTAGAAGCCGGCTTCGTTGTATGAAAGTGTGTAAATGTGTTGAGTGATGTGGTGGTACTTGTGGTTATCTGCAGTTGTCTGAGTAATTGATAATGATGGCTGTGGTTACATGGAGTACAATGGATAGTTGATGGGTGAGTAATTTGTTGCTTGTGGATGGAAGTTTGTATAATTGGTGGTTGAACGTCATTGTGCTCTGTGAGGAAAAGTTCAGGTCTACCTATCAGCTAGGGACGCAAGACTCTTCCGTATACAATCACAAAATAATTGGGACCTTTGGAATTAAATGCCATAAACAAAACTTGGAAAACGCCCAATTCACATCTGCAGATATCAGACCCCAAGATGAGTTTACCAGAGAAGGCTCGCATTAAATAGAGCCAGAACTGGTAATAAAATTACTTGGAATTTCAAAAAAACTTCAACAGAATAGGTGAAAGTGTGAGGGCAATCATAGGAAACTAATGAGTAAACAATGTCTTGCACTCTAGAGACTATGTCTAAAAAAGACTAGAAGATTAACCTAAGAGTCAAAGAGTCTCTAGCTGCCCAGGGGCTGAGTCCCAAAAGGGGACCCTTTGCAAGACCAAGTCCCACAATTGCACACTAGAAAATTTTTGAAGTGTTGAAGTCACTGCACTGTGAACATCTAAATCCCTTAACCGGACTAAGCAAAGGAAATTCCTAAGTTTCCGAGATGGGATCCTGAGTACTTCACAGCACAAGTTCAAGTCCAGAAGCACTAGGGAGGAGAGGAGCCGAATGTTGACTCAATCACGCGCTATCAAGGATAGGCACTCGGGCGACCCCGGGTCATATATATCTGCTACCTTACGACATAGAAGCCCCCCCCCCCCAAAAAAAAAAATGTGGCTGCTCCCACTCTAGGCCCAGCTTAAGAGTGAATCAGGTTCTAGGATTAAGTATTTTTTTTTTTTTTTTTTGTCGGTGTTTTTTCGTCCCATCGTGGATGACAGTTAGATACTCACACTTCTGAGACTTAACAAGGGACTTCGTCCTCTTAGTCCCTAGTGGGAACCGCCACGCTCATTGGGTGCCACCCACAGGGGCAGGTACTCTGCCAGAGCGACACTACAAAAATGCAGGCTTTCTTGTTATTTCTGCTACTGTACAATACAGCCTGATACAGGCTAACTTCACTTCATTGATGACGCAACCGACAACAATAAAAGATTCCTTAGAGCAGCAGGGCCCATTGCTTCATATTGTAGACAGTAAGATCATCAAGCGCTCGAGCAGCAGAGGTTGCCTGTCTACCCTTTATTTTATCACGCCTAGAGAAAGGGAGCACTTGGTGCATTGTCCCACTCGTAAATATTAATGGTGTGTGAACGTAAGCAGTAAACTTTAGAATGGTCATCCGTACAGATCTTCCAACTGTATATAAAAAGGCCCACCTCTGTAAACTCAGTTAAGAGGCTCAAAACAACAAAGCACACTCGTCCCACATTATACTGACGATAGGCAACGCTACTCACATTTTCGCAGTCAATGGACTCGTTGTTGAGCATTCTCATGAGGATTTCCAACTTTTTGATTGTACAGCGATGCTTGTCTAACCATTCTTTTAATTCGTCTATTCTTTCACACTTGTCTTTGTCCATCTTTTTCTTCTTCCCACCTCCAGTCAGTGCTTCAATCTCACACTCGAATTGGTCCACCTGTAGAAAATAAAGACCAAAATGAACACAACCAATTTGAGTAGTGCAGCACCAGCTGAAGCATCACTCAGTGATCACTGAAACACTACAAAATTCAATATCACAAACTAAATCATGAAATTACAGAATACATGTTCTAAAATATTTCACAGGCAGGCATATCAACTCATTAATTCAGGACTAGCAAGACCCGTGGAATTCCACAGTTGAATAAAGACTATAGCTACTTTCCAAAATCAACTAACCCATGCTACACTATTGCAATTCACCTCAGTTTAACCTAATGCAGCTCTTATAACGTAGCCCACCCCGTCTGAGTAAACGTTCGTTGCTCATCCAAGCCTAATTAAATCGTATAAGCTTATGTGACCGGTGGGAATTCACCGATTAGTTAATACTCCCACTTTATAAGATGTAGCAATCTAAGCAATACGCTACTATGACGCACCTAACCTAACACAGCTCCTCTAACCTAACTTACCTCATAAATAACGCCAGTCACTTAATCCTGACGAATTCAATCTAACGAAAATGGGAACGTTACTTCCTACCCTTCTGATTACGCTGCTGTGGTTGCAGCTGGAACCCCTTAGATATTCCACAAAACAGAAGCAATGTTCTTCAGTGATATATCAATCCCGTATCATCTGAATTTTCCCCTATCTAATACTGAATGAACTTGTGAAAATTCTACAAACAAAAGAATTTTTCTTTCAATTATAATACCCTCGGACAAGTATCACGCATACCAAGGTTGAAAATGTCCCAGGTCTGGCCGTAAAGCGTCTACCCTAGACCTGCAAGCCGCATAGAAGCTGACATATGAAATTGACTATTTCTTTCTTTGATCCCTGCCCGGGTCGTATCCAAGAGTACCTCGGGGCACTCTAATTTCCTTCTATCTGTTAGAGAAGAGCGTGACACACACGGTTAGGGAATATTTTCACTCACCTCACTCTAACTTAATCCACACCGTCTGAACTAACTTCCGCAGCTTAACCCAGTCTATCGTTACGCATTCCGTCTCTAACGAGAAGCGTGGGTGACCCGTGAGAATTCGAAGATTTGTTGATGCTCTCACTTTATAAAATGTATCACTCATTTGTTCTCTCAGCAGAGAATTCGCCCTTGTGCCTTGACAAAAACATAGTAACATGACGGTACTTCTTGCAATGTTCTCCTTTTATTTGTACACATTTTTTTTAAAGCTCCATTTCCCACAGTTTACAGATAATTTAGCCCGCCATAAGGTTACACGTTATAATTTTTTGTCGGCATATCCGATTTTTCTCACTATTTCGGAATGTGCGAGTACTGCTGATCAACAACCCATCATTTTCCTGCTTTGTTTAATGCAATACAAAGCAGTATACAATAAACGAAAATAGATTTGGTCAATTGTTTCATTCGCTGGAGAGTATTCTTTTGTTCTGAAGATGTCACTGCATTTCCTCTTGTTCTGAAGATATTGCATTTCCTCAGACACCGCACTGTACCTACTGGCTGATGCTTTCCCAGCAGCATATTCTCAATAAATTTAGAGCAGAGATGCCAGTACCAATACGACCCGTTTTCTTTCCCCAGGGCGTATCTTGGCTACGCTTCAGACCCTATAAAGAAAAACGAAAGCGTAGATATGATACGGGTGAAATGAAGTCAAGACTCTAATTTACGCCTATCTATTTGTGAAGAGTGTGACACACAGACACACACACACACACGTAGATACAAGCGTATTAATATATAGATTTAAGGTTACCTCTCTCGCAAGAACCATACATTTAGGAACGTCACGTCCACCGTGAAAGAGCTACCTTCCATTTCAATTTAAAGTTAGCCAATTGCAGACACACAGACTGAGACGTCACCCCGTGACCAGGCTCAATTTCAATACCGCCGTGGTGCGATGCTGAGCTGCGCAAAACAATCAAATGCTTACATTCCCCCTCACGCTTATTAGCAACTCTTATTTTCCTTCATTAACCTTTCTGCTTCAAATCTTTCTTGTCACTGTGCCCCATAGGTGCTTCATCTCTCCATTGATAATAGCACGTCGTCGTTTAAACCATTGCAATACTCTTGAATGCCCCTCCAGTCAGCTTAAATGCAATGTTAGTGCTCAGTATCCATAATACCGTCGTCCATACTTAACTCTCTGCTTCACTGAAGTGCTCAAATTTTGGCCTCTGAAGTGAAATATGCACTCTCAGAGAAAGACAGTGAGCTAGAAATAGTTGTCTACTGCCCAGTACCCGTGAAATACTTGAAGGAAAGCTACATCGTCAAATCAGTTCTACCTATATCATAATTCACGTCGTGTTTTTATAGATAAAGTGGAACCACGTTTTCCCGGAACCCGGTTTACCGGACTTTTTTCACTTTTCCGGGGTGTTCATGGAACATTCCGGGAAACTGAAACCAAGCTGGAATACCGGAAAACTTTGGCATTTCCCGGAAGAAGTCCGGCAGAAGTTCCGGACCTTCAGAAGAATTCCCGGAAGTGACTCTGCGCAGATACCGAAATTCGCCTCTATTGTGCAGCGTCTCTTCCGGGAATTTTGGAAGGCAACCACCACCATTTAGTTCACTATGCGTCTGCACATCATGGTGTTCAGTTGAAAAGTGCTATTTTAGTGATTTAAATTCAAATTTATGAGTTTAATTTTGGGTTCTTGAAGTGAATGTGATGAATAATATATGTAGAATGCTATGCTTAATCAATAAAAGTAGGCTAGAAAAGTCACTTATTTATTACTTCTAACATCATTCAAACGCAAATGCATCAAGTACTGTAGCTAACTACATACATACTGTACAGTATGTATGCATTATGAGCAGTAATGTTCATTAGATACATTAATGTTATTCTTAGTTTTTTGAGGGTGGGGATTACATATTTGAGCCTAGCCTCACTGTATGTACAGTATACAGTAGTTTTCATAATAGCTAACGTTAATAATAACAGTGACCCCAACCTCAACACTGCAAATGGTGAGTACCATTATCTACGGTACTATGAATTTATATGTACTGTATATTAATACCGTATGTAACACACTATGTTAAGTAGATAGAGTACTGTACTACAATGTTATTATGCGCATAATGTACAATACTGTGTGGAATGGCAATTTCGGAAATACAGTAGTACTAGTTTCATTTTTGTGCATCAACGTGCGGCAAACGGGGGTTTCTCTGGCATTGAATATCCCGGACATACGTCCAGAAAAAAGGAGTTTCCCGGGAATTGAAATGTTCTTGTTTTCCCAGAAATTTCAGTTTCCCGGAAAGGGCTTCCCCCGTGCTGTCCAGGAAAACGGGGTTCCACTGTATATAGTGGCCCCGAGCCGTCAATATAAATGGCAGCAGAAAATTGGCATTCCAGGAAAATCCTCACTGTCTACTGTGCTTGTTGCTGTTCAGAAGACTTCTTAAATGAAAGTTCAGCATTCTGCCTAAAAAATTGGATACATATTTTGAGGCGTAGTGAAGTGACATCACCCGTAGCACCGTTTAACAATGAACATGTCCAGACACGGTCAGGCAGGCTCAGGTCCCTCAGCTGGAGCGCCCGTGTGCGACCTCCGTATCCAAGATACCGTCTTTGGCACCTAAATTTTCTTCAAGCTTATTCCCATAGAGCGTGACAGGAAAGATATAAATATATTTATACATAAATAAAAACACGACATGAATTATTATATAGTACTGATTATTATAATGTATATACTCACAAAAACGTGTTTATCCTAAGGCTAAAAATATCTTAAGTTGGCACACTAGTGTATGAATTACAGTACGGTATCTACAAAAAGTGAATCCATGGGGTCTCAACTAATATTTTACACAATATTTTTGTGTGTATCAAGATGAAAACAAAAGCAACCACTGTTTCCCTCTGTTACGGTTTTAATATAGAGTGATTTGCAAATTTTTATGCATGTTAATATTTTGCCATACATGTATTATACATCCAGTTGGAAATGTTCACATTGGAAGAGAAATTTTCACACAGTTTAGATGAGTGCTCTGCTCTTTCTGAGAAGATTTGTCACAGAGGATTTGCCCATTACAAAAATATAAAAGCAAAATTGATCTGTAGTCACTTGTAACTGCTTCTCTCTTCAGCAAGATGTTCTCCAGTTACCGTATGGGCATGGTAGTTTCCAGAAGGAGTGAGGAGGTCCTGGTGAATCAAGCCATTTGCTACGTCTTTGAGGTAGTAAATGGAAAAAAATATGGCCCTGTTCAG
This sequence comes from Parhyale hawaiensis, assembly GCA_001587735.2. Taxonomy (NCBI): domain Eukaryota; kingdom Metazoa; phylum Arthropoda; class Malacostraca; order Amphipoda; family Hyalidae; genus Parhyale; species Parhyale hawaiensis. The sequence goes on from LQNS02000210.1 coordinate 9,926,087, forward strand.
TTAGCAGGATGCATAGAACTGACTTCACTGGTAGTTTTTGCAGCAACTTCTTAGCTATGATAGCATTATCAAATTATCAACCATTTAGCCTGCTGTAGGTAGCTACGTGAATCTTGCATCTTTCGCAACCTCCACAAAATAGTATAAGATCTATATTATAATTCTGCTTGAGGCTCCATCCGTCCATGTGTACGTCCCTGTGTCTGCACGTTACGCTTCTTCAGTAATAGCCAAAGAGCTCCTTGGTATTAACAGAAGCGCTAACTTGCAGGAAACTCTGATTTTCGGAGGAAGGAAGTTAAACATAGCTGTCTTCTTGCGCTCGCTCTTTAAAAAATATTCAGTCAGTTTCGAAGGAAAGACATGAAGTTCATTTTATATGTGTCATACATACCATATTGATTTTCATATTTTGTTAGATTTACGTTACTGGGGTCGCACAATGATCCAAGTATGGGGAAATCTTTAACTAGAAGGTAGTTTGCCACATTGTAATTTTCGCATTTCCGTATTTTTTGTGCTTCAGTTGTACGACACATATCTCAGAAAATATTGAAGAACAGCCCTTTGACCTTTGCTTCGACTCTCTGGAATTTCTGTCAGTTCCTGGTATCTAGCTCTTTTCAATCCAGCTTTTCAGTTACTGCAAAAGATCAAGTTTTGCAGGGCAACATCTTAGGTTTCTTCATTCAGTCTACAAACTTCATAATTTTGAAACATCTTAGTAAACGACTCCAGGCTTCTCTTTGATGGGCCAAGCTTTCAGCGCTGTTTAAATGAGTGCCTTCTTCAGGACGAAAATCCTCGAATGCTGTGAGACCGTAAGATTCTGCATTGTGCGCACCAGGAATCTGCCGGAAATGCAGAGACACACCCTGGGGCGGTAGCCTATAAAGGCGCCACAGACCTGGGCAAAGCAGCTCAGTATCCGCCAATCGTTACCCATGCATTGTGTGTGTCACCAACCCTGCCTAGGCGGAGTAAACCTGCTAAACAGACTGTACGAGATTCGCAGTACATTCCCTGTTACTCTCTCTTAGTCTCATTACCCTAATTCCCTGTGCAACGTACGTCCAGTCGGCCCAGAACTCATTAGCCGCATATTAATCTACTATCTAGACATTGTACTGTGCAAGTGCTACTACAATGCTGCGGAATAGTGCGAAGCTATCACAGTGCAATGGTATACAGATATGACTTTCAAATTTTACAGAGGATGGAACATAAACTCTGGCTAATAGGACACATTGGACAAGCTTCTTATATGTAAAAATAAAAATGTCCATTCAAAAGAAATTAATTTGGTAATTAAAGTCTACAGTTTTGTTAAATGTTGAAACACGTGAGTCTCTCTTTGTATTCATGATGTGGGACTGAGATTTTATTAAAATATAATGCTTTTGCTCCCTGGTATTTCGACAGGATCCAGCTACTTCTACACTTTTTTTTCCAGCTTCTCAGTCGCCCCACGAAATTATTGTAGTTCCAGCCAGCTGGAGCTATGTTCTACAGTCCAACTAGAGTTGCATTCACAAAGTTGGAAACTCCCACCAAGCAACGGACTGTTCACAGAATGGAAGATTGACAGAAAAAATAACAGAGACAAACAGATCATCGCCAAAATTTATTCAACAAGTATTCTTCGTGGCATTCATAACAGTTCCTGTTAATTTGATGAAGTCACCCAAAACAATTAGATGATGCAGCCAAAAGACGAGCAGACAAGCAGACAGCAAGTAAATGGGCTGATGGAGGACCACCAGAAGTTAATCATGTTTCTAAGGACATTTAGTACAGTTCCTGTACATTTCATGGAAATCCTTCCATTGCGTGAGTTGTGTTGCTGAAAGAGACAGTATACATTCCCTCAATGGCGGAGCCCATAAAAAACTGGAAAAGATGAGTAACAGGAAATGCTGCTTGCTAAACAAGACAAGTTTATAAATAAAATTGGTTGGGTTTGCTTTAGTTTGCGCTGTACAATTACTGCACAGCAATGCATAATAAAAAATAGTAATTGATATCCATGGAATATCAATGTGTTTCGCCATTGAAAGCACAAGAAAAATTAGAATTTGTGTTATATTGAAAGCAAGTACAAAGTTTAATAAGTCAAGAAATAATGAACTCACCAGATTCGTTGCACAATTGCACAACTATTTCGAGATAGAAATGAGGATGCTTGGCAGCTGATAGGTTTACCATTTTCATAGATAAAAAGGTGAACATAAATAAACAAGCTTGGAAGATCACATAACATATTGCACATTTCCAAAGTACAATGGCGTAATAGGTTGAATGTTCCAATGAACTCTATTGCAGTGGTAAGCAAACGGCACAGAGTACCCCTGTCAGATCGCACCACGACCCGCGTTTCTGTGGATTACTCAAGATCAGGAGGACAGGGGAGTCGTCACACCTTGTTATTAACAGGTAAGTATTCTTGCCGTTTTTTATTTCTATTTTCTTGACTTAGCCAAATTTGTGAAGTATTGCTCTTGTTTAAGTATAAGAGCAGACTCCCAAGTACTTTTGTAAACTGTCTTAGTATATCTGTGTAGACTGTAGTATACTCTCAAAATAATTTATGCTAACATGTCACTTGTGCATGACAGTTCAAGAACTTCTGCTAAAATCTGATAACTCTGCTCTTGTTCTCTCAGCAGGTGCTAAAGTTACTTGATCTCAGATTTTTTTTTTTTTGCTGCGCCCCCTCCCAGACCTACTGGTATATAGGTAGGCACCCGACTCCTGAGCCTCATTCCAGACTAGCAGTAGTAGTAGTAGTAGTACGTAGTAGTTTTTACTAGCGCTTCAGTGGCACACTGCCTATATCGCGCCGATCTATTCCTGTGTTTAACCACAGGCTCGTGCGCCGACTAGGGCGCATTTTAAATTGTCAATGATTTTTGTCTCTGCTTTCCTGCCGGTAGGTTTCAGAATGGTCAGTGCGCTACTGACAGGAAAAAGGCGCAAGTTGAGTATTTCCAAACCCCGGGCGCGGCTGAATGCTTTCGCTTAGCTGCGCCGCACAGGGGTAGTAAACGAAATACAAGAAGGTAGAAGTCTAGCGGGAATAGGTCAGCCACTTCGATCGGCAGCCCACCTCCCGAAACAGAAGGGGATGTATTGAGAGCCTACCTAACTTTACAAAACTAACCTCATCAGCAGGAACTGCGGCAACTTGCAACATCCCTTACAGAGAAGGCACTCGGGACACATGGGCGCTTGATGCCCGAACATAAGTATTGTGGCAGGGAAAGAGCCCGCCACATTATGCCCCTGAGGACTCATTCCGGACTACGAGCTAACATCTCGCTAATATGAAACCCAGAACATACGGGCTTTGGGATAGATTTAACCTCCAGAGGTACTCTGCTGTTCGCTTACCACTGCAAAAGAGTTCATTGGAGCATTCAACCTATTTGCAGAGGCTCGCTTCGGCAGAGTACCTGTCGGATAGCACCGACTTGCAAACAGCATAGCTTCCGGAGCAGGGAGGGGTTCTGTGGCACCCTGATGTGGAGGGTGCCTCTCGATCTTTGGCGATGTTAGCCTGATCTGTACGGCTCTTGTGCACTCGCCTGCGGTGGCAAAGAACTCCTGCCAAGATAGGTAAGGGATTGGATTCTTCTTTGTTCAGTCCTAGTTAGGCGGAACGTCTTCTTTTCAGTAGGAGCAGCAAAATCTGTCCTGAACTCTGAACTGACTTACCACAGGCGCGCGTCTCCGAACTGCTTATTATAGACTTAAGCTTCATTCCCCGACGGGATAGGATCCATACCGATAGTGCCAGCAACTCTCTGGGCAGAGCTACCTCCGATGTTCTTTGAGAACTGCACAAAAAGTGCCTGGAGTCCTTGTACTCCAGCACAGTAGAACCTAAGGCTCTCGTTCGGTCTCTCCCAAAGGACCGCGATCCTTCTTTGTGGATCAGGTTAAGTCTTTCGATTTGTTGAGCCTGTTCTCCCAAACTCTTGAACTTTTGAGCTGCCCCTGTATCTGGAGCAGCTTCCCTAAAACAGGCACTGCTACCTTATTGTGCGGTTTCACCTCTTTGCCAGGGCGGGTACACCCGGCAAGACAGTAAGTAACCTTTATCCCGGCTGGTTCATCGTAATTTGCCACGGGTACTGCCCTTAAGAAGGTTCTTTAGTTTTCCTCCCTCCTTGAGCGGCCCTGTGTCCAGGCTAAGTCCTTTTCCTCGGCCATTTCTGTCTGCATGTCATGACTGTACTGGCAGAACAAACATCGTGCCTGTCGGTAGTGCCAAGGCCAGAGATCAGGTGATAGTGCTCGGTGGCATATCACTGATCCCACCTGCCGGTACTCTTCAATCATGCCACAACTCCATCGTACACATCTGTATTCCAAGGCTAAAAATCAGGTGATGGCGCTTGGTCAGCATACCACCCGATTCCACCTGCTGGTGCTCGTCGGTCGTGACGGAGCCTCGCACACGTCTGTATTCCCGAGGCCAGAGATCAGATGATAGTGCTTGGTTAGCCTATCACTGATCCCACCTGCCGGTACTCGTCAATCATGCGGGAACTTATCATACACGTCGGTATTCCCGATGCCAGAGATCAGGTGATAGTGCTTGGTCAGGATACCACCCGATCCCAACTGCCGGAACTTTGCACAAGGTATCCCTAGGCCAGAGATCAAAGGATAGTGCTTGGTCAACCTATCACTGATCCCACCTGCTGGTACTCATCGGTCATGACGGGACTCATCTTACACGTCAGTGCCGACAGGAGTAATGGCTGATTAGGCTCGGCAATTACAAAACCAGGAGATAGTTAAACCAGGCGCCCTCCGGTCCTACACCATTCAAAATTGCTGTGCCTAAAACTTCAGCACTTCATATCACTCATCAGTCATGAGGGTATTCTCAGTCATCGTTCATTGGAACATTCAGACTATTTGTGGTGGTCCCCTCAGAGGGCATAGGATGGGTCATGGGGTTGAGTTTGCCCATCCTATGTTATGGGGAGCAGGGCCCCATGGGCACCCTGTAGGTTACGTTAGTCTTTAGCTAGGCCTTGGGACTTCTGTCTTTCACCTTTCACGCCCCCCTTTGCTTCTTTCTGATTTCATACTCTTTTTATGTTACTCTCGTCTGTTCTTTCTCTTCTTTCCCAACTGTTCCCATGCGCATTCTGTGTGGGAACACCTTCGTGCATGGGTTCCCCGTGACTATTGACATACTAGATGTCCCTTCCTTTTCTTCTCTTAGAAAAGCTTAGTAGACTACTTATTTAGGGAGGCTTAAACTATCTTATACTACTGTAGCTTTCGTGCCCACTTTGCTTCCTTCTATTTTCATACTCCTATTTGCTCATGCTTTATTCTGATTTTTCTCTTCTTTTCCTGACTTGCTGTTCCTATGCCCGTTGATCCCGTGTAGGAACACCTTCGTGCATGGGTTCCCCATATTTCATATTTGTATCGTCATACTATGTGTCCCTTGCTTCTTCCTCTGCTAGATTGCCGTTGTGGAGATGGTGGCNGTCAGGATACCACCCGATCCCAACTGCCGGAACTTTGCACAAGGTATCCCTAGGCCAGAGATCAAAGGATAGTGCTTGGTCAACCTATCACTGATCCCACCTGCTGGTACTCATCGGTCATGACGGGACTCATCTTACACGTCAGTGCCGACAGGAGTAATGGCTGATTAGGCTCGGCAATTACAAAACCAGGAGATAGTTAAACCAGGCGCCCTCCGGTCCTACACCATTCAAAATTGCTGTGCCTAAAACTTCAGCACTTCATATCACTCATCAGTCATGAGGGTATTCTCAGTCATCGTTCATTGGAACATTCAGACTATTTGTGGTGGTCCCCTCAGAGGGCATAGGATGGGTCATGGGGTTGAGTTTGCCCATCCTATGTTATGGGGAGCAGGGCCCCATGGGCACCCTGTAGGTTACGTTAGTCTTTAGCTAGGCCTTGGGACTTCTGTCTTTCACCTTTCACGCCCCCCTTTGCTTCTTTCTGATTTCATACTCTTTTTATGTTACTCTCGTCTGTTCTTTCTCTTCTTTCCCAACTGTTCCCATGCGCATTCTGTGTGGGAACACCTTCGTGCATGGGTTCCCCGTGACTATTGACATACTAGATGTCCCTTCCTTTTCTTCTCTTAGAAAAGCTTAGTAGACTACTTATTTAGGGAGGCTTAAACTATCTTATACTACTGTAGCTTTCGTGCCCACTTTGCTTCCTTCTATTTTCATACTCCTATTTGCTCATGCTTTATTCTGATTTTTCTCTTCTTTTCCTGACTTGCTGTTCCTATGCCCGTTGATCCCGTGTAGGAACACCTTCGTGCATGGGTTCCCCATATTTCATATTTGTATCGTCATACTATGTGTCCCTTGCTTCTTCCTCTGCTAGATTGCCGTTGTGGAGATGGTGGCTGAACTTCGACGATGGATAAGTCCTGTCCAAGGCAGGGCGTCGGGTTTCGCTAAGGATTCCGCCTGCGGCCTAGGATACAAAACCTTGTAATGGTGAAAGGGATAAATCCATTCGCTATACCTATTACAGGAGTTTATTCCGTGAACTTATACTATGCAAGAACAACGCAAGGGGCATATAGTATCTCCATACATATGTGAACCACGTGAAGGAGTGTGTTCCCACAGAGGATAAACAAAAATTCCACAAAAAAAAAATAAAATGAATCCCCATAATTAGATATAGGTATGAAAACGCAAGGAAGCAAAACGTGACTAAGGGGAAGACGTTCAGAGGGGTTAATTACGTCTAAGTTCAAAGGTAATGCATTAGTTGCCTTGGGCAACAACCCATGTTTATCATAAGAGGTACGTGCGTTTTGGTAAATAATGTGTTTGGTATGCAAAGTGTGTCAAAGTAGACTAGGTGTGTTTTAGCTGACACGGTGCAGTATGAGAGGGGCATGTTATGAAAGATGAGATGCATGAAGTTGGATGCTCACGTGCGACTTTCTCCGTCGTTATCTGCTGAATTCGATTGCGTTGCCGTGACTGTGACGATAGTTTGATCATAGACTACTCTTCACCAAACTACATGAACTCTATAGTTTGATATATTTCATTAAGCCGCAAAAAACGGAAATGTAAATCTTTCTGAAACTGGAACTCAGTACTTGGCAAGATGATCGAAAGTTTACTACTGGCAGTTGCTATAGTGTAAATATTGTAACAGTTTGAAACTACGACGGTGTTTCGGAGCAGCTTAATAGTATGCAAGATGAAGCCCTGGCTGTGGCAAGATAACTGAATTGAGTTAGCTCTATGCTGATAATGCCGACAAAAGTTGTAATGGACCACCCGACATCGATGAGGCTTCCCACGAGTGGTAGTCAAACAAGGTGCGTTATAGGTTTAAATTAAGATAGTGTATACTGTCATAGCGTTGAATATGTTCGCTGCACTATACGACAGGAAAAAACAATTGAGAATCGTGAAATTTCCACAGGTCCCGCTAGTTATTATATTGAGTAGTTTAAGCCACCATCTCCACAACGGCAATCTAGCAGAGGAAGAAGCAAGGGACACATAGTATGACGATACAAATATGAAATATGGGGAACCCATGCACGAAGGTGTTCCTACACGGGATCAACGGGCATAGGAACAGCAAGTCAGGAAAAGAAGAGAAAAATCAGAATAAAGCATGAGCAAATAGGAGTATGAAAATAGAAGGAAGCAAAGTGGGCACGAAAGCTACAGTAGTATAAGATAGTTTAAGCCTCCCTAAATAAGTAGTCTACTAAGCTTTTCTAAGAGAAGAAAAGGAAGGGACATCTAGTATGTCAATAGTCACGGGGAACCCATGCACGAAGGTGTTCCCACACAGAATGCGCATGGGAACAGTTGGGAAAGAAGAGAAAGAACAGACGAGAGTAACATAAAAAGAGTATGAAATCAGAAAGAAGCAAAGGGGGGCGTGAAAGGTGAAAGACAGAAGTCCCAAGGCCTAGCTAAAGACTAACGTAACCTACAGGGTGCCCATGGGGCCCTGCTCCCCATAACATAGGATGGGCAAACTCAACCCCATGACCCATCCTATGCCCTCTGAGGGGACCACCACAAATAGTCTGAATGTTCCAATGAACGATGACTGAGAATACCCTCATGACTGATGAGTGATATGAAGTGCTGAAGTTTTAGGCACAGCAATTTTGAATGGTGTAGGACCGGAGGGCGCCTGGTTTAACTATCTCCTGGTTTTGTAATTGCCGAGCCTAATCAGCCATTACTCCTGTCGGCACTGACGTGTAAGATGAGTCCCGTCATGACCGATGAGTACCAGCAGGTGGGATCAGTGATAGGTTGACCAAGCACTATCCTTTGATCTCTGGCCTAGGGATACCTTGTGCAAAGTTCCGGCAGTTGGGATCGGGTGGTATCCTGAC
>LQNS02000210.1:9936479-9950074 GCA_001587735.2 Parhyale hawaiensis
CGCGTCGAATATTACCCATTCGCGCACGAATGTTGAGCACTACATTCCTACTTGATAAACCTATTTTCTAGAGACATTAATTACTTTCCTATGTGTAGCTATATGTAGTCGTACCAATCCATATTTATGTATCTACATATTTTCCTTTTTTTTTGTGAATCCATGTTTTTGTAACAGAGGTAGCGTGAGGAGCTATACGTAGTAGCCTACCCAGGCGACGAACAACCTGGGCGCAGGAACCCCAGACAAACAGCGCTAGGGCTGGTATAAAAAATTTCCCAGGCGGCTCCCTTGCAATCTCAATCAGTTGAAGTTTTCAACGACGTCTACAGGCTGTCATACACCTCTATTCGGCCCTCCAACACTGGTAATCAACAGCACGGTGTAGGAGAGGATACTCAAGCCGCTTAGCGACTGCCTACCAAACGTATGAACCACCTGCACAGACCTCGGGAACATGTGAGCAGACTTCAGCTTCAGAGATTTGTAACGTAACCAACTACTTTCAAGAACGTAGGGCTAACAAAGCGGACGACGACCAGTGGCACGCCTTTCTGCGTCTCAGCAGCCAACGAGTCGCTGCGATTAGAATCCCGACAATAGGTCTGGACCACAGGCCAGGCAGAAAGAAGTCAAGCAAGGGCAACTCCCTGGGTCATTGAGGGCCTATTCTCTACGAATCGGGCCCAGAGAGCTTCTTTAAAAACCGTCCGTATCTTGGAAAAGACAGGAAATTCACCTTTCATATACTCTGCGATAGTGCGGGCGTGTTGCCATATGGGCACGGAACGCTCATCCGCACTACGCGTTGCGGTCCTTCATACAGGAGGAATTCAGCCTAAATGACGTGAATCTCCCAAAAAGAAGCAAGGATAAAGAGAAATGCACCACCCTAATCAGGTTCGGTTCCCCTATTTGCCCACAAGAAAAGTTTTCTACGATCTCAGACCCTGTTGAACGTTGTCGTATGAATCTTTGTTGTCTCAGTTGAGACGACGCTAACTATTGATCTTTATCCGCTCAATGGGTTGAGCCCTTCAGTACTTGTGATTCGATTCCAACTATGCTGAACCCCCTGCACTATTCCTACAGAGTTAACGGCAGAGACGGTCGAAGGAAAGTGACGGCGGCTTCATTCTTAAGTATATATTGAAATGGGCAAGTAAAAGTCTTCAATGCAGGAGCTAAGGGGACACAGTGGGTTTCAGGACGCAAGCTACAAAGTAAGAAAAACTATGATATTCTGCGACTCACTTATATAGAGGACGCACATGAAAGTTGACCCGTTAGGCGGACCGCAAGAACTCTCCAGCCGTTTCTTATGATAAACCAAATCTGAAACGGCCAGTGCTCCTACACCATCTTGCAAGAGGATCTGGCACGAACCAAGCATAAGTATAAAAGCTTATGAGACAAGGAATCGTGAAGACATTACCTGAGGCTTAGTTCTGCAGCCCTTTCTCCCAACAAATCGTACGAAATCGGCGGCAGAACGTATTTAGTCTATCAGAGGAAGCTACTTTGGCCTAGCACACGGTTGCAGGGGTGGCCGAAGCAATTACGAACATCTCTTGTTCAGTTCAAGTCAATTGTAAATAATTAGCTTAGCTTTCGCGACCCACAAGCTGGCTGTGCAGGCTTGAGAGAATATTGGAAAGAAACAGTCCCTCTGCTAAACACCGTATACCCTTGTAGAGTGCTAAGTATGAAATACCTTTGTACACTCTACGCTCTAGTGTGGAAGTAAAACGTCACACAAACGTTTTACAGACCCAGCTCTGATCCAGGGTCGATAGTGACAAGGCGTTGTCCACGAATGGCCGCAACGTCTGGCCGGTAAGCTACAGTCTTATCACCTACACGGCCGAGCGACGGGAAGAAAACCCACGTCCTCTACGATCAAACATTGCACAATTCTGGCATTGAGGGAAGATCGCCTAGCCCGTGGCGTAGTCTTCTATCTTGCCCGTCTCATCAGCGTCCACAAGCCGGTCAAGCCGGAGAGACCAGGGCAACACAAGATCGGACCTTGGCTAGGAAGAACAAAAAATGTTCCTCTCGCAGATGCCAGAAGGGCCCTGACTCACGAACAAGCCTAAGTCCGAGGCCTAGCGCTCGACTGCCAGTACGTTCTGGGGGCTACGGACCAGTATTAACAAGAACATCGAGCGTTCCCCCTGTGCGATCAAGCGAGGGTCAGACAGGCCCAGAAGTTCCATGACAAGCTGTTCGTCAACCAGCTGCAGAACAGGCAGAGGATAGCCGAATAGGGTTATACACCCAGAGTACTCGGCTGACGCCAAGAAGGCAGGATGCCAAGGGTTCCAACTTCAAGTCTGACGGACAGCACACTACGAGCAACAGCCTCTTACCAGAAACCACTCTTAACATGGCTGTATTTAGAGTGCCGTGGATGGCCCAAATCCTAATATATATCCAGAGTCTCTACCTAGAGAACTACCCGACAGAACCAAATTATCCGCCAGTGTCCGTTCTCGAACTTCGCTTAGAGAGGACTGTGCATCGGAGCCGGTTTGACCAGGTTATTCATACCAATCGTATATCTAGGCAAAACGGCAGCAGGAAGGGCGAAAGATCGGGCACCCTACCTTCGAGTTTCCCCTTCGCAGCAGTGTTCTTTCATCCTCGCAACTGCATTGGGCATTGAACTTTAAAATCCTGGTGGAAAATTTAGGGGCGTGCCTTGGAAAATGGGAGGCCGTTGGGCAGCAGCCTAAGGGCAAGACCGGTGGCAGACCGGTAGGCCCAAGCAATGTAAGGCTATAATCATTTCCCACTGGAAGAAATACTCCCTGACGTTCTGGCTACTACTTTCGCCCAACGTGGTGATCAAGGGAACAGACGTGAAAGCAGTTAGATCCGAGGCAGCGTTAACCTAACCGAGCAGGTATTACAAACGCACACCTAAAGTTTAACGTGCACCGTAGCCCAGAGAGGCTGCGCAAGAGTCCAGCGGACGGTTTCAAGGCCAAAATCGCTGAAAATTTGAACCGACGGCATAGCGCCGTTAAATGGAAAGAGTGTTGATAGGATATGTCTCCTGGAGCTCTCGTTCTCGGTCACAACATCAATGGAAATACAAGACTATCGTGGTGCGCAGGGCCCGAGAAAAGTTAATCTCGTGGTCAGAAGCATGCGGAACGTACAAGGGCAAGGTAGTCCTACCTACCCTGCAGGAAGAAGTCGGGGATGCTTAATCTTTAAGGGCCAAAGTAAGATTAAGCAGCCCAAGGGCGGAGACGGAAGCTTGCCGGGCAACAATATCTCCGGCCTCTATGGAAAGGTACTAGATACCTAAAATAGAGTTGGCCCGCTGAATGGCTCTACGGAAAGGTACTAGATACCTAAAATAGTTGGTCCGCTGAATGGCCAGACCAACAGGTGTCGCTCCCTTCCCAAGAAGATGACGTCACAAACTTAGGTTGCGAAATTACCGAAGTGGGTCACCACCACACGGAACAGCCATATCGCCTTACATTTACGGCATTTGTGAGCGGCGAAGCTCGACAACTCGGGCCTCGTCAGACACGAGGGCTCCCAATCGACTAAGGCCCGACCTGGAAACCTAGCAATACAAATAAAATCCTAAATTGGCTAGTAATATTACCCACAGATATCTCGAGAGGCCGGTACAAGACGCGGAAGCATTAGTACATCCAGACTATCCTACCCGCGGATTCAAACGGGCAAATACCATTTGGGTCTGGCAATTGCCGATGCCTATACGAGTTCAAGACTGCAGGCGTTTCTGAGTCCAGTTGTGTCTATCAGAGGAAGCTACTTTGGCCTAGCACACGGTTGCAGGGGTGGCCGAAGCAATTACGAACATCTCTTGTTCAGTTCAAGTCAATTGTAAATAATTAGCTTAGCTTTCGCGACCCACAAGCTGGCTGTGCAGGCTTGAGAGAATATTGGAAAGAAACAGTCCCTCTGCAGAGCGTCCAGGGGGAGAAAAAAACCCTTCGAGCCGGGATTTATTACAGAAGAGCCGCCATTTCGAAGGTATCTACGTTTTGATGAAGGTGAGCAGGCTGATTGCTCCAATAAGGTCTCTGGCCTGTACCTCCCTCTGAAGGTGTAGGGCCTTCTGCCGAACGAGGCGGTAACAAGTCCAGAGGAGCTGCTATAACTGAGCTCCCTGCTAGCCAGTTCAACTCCGTCGATTCCGTGGGGGGAGCGAAGGCATAGTCAGCGCTGCCCTGTGGCTATCAAAAATTGTCCTTTTTGCCTCCACAACTGGAGGTCTCTGGACGAGCATGGGAACTTCCCTGCCGGGGCGATTAGAGACGGCACTTGGAGGCGAACATGTCTCGAGAGTCAGTTGGAGGCCCCCTCGGACGAGAATTCGTGCCCAGCTCGGGACTTTATTCCCGCTGCGTTTTAGCTGCCCCACCAGGGACGAGCATAGTAGATGCACTTGTTACGACAGGCCCGCCGGCCCCTGTGCTGACCGTACTTTGCCTGTGGCCAAGGTCTTCTTACGCCCAACTAACCACTTGCTGAGTTTTATCCATCGGCATTGAGACAGAGCGCCACCGGCTTCCCCCTAGGGAGGCCCAGGGTACATTCCGGATATAAACAAGAAGGCTCTACCAACCCGATCTAAAAGCGCGGTTGTTCTACATTCAAATTCCACTGCATCGAGGGAAAACTATAGGGCCGGTGCTAAATAGGCCATTCTCGGCCACTTCCGTGGGTAGTATTCTCTGTAGTCAGGCTCTCTAAGAGCCCGGGGCTTTGACGATAGGGTACCAGCCAGGCCCTTGCTCTAAGTGCAGGGGCAAGGAACCCCGTTGGCTAAAGCCGCTGTACTGCGCTTGGGTGTTACCTGGAGCATAGTTTATCACCGTATACCAAGGCAACGTTAGGTGAACGCTCTCAGGAGGACTTCCAGAAGATCTGGGGTACATCTGGAGCAGTGCCCAAGAAAGGCCCAGTTTCCTGGTGTGTGCCAAGATCGGGAGGCAAAGAGCGGTACCCCTGGCCCCTGTTTCAACAAACAAGGAGAGTCCTCCCTGGGGCCTCAGTCCTCCTTGGTTCTGTCACCAGGTTCAGGATAGTTGCAGCTGGGGCCTCTGGACCCCACTATCAGGTCACGGGTCCTCCTGAACTCAGCCGCTTCCACCTCAGTAGGGCTACATCCGGACTGGGTCAACAGAGGGCCCCCTGGACGGGGGGCTGTAGCCAGATTCGGGAGTAAAGGAGCAGTAACTCTGGGTAGGCGAGTCGAGCAAACCTGGAAGCAAGATATAGTGCGCTAGGAATCCCACCTGGAGGTCCCACAGGAGAGTCAGAATCGTAGCAGCGAGGGCTCCAGGACCCTCGCAGGACTATGCCGCGGATTCCCAAACCTCAACACTTCCAAGCGCACTAGGCAACATGAGCTTACATCTGGACAATGTCAGCGGAGGGCAGCCCCCTTCGACGGGGAGCTGTAGCCAGGTTTGGGCAAGATAAAGCTGTAACTCCAGGTAGGCAAGTCGACCGAACCAGGAAGCAAGATATCATAGTGCGCTGGGACCTCCACTTGGAGGTCCCATAAGAGAGTCTGGATCATAGCAGCTTGACCAAACCTGGAAGCAAGAGTTTAAAGTGCACCGGGACCTCTACTCAGAGGTCCGATGCTAGGTTCAGGATCGTAGCAGCCAGGGCCCCAGTACCCCTGCAGGAATAAGCCGCGACTCCCCTGAACCTAGAAGCTTCCATGCACTGGGCTACATCCGGACAAGTTCAATGGAAGGGCCCCAAACTGGGCCGGAGGCCATAACCAGGAACAAACAGCATCGTAGTAGATGCCTATAGTCCTCTTCACAGCTCATAGTCTTCTGGCTGAACATCTCAGCTGCTCCTCTAGATATCCAGCAGAGTTGAAGCTCACAAGTGCTTGTCAAAAAGTTTGCATTTATCCACCATTATTCCAAGTTTGATTTATTTTTCAAAATCATGTTCTAATTTGAAATATTCACTAACCCCACGCTAGACTCCTGCCGGTTTCTGACAAACTCCAAAGAGTAGCAGAAAACAAGACTAAGCCCACCTGGTGAGGGGAATTTTAAAAAGGAACTCCGAATTTAAAAACTTTCAAAAACTTCAAAAATGAAATTAAATTTGAGAAGGTAGCTTCAAAAATTGAAATTTTCATTTATTTTTCAAATTCTGATTCCAATTTGGAATATTCAATAAGCCCACACTAGACCCTTGTCTGCCTCTGATAGCTGAAGGCAGCATACCAGAAAAAAAGATGAAGTCCCATGAGTTGAGGCGATTCCAAAAAGAGAACACCGAATTCAAAAACTTTTGAAACTTTGAAAAAGCAAATTAATTTGAGAGCGTAGTCACAAAATTCAAGGTTTTCTTTATTTCTCAAGTTTAAATTCCAATTAGAAATATTCAATAACCTCACACTAGACTCTTGTCTGCTTCTGATAGCTGGGGTAGCATACCAGAAAACAAGATCAAGTCCCCTGAGTGGAGGGGATTTCAAAAGAGAATAGCTACCAAATTTGAAAACTTTCAAAAACTTCAAAACGTTTCAGTAAAGTTAAGATTTTAATCCAAAATGAATTTAAGGTAAAGTCTTCCACAAATTAGAAAACTTGAGGCTTAGAAGATTTCCGGTATAGTAGAACACCATCCAGTGTAAGTGCCATCAGTGCCTGGTAGTGCTGGGACTAACTCCAAAAACTTTAAAGTTCCAAAGGCCCTCAAGGTACTAAGTGACCTCAGAAATAGCCTAAGTCCAAACCAGAATTCAGGCTAAGTGTTGACCGAATCATCCATTCTGATGCTAAATGTCAACAGAGCCTTCCCTTTTGAGGATAAGTGTCAACATGCCTCTTCATTCTGAGATAAAGTCCAAAAAGTTGGTTGAGACAATTTTTCTAAGTCCCAAAGGTACTAGCTGACTTCGAGGTAAGAGTCCCAAAATTGGGACCCAAACGAAGATTAAGGCAATGGGCACGGAGAACTTGAAGAGTTAAATCTTAATTCTTGAGGAGGAGGAGAGCTGCTGAGATTTTCACCCAGTCGCGAGTCGTCATAAAGTGAGGCTGAAGGGTGCAGGCCGACCTTATATAAGGCTCCAAGGAGGAATAAGGAAGGATACAAGGAGGCATGACTGTTCAAAAAATCTGAGACTTCGTTTAAAATTCCTGGAAACGGATAACAATGAACTCAGCTCAGATTTTAGCCTGAATACTGATGAAGTACCTTAAAAGTCTTGAAAATTTAGCAAATTTTGAAAATTCTGAAAGAGTACTTATCTGTCTAATATGAGTGTGACGAATCTGACCTGTCCTCTTGTCATGGAGAAGCCTCGGTTATGCGAGTCTTAGTGCTACCGACAGAGGTACTCTGTCGGAGCAAGCCACTGCAAAATAATTTGTTACGTTATCCAAGAAAAGCACAGTAAAAAGAGAAATTAGTCCATGAAGAAACTTGTGACATGTTAAGTACCGTAGCTATAATTACAACTTGTAACATCGTTTAGTTCACATTTTCACATTCAAAATGAATTAGAACAAATATCCAACACTATCAAGGAGAAACTTGATTAGGAAGTGTATAAACAAAAGACTGTTAACTATATCTGAGGTCCAGTCAAACTGACGTCCAATCAACTGAAATTTACGCCTCTTACATCGAAGTCTGCAAAACGTATAGGAATCTTATTTCAAGGTTGGAGCAGTAATGTTGCACAACACTTAGTTCTGGCATAAGCATCTCACGCAATCCCATTCGGAGCTCTTCCGTGTTGCAGGCGTCCAAACAAAAGTTCTTAATAAGGTCTCATGTCGCTATCAGGGCATGTCACACATGCGAATGTTTTGTTGTTTCGGCGTAACAGTAATGTTTCTGTAATTCGAATGGTTCGAGTCAGGGGTTGCTGAAATAACGAATTTGCCGACAGCTGCATGCATGCATATGAATGTATAGTACCGTATATTAAATCCATCCCAAGACAAAACTGTATATACTTATTACAGAATCATAACGTAACCTACGTCGCCTCGTGGTTGAGAACAACGTTCAAAAATACATAGTATGTACTGTACCTGCTCAAACATGCGTTACAACAGTTTATCGGACCAGGGAAGGCACAGGCTTACTGCCCCCTTTTATATAGGGAATTACCCTCCAGCTCGACCTAGGGTAGGTACCTACGTACCTACTTACCTTTTGTGTCACGCTCTTCATCACTAATAGATACAAGAAAATTCGAGCTTCATTGAGTTCGAGAAGCTGGCGTATCTGTGATACGGCTGGTGACTACTCTCTCGGCCACAAGCCAGGTCTATTTAATTATTGTTTATGCGCCTGAAACTTTTAAGAATAAGGCTTTTATAACCTGTACCGTGGTTTACTGCCAAAAGAATTGCACGGGTCCAGTTAAACAGAGTAAGATATAAATACATCCCACGGGGCCCTTCAGTAATTATTTATTCAGCAAAAAGGCTGGTCGTATAAGATATCATACATCGAATCTCTTGTGATGTTAATGGGGAATTGCCATGGTACAATGCAAAGGTTTCACTGATCTAACTGAAGCGTCTTAAGCCAGACAGTGAACGTTTCACGGGTTCTGCTAATATCTAATCTAATACTAAGAATGACCGTCGTGTGTTTATAAATATATATATTTATATGTTCGGTGTCACGCTCTTAACGAAATAGGCGGATTTTAGCCCAGGATGGAGACTCTGGTTATCCCCTCAAGCTCCATTGAAAGTGATAGGCAGAAAATAGGCCGGGTTGCGGAAGATGGCAAACGTATCTTAAGCAGGGACAGTTGCAATTCAAACAATGAAGACATCTCAGGCTTAGTCTGATTTGTACGAGTATTAGTTTCTCCATACATCGAATCTACGGCAAAGTATAGGGCGACCTTATGTCTGAATGCACTTCTTGCATTGCCTAAGTTCAAATCGTAGCACTGAAGATATCTGAAGCTTNACATCCCACGGGGCGCTTCAGTAATTATTTATTCAGCAAAAAGGCTGGTCGTATAAGATATCATACATCGAATCTCGGTGTTGTTTGTGATGTTGATGGGGAATTGCCATGGTACAATGCAAAGGTTTCACTGATCTAACTAAAGCGCCTTAAAAGCCAGACAGTGAACGTTTCACGGGTTCCGCTAACATATATAAATATGCCACGATTCCAATGATACGCGGAGGTCAGCAGTCCTGTGCAGCTGGACAAGGTCTTATTAATAATTTTTATGCCCCTGGGCTCTTCTGAATGAACGGGTTGGGATCCGGAAAATTTCTATGTGGAGGTGGGCACTAAGAGTGCAGCAAAATTCAACGGAGGGGGGAGGGAGGGATGCGGCGAGACACATAAGCTGGGCCCTAAGCGGTGCATTTTTTTCAAGGCCTCATTTCCAGTGAAGTGTGAGTGTAACTTTTTAGGGAGGGAGTGTGCCCCCACGATCCTCCCGACTACTCCACAGTAGGAAATTCTGGATATTATTATCAAGCAAGAGGATGGATTTAATATATCACACACCCAGTCCCTGCATTGAAGAATAAGTGTGGTGTTACCATGCTAAAATATGACCGTTTCACGGGTCTGTCGGAAAGGCATTGCAAAGCCGTGAAAGTTTCACGGGTCCAATAGAAATTTTTACATATAGAAACATGAAAACAGACTCGTAAATTCAACCGGAGCACCAGCGCACCATAAAAGACAACGGCAGTCTGTCACAGTTTGATTCTGTATTTTGTCAGATGTACCTCTACTTGAGCATGCAATGGCGCGCTAAATGAACATTCGCAAAAATTTCGGAATGCCAGCTGGCGTCATATTTTTGGAAGTTATTTTTGCAATTCGGCTGTTTTGCCCAATTACAGTATTGTGTAAAATATGAATTAGGAGGAGGACGGACACTGTTTGGGGAAGACGCTCTCCAAAATTTAGATCTCTAATTCGGTATTTCATGACGAATTATAGGGATGGTGCTGAAGCTGAAAGCCGGTCAATGCCGAAGTATTGAAGCACCCGAATTATTGGATAACGAATTACAGAGACTTTACTGTAACAACAAAAAGGGCATAGCTCGCTTTAATAGTTTTACGTCATTCCCAGTTCAGATAGACATCCAAAACTTCACTTCAGCCACTTGCTAAAAGCCAACTGACTTGGAGGCTAACAGTTAAGCTGATTATCGTAGACACAGTCGTGGTTGCAGCAAAAAGGCAATAAGACGTTTGATGACTTTGTACTATTTACCTACAGGGACCAAAAACCTTCAGTTTAAACTCGAGTTAACAGACAGAAGGGCTACACTGAGAAAAATTTTGATGCACATAGGTGTTTCACAGAGAAGCATCAGGATGCACGTAGGTGTTTCATGGCGTAGCTTGATATGTCACCGCAGTAGACAGAAAAACCTATTTCACACAGGAAAACATATTTACGCAAAAACAAAGTGAACAAAAGCTTTGTAGTTTTGTTACACGTGCGAAGCGAGATGGGGTTACATACTAACACGCAGATCGCGATTGTTTTTTAAAGTTTCAGCTCTTCAGGTACATTAATTTGACCTTTTTTGAATCATCTTTGTGCATCATCGGCTTTGTCACAAAACCAATACACCTTAAGTGTATCAATTCGTGCCAAGATCACCATAAGACCATATATACATCATCATAATATACTTTATATTTATAATGCACTTGTGTTTTTCGGATTAGGGACATAAATGCACATAATTTTGATGCATCAAAGTCCATCAAAATTCATCTCGGTGTACACAGCACTGATGAGTTGGGATGTTCCGGAATCGAGTTGCACACTCAGTGGTGCAATGAGCTGGAGCTGGATTCAGAAAAAATCTCTCAACTCGCCTAGTCCAACTAACCTTTCTGCTACTTTATAAGTTAAAATCTTCTTGGCTTCAAATGGGGAAGATGAAAGAAATCATCCTTGTAAAAGGCCACTCAAAGGCCTACTGTCATAGGATTAAATTGTATGTACATTTCAGCTTGTTGACGTTTTACCATTTTTAACCGGTTAGCTGAATGCTTAGGGCGTTCAAAAGTTCAAGACAGGAGTCAGAATCTTAGTAGGCCTATACTAGGAGAGGGACCTTATAGACTAAGATGCCAGCAACACTTTGACAACCTTTGTTCATAAGTTTTAGATTTGTTAGTAACAAGCAGTGGATGATCCGCGCAGTCCAGCGCTATAGAAAATAAAAACAATACCGGTACCATATCGTAGTTTCTAAAACTGCAGAAAAATGCAACTAAGAGTTTAAATAATACATATATATAATATCAAACACACCTGCATTGTTAGACTGTCGATGGATTCATTGAGCCACCGATTGAGCTCTTCTCTTTCCCTCTGTGCAGGGTCCTTGTTCTGCGCTGCACCCAAACCCTCCTTGCTGTACGCCTTAGTCTTGGTTTCTCTTTCAACAACCTTGAATCTCTCCATTTGCTGCAACACATTACATTAACTTTATTAAATTAAGTTAAGTTATTAAGGTGGTTGAGGCCGCCAGTGACACTATTCATTCTCTAAGGAAGCAAAAGAAAAGAATGAGCACGAGACACCAAGAAAAACCTACCTAACCGATGCAGTAACTTACATAAGGAATCCCATTTCATTACAAAGAATTCACCAACATGAATAGCCTAATTCTAACGCCTTTTCTACACCTTCTGAGGAGCCACCTAGGAAAACATACATCACAATCTAAATAGAGATTTTTTATCTCAGGAGCTTTACTTTAGTCCAATCATTTGCTTCTCAAGTATCAAAATGGATAGAGTGTTGCAACGAATTTATCTCAGTGGCTCACGAAGACAGAAAACCTTCTGTCGGTTGCACCAGACCCGCGTCAGCGCCCAACTCTGGGGGCGTCTAAATGGTAGTTTAGACTGTTACGAGGCATAACCCTCATTATAGACAGCTTTTGGTGTTCGATCTTTTTTATTTTTTTTATTCTTTTTCATTTATTTTTTTTTTTTCAAGCCCCGCCCCCTTGTACCTCAGGGTCCCAGCAGCAGCACTCCTCATTGAGGCACGACGAGCGCACCAACATATCAACTTCACCCTTAGGCCAAGAAACTGAAGAGGCTTTGGGTTATATTCATCATCCAGAGGTGTTCTGTCTTCGCGAGCCACTCTATCCATTCTCAGTGACTCGCTCCGACACAACACCTTCTGTCGGTAGCCCAGACTTACCCAAGGCGAAGCAGGGAGGGGTTTCATGGCCTCCCCCGAGATGCTGGTGCGAAGGATCCTGATCTGAACTAATTTATTCTCTTGTACCTCGTGATCTTTCCTTCAGACAATCCCGGTGTTTCAACATTGGCCTGGAAGTAACTGTAAGTTGCGTCATGGCCTTGGGGGTACCTGGTAACCATCTTTAGTGAGTTGCCGTACCCTTGA
Source organism: Parhyale hawaiensis (assembly GCA_001587735.2). Lineage (NCBI taxonomy): Eukaryota > Metazoa > Arthropoda > Malacostraca > Amphipoda > Hyalidae > Parhyale > Parhyale hawaiensis. The sequence continues at coordinate 9,948,906 of LQNS02000210.1, forward strand.
CAATTAGCTAAAATATAGACTTATAACAGGCCTTCCTGGATTGTCTCGGAATAGATCTATGTAAAGATCCGGTTAGGATAATACCTACTGTTCTAACCAGGCTTCTTGCTGCTCCAACCTTACGTGCAGTTTGAAGGTTAGCCAGCGCACGAGGTCGCTTGTAGTTCGCATACTTCTGTGCCCCTTGGGCTACTGGTATTGCCTGGTCTAGCTCTTTCTAAAACCGGAAGGCTTTCAAGTCCCCTCCCGGAACCCATTTCGGATTATTCTGGAAACTGCCCCTCTGTAGCATAGGTCAGTTTCCGAGAGGGCAGGTTTTTCAGTTCGAGCTGAAAACCCAATCCACCTTCCTTACCATGTTAACTGGTCTCTTGCCGGGATGACTACCGGTATCTGTAGTAACCCAGAATTACTGAGGTAGTTTTCCCTGGTTTTTCTCTGCCGTTAAGCTGAGATATCTACTAAGGGTCTTTGATTCTAGGTTCCTAGAGGGGGAATCCTGAGAGGCTCCAGGCCACTATCCAGACTAACTCGTCTCCTGAACTGTCTGTTCGGTTGAGTAGATTCAGAGACGAAATAACCCTTCCTAATTCTAGGAAGCTCACCCGTCTATTCCCGGAACTTTCCTAGCTATGGTAATCTTCCCACTGGGAAGACCGAGGAAGTTAAAGTTACTCTTAGACCTGGGAACCCTAGCGCCTGATATCCTTTTATATGCTAGCAATGGAGAAGGACCATTCCCTGATGTAGATGCTGACATAGCTTGTAGCTCCATTGCTTTCTACCGCTGTAAGAGAGCGACTTGGATAGGACTCTCAGGACTGACCCTAATTACTTTATGGTTAATCAAGCTATTCCCCCACGCCACAAGGTCAAGATGACCCTGTGAGTGGGCGAGGCAGTACTTTTTTTTTTTTTGAGCCTTGAGTTTATCTGGGGCTCTGGCCCTGAATCAAAAGGCAAAACCTGGAAACTCGTAAAGAAGGATGCTCTCTAGTTCTTTCTGAACGGTGGTCCCTCCACTCCAGGTTTTATCTGGATCTAGTCTCCTCCTGGTGACAGCCCCAGTATCTAAGCCTGTTGCACTTCCATTTTAGTGTACATCATCAATACAGCAGATTTAAGCTGTTGTCCGGTTCGAGCTTTGATTGGGTAGACGTCCCTACGCG
>LQNS02000210.1:9967544-9978063 GCA_001587735.2 Parhyale hawaiensis
ATCTGTCTTATATGAGTGTGACGACTCTGACCTGTCCTCCTGTCATGGAGAAGCCTCGGCTATGCGAGTCTAAGTGCTACCGACAGAGGTACTCTGCGGAGCAAGCCACTGCAAAAAAATTATAAGGAGTGGTAAACAAGAATTTTTTTTCCTATCAAAAAACTTCACCGGGGCAGAGAAATTGGAGCAGTCAAGAATGAAATAGAGCATACCACCATCTATGGCATTCAATGTGATGAGCTTCCACTTCGAGACATTTTAGAATTTGTTAAAAAATATGTCTATTATGAGTGCTCATTATAATAATTATTTTTTATTAACATAGGCCAAGACGTGTGTGCGACAATAAAACGCGTACCCACTAAGCAGCGGCCGCAAAACGAGTGGGAAGTTGTGACAAATGGAACTGTCACAGCCTGTCAGGTCACTCGACAGCTCAAGTCATTAGTCAAGATAAGCGCCGCGAGCAAGACCTGAAACTTGAGAGTGCAGGTATCATATTACAGAAGCTTGCCTTTGTCGTGTTGGGCAGGTAGCAGCGTTGGGAAGCAATGAAGTCGGCACAATGTCGATGTTGGCCGCACGTGTTTGAAGCACAGCGGGAAAAATTCCTACATACCATAACTTAAAATTACGCATTCATGGGAACCACGACAGTGGTTACAGCTGCCGCAGTTACAGTTGTTTTTAAAAGGCCAAGTTTTGGTCCGAAACCACCCAGCCATGTCTGGGAGTGGCACAAACACGTCAGGGAACTATTATCTACAGCAAATGAATGGGTGTCCAAAGTCAGCCCACCCCACCCCTCGGGTGGCTTTGGACACTTTTTAACCGGTAATATCATTAAACTTTCCAGGTGTGGTTTTTTGTTTCATTGCTTACGTATTGGCGCCCCATATGACTGTCGATTAAACTACTAACTTTTCCTCCAGCACAAATAATGAAGATATGGCACTGAAAAAAAAAAAAAAACATTTTGTCCTAAGTCACCCCATCTTACGGTAGGTCCTTTCTTTTCAATTCAAAAATATATTTACAGCAGTGACTAGTTGGCACAGTTAGGCAGTGTTGCTACATGCTCATGTGTTACATAGCTACAGTAGGCTATATATGTACAGTCGAACCCCGTTTACCCGGACTTCTCGGGGCGAGGGCCAGTCCGGGAAATTGGGGTTTCTAGGGAATCTTGTTTCTTCTCAAAATGAAAAACCTCAAATACCCGGATTTTTTCCGAACACTTTCCAGACATTTTCCAAACATGTTCCGGCCACATGAAATCACTCCCTACCACCTTTCAAGCCCAATACACTTACCGGTATGTTTACCTATCATTTTCGCCCCAGGTAACAAGTGTAACTACGTGCACATACAGTGCCTAGACATAGTACTAAGTATTTACACAACTATTTTTTAAGTATTTTTAAAAATTCAGGGTCTGCTTTAGGATAATTAATACAGGAAGTTTATATAACATATATATAATAGAATATGTAATCAGAACAGTCAAATGTGCACTTATAACAAGAAAATTTAACACAAGCAAAAGAAATGAGGGACAAAAGTATTTGACCAAAAAAAATTATGACATTAGTACTAGGTGGCATGACCTTTATTGGCAATAACAGCATGGAGATGATTGCTATAGCTGGAAATTAACTCTTCACATTTACTTGATGGTATTTTTTCCATTCTTCCATGCAGATAACCTTTAACCGTTTGTGGACACCAGATTTAAAAAGACTCCACAAATTTTCTATTGGATTAAGGTCCGGTGATTGGCTAGGCCATGGAAGAACATCTATTTTCTTCTTTTGAAATCATTCTTTCATTAAATTCGCAAGATGCTTGGGGTCATTGTCTTGTTGGAAGGTCCACCTGCGCCGTCAGTAGAATTTTTTGGCACTTGGAAGCATCTTCTACTCTAATATCTCCCAGTACACAACACTAGGCCTATTCATCTTGCCATCAATGATATGAAGATCCCCAACACCATGGGCAGTAAAGCAACCCCACACCATGATGCTGCGCCCTCCATGTTTCACGGTGGGGATGGTGTTCTTGGGGTCATAGGCAGTACCACGTTTCCTCCATATCCATGCCGAGCTTCGTTTAGGCCAAAAAGTTCTATTTTAGTTTCGTCAGACCATGTATATAAACCCCTTCCCAAAACTTATTTCCTTTCTCCAGGTGGTCTTTGGCAAATGTTAAGTGGCTCTTGACATGTTTTGCTGTAAGAGGAGTTTTGTGAGGAGTGTAAGAATGAATGCCAGTACGGTTCAATTCCCTAGCAATAGTTTTCTTGCTGACATGCAGTCCCTCAGATGCCAGTTCACTCTAAAGGTCAGCACGAGTTGTCATGGGGTCATTAGTCACCTTACATAGCATGTAGCGCCGAGGACGACCCATGATCTTACGCGGAGCTCCAGCTCTTGGCAGGCTGGAGACCGCCCCAGTCACTTGATGCTTGCGGACTATTGCCCCAACCATTGAAAAAGTAACATTGACACGTTCTGCTATTACTCTATAAGTTAATCCCTCACTATGAAGTTGAATTAGGTATCCATTTACGAGTAGCTTCAGGGATTTCTTCAACTTTGGGCATTGTAGTGAGAGTGTGCGCGACTTCAATGAGGTCTAGAGAGGTAATGATTGCGCCAGCTGTGGTTTGTTTACATTGCATTTGTTTCGAGACATTTCGTGAAGGTTCTAGAATAATTTCCAAACCAATTTATTCAGATTATACTATTAATATCAAAGATTCAACATTTATTTTTGTCAAATACTTTTGTCCCTCATTACTTTTACTAGTGTTAAACTTACTTGTTATAAGTGCACAATTGACTGTTCTGTTCAAATATTCTATTATATATATGTTATATAAACTTCCTGTATCAATTATCCTAGAGTAGACCCTGTATTTTTAAAAATACATAAAAAACAGGGTTGTGCAAATACTTATTTCTGGGCACTGTAAATGTAGCTATGTACACTGTACAGTATGTATGTACGTACTGTACATATATATTACTGTACAGTACAGCACCTCTAATACTGTAATTCAAAACTAGAGAAACACTGTAGGCTACAGTACTAGTCATAGGTACTAACTGTACATACTGAACAGTTATTAGTACCGTCTTAACTGCAGCCTAGCATACCTGGCCTAGCCTATCACATTGCTACTGTATGTCCATATGCAATTTAAAACACTGTACCTAACATTTGTTAGGACATACGGTTCTGTATGTATAAAACACCCTTATTTTGCATCTTAATGAAAACTGTTGAAACAACATGAAGTGCAAGAAAAATACTGTACGTAGACTACAGTACAATCATAACTACAAAGTTCACACATGAACGATCATGCACAAGCGAGAGCAGCGCTGCAACTGACTCACTCTCCGGAATTTGCGTCCGATTCAGACCGACAGACGTGAGCAGAAGTGCATTCTGTACTTCTGCACTGTGTCACGTCCGAGTAACTGAGATTTGTCTGAAGCTGGCAAACCACATGTTCCGCAGCGTCACCTCAGATAGTCGGAAAATGAAGCTGATCGTTCAAACTTTTTCTGGACTTTCATTGATGTCAGGAACATTGCCCCATTTACTTGGACAGAAAGTCCGAGGCTCAGAAAATAAAAGTCCGAGAATCTGGGGTTTCCGGGTAAGTGGGGTCTGAGTAAACGGAGTTCAACTTTACCTTTCTATGAAATTTTCTGCAAGGGTTTGTAAGCAACATTGGGCCAATGTAAGAAAGTAGACACAAATGATATACAGTAAAATCCTTCTAATTCGCACAGCACGGGGGGAAGGGGGTGACGGATTAGCGGGGATTTTGGATTACCGGGATACTTACAAATCCAAAAAAACCTCTATTCCGCACTAATACGGATTATAGAGAGATTGTTTGTACCTTCTGCGTAACATCTCGCGCAGATTTTTTGCTCATCACCTCTTTTATCCAAAAAATGAGAAGCGCCATGCACGGATTACAGAGGTATTTGTAGGAACTCCGTACTTTACCCCCATTTTCTCCTAAATATGCTCACTTGTTCAGATAGCATTTCGAACTATAATGAGATGTTTGGATTACTGAGAGTTTTGGATTAGAGGGGTTTTACTGTATTTTCATGGAATTTAAGAGAACTGTTAGGAATATCTCAAGGTGCAGCTGCTTAAAAATTATGGTGTCGATATGTCTGCCCACCATCAGCTTGTAACTATGTCTGTTAGCATCAGAACTCAAATAGCTATGGATAGATCTTCACAAAATTTATAGAAACTGTGGGGAATGTCAAAGAGGAACTCAAGATTAAATTTTAGTAATGATCCACCACTCCGTTTGTCTACCATTTTGGTCTTTTTTCAGCATTATGTTGCTTGGCAGAGGTTTGACTCACTGAGCGCAGCTTTAGTTTTAGTATTTAAATTACTTAGAACTTCACACCACAGATAGGAGATATTAATGACAAGATTTTTATAGCTTTACCCAATTGTATATGTATAGTTGTAGCTAATGTATTTCTAAATGCTAACTACATCAAGAAGTCTGCATCAGACTCCTAGGAATATCTTGGACTGGAACCATCCAGCACTGAAACCTTGATAGATAATATAGCCTGTAACTAGAATTGGCTAGAACCACTGAAATTTAGCATCAATCAGAGTGAATGATCGCATTTTCTGTATATGCGCCAACCACAGCAGGAAAAATAAAAGAGAAAATATGGATGAAACACTACCACTTTTTCTTCTAGGGGAAGGACAAGTTGTAGAACAGAGATGAAGTTGAAGGAAACGGTAGGAAGCACAATGTGCACAAAAGAAAGGTGCCCAAAAAGCTAGCTAAGACTAAGGTTATATAGGGTTCCCTAGGACCTAGCCACATCATTGTCAACAATGTGAAGGTCATTTGATACCGTAGTATAAATTTTATCCATATGTATATCTAAGACTGCAGGGTATCCTATCCACTGGGATGAGTTTTCAGCATGTCTGTGAATGTCCATCTGCATCAAGGGCTGCCAAAGTATGGATTTTATTCCAAGATTAATGGCTTTCCCAAAAAGCTCATTGGAAGCCCTGGCACTGGCTTTAGAAGTGGCACAGTAAAATTACTGGCCAGTAAAGGGGAGGTGTGTTGCTTCTACAATCATATACCTTCCTGGACTATACTGGAACAGCACGAGAGGATAGGCAAGGATATCAGTTTAATCTTTTGTGCGCTGGAATCCTGTCAACTGGGGTGGGTTGTGGGCTGTGAGATCCAGACATAGGTACATCAATTGCAGCCCTATGACAATTATTACTTTATGGAAATAAACATACCTTTTTCCAAATGTCTTCAAACTGCTCCACACCTTCTGACACCTTCTTTAAACAACGATCAATTTCACCTGAAATAGAAAGAAAATGTGAAGTATAGACCATGAAGCTAATGCTTAGATAGTATGGTATAGCTAATGATAGGTACTCCTAGAAAAAATTATCACATATCGTAAGCCTCCAGGTCTACAACTGATGCAATCTCACAGAGGAAGAAGGAAGGAACATATAGGTAGTATGCTGATAGACATAGAACCCATGCATGAAAAGATCTTCATAGGTACAAGATCAACAAGCAGGGGAAAAGCAATTCGGGCAAAAAAAGGAACAACAGAGCAAAGTAGGATCAGTGGGAGTATGAAATTGCAAGCAAGCAGAACTGGTACAAAAGAGACATCCCAAAGGCCTAGTTCATTGTCAAAGTAATCTAGTCTACAGCATTCTGCTGGGGTAGCTGCACCACATAACATAGGATTGGCAAACCTAACCCTTGGCTTATGTCTCCTGTAGGAAAGAAAACACAGTCTTTGCATCTTTTCTAACACAAAATTTATTGATACATCTTGGAATTCCCAAATTACATCAAATTTGATATTATCATAGCAATAGCCTTTCAAATTCTCTTTCAAATTCTGCAGCTGTGATTTCTAAAATCTCCAAAGCCTGTAACTAGAATTGGCTAGAACCACTGAAAATTTAGTATCAATCAGAGTGAATGATCGCATTTTCTGTATAAGTACTTTAAAATTACTAAAAAACGACTGGGCCTAGGAAATTGAAATTTTTCACACATATTCAGTTATTCAAGATGCTTCAAGATACGTTCATGCCAATTTGTGTAAAGGTACATTTTTTGGATTAAAGTTATTGACGGAAAACCGCGCGATGGACCCCTCACTATAAAACAGGGTGATTTCACTGCACTGTTGGGGTGAAATATCACAGTGTAATAATAATAGTAAAGCATGGTTAAAAATTTAACTACATAAATTGAAAAACTGCTAGGAAGCTATATAACACATTTCGAGGCAGGTTTATGCCGATTTGTGTGAAAGTACTTTCTGTTGTATTAAGTTAAATAAAAGAAAACAGTGCAATGGACCTCTCGGTACATAACGGGGTGATTTCACTACACTGTTGAAGTGAATTATCGCACTACGATAATTGCAACATGTGGTTAATAACATATCTGAAATAAAAAAACTGTTAGATATTGCATTAGAAATGATGCTGAATGGTTTGACAAGCAATATTGATACATCCTGAGCCATGAAAAAATTAAAATATGTAATTTTTCAAGTGAGATTTTTCACCCCATATGATTTCTGAGATCGGGATGAATAATTGCACTCACTAAATTCATTATAACTAACAAACCAGAGGGATTACAGCAAAATGCTTTTCAACACATTCATAATGGGTCCTTCCATCATCCTCGCCTTTACAAACCCTAACAGTACCGCTAGAACTTATATGGCACTTTACAACAAAATTGAAAATGCACTGAGTGCTCAGAATGAAACAATTCTAATGGAGACTTCAACCTTCCCCAAATTGGAGTGTATTGCACAGCCTCAGGCAGTAAACTGCTCAAACTCCTCAGGCACAAACCACCTGACCCAGCATGTTAATGAACCCACGCATAACTGTAATATTCTAGGTCTGGTATTCTCAACTCCTCATTGCGAAATTGTTGACCCAGCCATCCTAGACCAGCTTAGGGACCCCAACATGGTTAAATTTACGCTCAAAACTGACAATGAATTAACCACTAATGTGAGTCATCTCAAGCTGCCAGACTATTGATGTGCGAATTTTTGAGAAATGGCAACTGAAATAGGAACAACTGACTTTGAAACCCCTATGAGAGACGCCAGTGTTGAACAATGCTCACTATTTTGAAGACTAGCATCCTGAGTGCAGCTGAACAATATATCCCAAATAAATGAGTTCGCATTAGTAATGATCCCTTCTGGATGAATCAGTCAAATACTGCATTGCAAGGCAACAAGTACATTACAAAGTCTGGAAGCCAACAGAGGAAAATAGGGCCAGTCACATAAGGGCATGTCGGGGTGTAAAGAAAATAGGACTACAAAAAGGGAAAAAGAAGTTTCCGTAGCCGCTATGGCTAAGCGCACCCCAAACCCCAAAGGCATTCTATAAATACAGTAAACTCTCTATATAACGGACACCTCGGGGGGAGCCTCAGAAATTTCTCGTCCGTTATAAGGAGATTTCCGGTTTATGGAGAGATCCCTATATAACGGACATTTATCGCTATACACCGGAGCATTCCGTGGTATAGAGATTCGTCCGGAAGCCGACATATGTATGTATGACCCAAAATAACAATGTTTAAGAGTGATTCCGGAGTGCAGTAACTACCTATCATAAATTACAGTAGGTACATACAGTGCTGTACATACATGTATGCAATAATGAATTGCGTATGTACAGTATTTACTGTAATATAAAAAGTACATACTGTACATGCATACTGTACTTGCCATTTGCTGTGTTGAAGAAGCTTGCTCTCCCTTCCTCTCCCTCATAACTATGTACTGTATATAGCTCCTACTAACACTACTGTGTGTAGTAGGTATGGTATGTATTCGTATGGATGTAAGTACATACGTACTGTACATAATATACAGTACATATAGATATTGTATGGTATGTACAGTACTTTGTACGTACGGTACTGTACTACAAATTTCAAGAAAACATTTCCACTCAAACACAATGCACAACATACTGTTCACTGCGCACACGGTTCACAGAAATTAGCAAATCACCACTGCCAAGATCGGTACAGTATTAGCACTGGAAAAAACTAAGCACATATGGTAAATATATCAAATAAACACAGAATAACTCACAATACTGTATATTAAATATGATACAGTATAGCTAAAACACACCTACTGCAATTAATAAGTAATGTATGTTCTGTATATGCTGACAATATAAGTATGAGAACCGCACAGAGAGATAGACACGCCACAACTGGCAGATGCTCTGCACTGTGTACGGAATATTTTGGCGTCATCTCTACGAAGCGGACATTAGCATGGAAAAACTGGTTAATCCCGGTTTTTCGTCCGCTACGCAAAGAGGCTGCTCTCCAGACAGTGAGCGCTACTTGGAAGCAAACAATGACTCATCAACACTGCTGTCACTTCTGCGTCCCTCTCTCTTTGCAACGGACGTTCTCTTTTTATAACGGATTCGTCCGGTATAAAAAGATAACGTCCAGTAAGATCCGGGACCCCTCTCTCTATAGCGGACTTTCTCTTTTTATACCGGACGATTCCGGTATATAAAGAGTCGTCCGGTAGGGCCATGAAATCCTCCATTGTATAGAGAGTCCGTTATATAAGGAGTCCGTTATATAGAGAGTTTACTGTATGTAAATGAAAGAAGACTAAAAAATGAATCCATAGATCCGCTCAACAAACCTAATGGCACCATCACCAATGGCCTAGCTAAGAGACAAAGCCACAATCTTGAATGACTATTTCACCTCGGTATTTACTATTGAAAATGTTGCGAATATCCCTGAACCAGCACCAATGCAAGTTGCTCCCATAAACACATGTGTTTTCACGGAGATTGAGATCCTTGAAGAACAAACCCACCTAAATGTGTACAAATCCACTGGCCCTGATAATCTTACTCCCCGTGTAATACGAGAAATGGCTCCAGTCATCGTGAAGCCGCTGCTCAAAATATTTAATCTGTCTCTACGAACAGAAGTTCTGCAAGATTGAAAACTAGCTAATGTGATACCAATACATAAGAAGGGAAATAAGAAAAGCCCCAGCAGCTATTGACCAATCAGTCTTACATCGGTTGTCAGCAAAACCATCAAATGCCTCTTGAAAAGTGCATCAATGATCACCTGAGGATGCAACAGCTCATATCCAACACTCAGCTTGGCTTCCGAAATGGAAGAAGCTGCTAAACAAACCTACAAGACTTTTTCTCAAAAATTACAGACATTAAAGATGAAGAAAAGGGTGTAGACCTTGTGTATCTAGACTTCCAAAAGGCTTTTGACAAAGTCCCCCATGAATGGCTAATGATAAAATTGGAAGCCCATGGCATCCAGGGAGACTATTTACGGCGGATAAGGGCATGGCTTATGGGTCGGCTGCAGCGAGTAAAACTTGGAGAAACTAGCGCCTGGATGCATGTTTCATCAGGGATTCCACAAGGTAGCGTACTTGGCCCACTTCGGTTCTCAATTTACATCAATGATCTCTATCTTAACATCCGTATTAAAATCAGTTGATTTGGGGATGGTACTAAACCATGTTATCTTGCCACGGAAAAGAGCCGAGCTCCAACAAAACCTTGACCACCTCATGGAATGGAGCAGAACGTGGCAGAGGAGCTTTAATGTCAAATGCTCAGTAAGGCACATAGGGCTCATGAACCCTTCACCCCCATTGCAAATGAACTGGACGGTATTGGCTGCTATCACCCAACAACGCGATTTGGGAATCACTATTACAAACAAACTACAATACAGAAAGTTGACAAGAGTGTGAAAATGGCAAGCAGAGTACTGGGACTCATCACCAGAAATTTTGAACACAGTAAACTCTATATAACGGACACCTCGGGGGGAGCTTCAGAAATTTTTTTCCATCATAAGGAGAATTCCTTTAAATTTAAAAAGAGATCCCTATATAACGGACTTATCGCTATACACCGGAGCATTCCGTTGTAAAGAGATTCATCCGGAAGCCAACATATGCATGGCCCAAAATAACATTAAGAGTGATTCCGGAGTGCAGCAGCTACCTATCATAAATTAGAGTACTGTACATATATGTGTGAAATAATGAATTGCATATATACAGTATTTAGCGTGGACCGGGGTGATTCAACGCATTTTCCGCATACCTTAAAATTACTAAAAAACGGCTTGGGCTAGGAAGTTGAAACTTTTCACACTTATATATGATGTGTCAAGGTACGTTCATGTCAATTTGTGGAGAGGTACATTTTTTTGTATTGAAGTTATTAATGGAAAACCACGCGATGGACTTCTCACTATAAAACGGGGTGATTTCACTACATCGTTGGGGTGAAAAATCGCAGTGTAATAGTAATAGTAAAAAATGGTTAATAACGCAACTAAGATGAAAACAAACTGCAAGGAAGCTACATAAGATGTTTT
>LQNS02000210.1:10040438-10071372 GCA_001587735.2 Parhyale hawaiensis
TCGTTCATTAGGTTAGAAATACTCATGTTTCGACTCACCATTACTGACCTCCCGTGTTGACTGAGTGCACTAGTGAATAAGCTTAGCATTTGTCTACAAGGTGTGGTCATAGTTGTAGTTATGTTACTACGAGAGACCGAGTTCCCGTCAGGAACAGACCTCGTGTTGAGGTGTACACTATGTGGTTGAATTAGAGATCTGATGCAGCTGACAGGGCAAGTGCAGTCTCTCTTTATGTAGTGGCTTACGCCTTGTGGAAATTCAAGCTGCTTTATTTTTGTCCTGATATTATTTGTCTCTTCCTCATGTCGATATTTTTCTCGCTACACCAGAGATTAAATGAAATGTTTGGCAGCAAATACCAACTCCATCGTTTAGTTAGCAGTAAAACTCATCTTTCTCCTCTGTATGCCATATGAGATGCGAGAGTCATAGTCGCTATACCTGAAAATATTACCCCAAATATCTGTCAGTTTTCAGCCATGAAATGCAGTCTCACTCGGAGTCAGAATCGATAGCAAATGACTTTCTCTCCTAATATTTACTGCTTGCAGATATTGTAGTCTGTTTATCTAACTGCTACTAGGCATGTATTTTGTCAAGACTCTCCTTATCACGAAGTTTGCAATAATGGGTGTACAGTACTTACAAGTTTCCACTTCCTATGTGGCGTTTTCTTCTTCTTATTCAATAACATCCCCAAACATACTTTTTCCTATTCGTCTACCTGTTCGATATAGTTCACCATTCTATTTCTTGTTCAGTTCAGTTGTTGAACTGTCGCGACTACGGTGATTTAACTATATCGCTAGCTATAACATTGGTAGTTTATTTGGTTGGGCCAATGCTTCTGTGAACTAGTGGTCCCTATTGCGTAAATACTGTATCTCGTGCTGCTATGTGTGCTGTAATGGGCTGTTATTGCTTTTGATTTCAGTTGTTGCGTGTCACTTTCGTGTTTTTCACAAAATTCAGTGCAAATTTAGCCTTAAATCACCATGTGCCTTTAAATGTTCAGTATTACTGGTACTCAATAGTATTTTTTATTTTTTTTTGCAAGTGCCTTGACTGTGATGTCCAGTATCTGAGTTGCTAGCAGATACTAGAACTTCTAAAACACCCGAAAGCTAGAAAATAAGGACATTACTTTGTAACAATGAGTAATGCAAATAATTGAATGTATAAAAATTGCGTCTTGTGCAGGGTATCCTCGTGTACCTCCTGTTTTACTTTCGTCCCACTTTCCTATTGCCGATCATTTTATTTATTTATTTATTGATGTGCGGCGTGAGCAATGGCGTAGAGAGGCCTGGTGATTACTGGCCCAACTCTTCTATTGCAGGCTCCTACGACTCGCCAGTAAGGCCTCGTGCATAAAAACAAAGCTAGAGCACTCCTAGAGCACATACCTTCTCCAAGCAAGGCAACGGTAACGAAAAATTCAAATTGGCTTTGAAACCATGATTTTCTTTGTATGAACACCAAACTCCAATCATTTGTGCCTTTTGGTAGTATTAACACTTTTTGCAATTTTCTTGAAGATCCGCTCATAACGTTTTGAGCTATGTTGCTAACGAACATTCTGACAAACATTAATTAAACATACAAACGAACCAACCGATCTGCATCAAAATTTAATCATTTATGTCTGTTAACATTACTAACAACTGTAAGTTTCATAAAGATCCATTCAGAACTTTTTGAGTTATTGCGTTAACAGGTACAAAATCAAACACAGCAACAAAACACGAGCGAACAAACAGATCACAAAAATTTGGTCATTTACTCTTCGTAATATACCTAACAACTCATGAAAATTTCCTGCAAATCCGTTCATTACTTTTCGAGTTATGGCATTGACAATAATGAGGCAGACAAACAAACGGTTGAACTGATGTTCACCAAAATTTAATCATCTGTTCCTCCTAACATACTTAACAGTCCATGTAAATTTCATTTAATCCGTCCATAACGTTTTGAGTCATCTTGATGACAGACAAACCCGACGAAAACGTAACCTTCTTGGTGGAGATAATAAATGTCATAAGAATGACATGTGTAAACTTGAATTTGTTGGGCTCGTCCCCTAAAAGTGTTTTGGATGCCTAGGACCACCATCCCATCCTTCCTACGAGCCACTGGGGGAGTGGAGAGCACACCTGCCTTCACACCCTGAAGTTGAGCCGGACGTTGAACACAGCCGCATGTATGTTACACGTTATATGTTGAACCATGTGTACGGGTTAACAAGTCCACTTTGCAGCTGTATTTTTGTGTTTCAAATCAATTTTGAGTTGCGACTACGGTGGCTAAACTGTCAATATTATAATCATTTCAACTGTACGCTTATTGTACTCCTTCGAGAACGTTAAAAGCAGCGCTCTTCCTACGAAAAATGATGCTTTGTTGCACGAAAATGTTGACGATATCAACTGTATTCTTGATGTTCTCATTATTCGTTAGTGTGTTAATCCATGACTATTGATATTGCAATAAGTAGCAGGTTTATGCCTGCACCCAAAACGCGCTTAAATTTCGGTCATTAGTACCTAGGGCAGTTATTATTTATCGCAGCTTTTCGCAATAAAACTTCTAAACGTAATGCTCAATTTCCCTGCCACAATATGTTTGGGCATCACGCACCCAAGGGTCCCGAGTGCCTTCTCCGCTGGGGATGTAGTATCTGGCCGCAGCAGTTCCTGCTGAGAAGGTTAGTTTTGTAGAGTTACGTAGGTTCTCCAGATTTCCTTTCTATCCCGCGACGTGGGCCGCCGATCGAGGTGACCGACTTTTTCTGTGGGGCTCTTACCTTCGCCCGTGCGGAGGGCCACAGAAGGGACCGACCGCACGGCTCTTCTTTCTTCTGTCTTCTTCTCGTCCTTCATCTCTTGCCNCGTAGGTTCTCCATATTTCCCTTCTGTCCCGCGACGTGGGCCGCCGATCGAGGTGACCGACTTTTTCTGTGGGGCTCTTACCTTCGCCCGTGCGGAGGGCCACAGAAGGGACCGACCGCACGGCTCTTCTTTCTTCTGTCTTCTTCTCTTGTTGTCGTCCTTCATCTCTTGGCACCTGAGCACAACGTTACGGTCCCGGCTGCAAGCAGAGTAAATCATCTTAGATCGCTATTGATTGTCTTAGTTTCAGAAATAGCGGGACAATACCAACGTAATAATAATAATAATAACGTAATGCTCAATACATATAAGAGGAATTAGCTCATCGATTTCAGAACTTTATTTGTGGAAAGCTCTGACGTCATCTCCAGTAGCCAGTTTCAAAGCTTTGGAAGGAATTTGTATACTTGGATCTTGGATCCTTCATGCATGCATGGTTGTTTTGATAGGAGGAAAGATTGGATGCGATCATGCAAATAAATGTGACATCTTTAGACACAGAGACTCATCGTATCAGTAAACACGTGTATGGGTAACACGAGTGAAATGGGTGTGGTGTGTGCGTCCTCTGCTGCTATTATGGCAATTAAGAAGTATTTTTATGAAAATGATCACGCACCCATGGGTCCCGAATGCCTTCTCCGCAGGGGATGTAGCATCTGGCCTCAGTTCCTGCTGACGAGGTTAGTTTAGTAAAGTTAGGTAGGTTCTTTACTTTCTTCTTTCTGTCCCGTGAGGTGGGCTATCGATCGAGGTAGCTGACCTGGTACGCGGGACATCTCTAGTCTCTCTCTCGTGGGAAAGGACACAAAAGGGGCCGACCACTGGCGTGTCTCCTATTATCCTTTACGCCTTTTTCCCTGCCCGTAGTAGCGCACTTGGCCACCACGCCTACCCAATATGCAGTATTTGAATACTGCACAAGTAGTTTCTCTGTTGAAATGCCTCAGTTGCGGCTACGGAGGTTAAGCAAAATATATATTAATAATAATAATTTTATGAAAATATTAGCAAACCTCTTAGAAGAGATGAGCATTAAAACAATGGCCCAACATTGATTTCTGCAGAGAAAAAGTCCTTGTGCGCTTGTGGACTTAGTTCTTTTCTTCGCACCCCCTTTGCTTTCCTCCACTTTCATACACTTGTTGTTGCTATTTTATTCAGTTCTTCCTCTTCTTTTCAGACTTGCTGTTCCCATGCGCGTTGATTCTGTGTGGGGACTCCCTCGTGCATGGGTTCTACTGTTTCTATCGACATACTTCCCTCTTTTCTTCCTGTGTTATATTGCCTATGTTGTTGAGACGGAGTATTAAAATATTCAGTATAATAATAATTCTGGATATCGTCATTTAATATTATGGAAACTTGAAATTTTACAGTCTACTTTGAACGTCAGGTTTCTTAGAAATATCACTATTTTAAAGAAGACCTTGAGAACTATCGTGCCTGTAACGGGTTACGTCAAAGATCGTGATCTGGATCTATTGTTTATGTGAGAATCTCTGTGAGATCTGAGTATGCAAATAAAAAGAATACTTCTAAAACCCTGCACCACATCCTTATAGTGTCTCATTAGCAATTATACTTTTCTTTCATTTATTTTCTGTTGTGGCAAAAATTTTAGTTAAGGTACTGTTAGTATAGCTGACGTTATAGTGTTTCTGCATATGTTACCCATTCTAACTTCCTAGTGTGGCTTTTATTTTCTCTCGGATATCAGTCCTTTTTTTGGTCACGATAAGTAATATGTTGAGTACCTTTTCTATGGTGTTACTGCGCTGGTACCTATTGTTTGTGTGATTGTTAATGCACTGTATTTTCATTTCACTACTGTGTTGATGTTTCCTCACGTTTTACTGTGCTCTTTTCAAGGTGCTTTTTGGCGTTGTGTTCATGTCTTCAGGACTTCCTTCAGTATTTTTATCAGGCTCATTGAGTGTAATCACGCCTGTTCTTCCATGCTATGCGATGCAGAATGAGGCTCACCCTGGAGACCCGTAGGTTACCTTAGTCATAGCATAATACCTTGGGACATCTTACTTTCCGTGTCCACAGTTCTTTCGTTCGTACTACTGCTTCCCATTTTTTCCTCTTCATTCTTAGCTTGCTGTTCCTATGCACAATTAGGTTCCCTACATGTACATGTCATTATTTCGCCATGCAATAGATTTATCGCGCTTTCTCCCATGTAACATCTTATATTCAATGGCTTGGAAATAATACAGAATTCGAATTCAATCTTTCACGAAGCAGTAGTATCCTTCCAATAGTTTGTAGTCCTTTATTCAGTGTATTCCACATGCTTGTTTGTCATTTCATGGTTGTGGTCGAGTACCCTTTAGTAATAATTTTACGAAGATTCATTCTATTGTTTTTGTTCAGTTAGTGTAACTTGCTGGGCATGTTGTGATCTCTTTTACCGACTTAGGCATTCCATTACATATATAGAGATAAGCACAATGAGATCATCTGGAGCAGCGGTTCCCAATCTGCTCTACGCCTCGCCCGTCCTCTAGTACGCTTTTCTGATGCTCTCGCACCCCATGCAAAGGTTTTTACTCTCGTATGACAACGAGTGCAATTCAAAGTAAATTTGTGCAGTAAATTTTGGTTAATTTTCGAATGACGTGCAAATAATCCAAGATTTCGCAAGCCCCTAAACGGTCTTCTCGCACCCCCGTTGGGAACCCCTGATCTATAGTAAACAAGCTTGGCCTTTGAATAGCAGGAGGTACGCATCAGTGCCAATTTCAGTTTAGTTGTAAGCTTGTGTTTTAACTCGGCAATCACGGTACACCCAGAGAACTCTAATGTAGCAAAATGTCTTAACCTGAAACTTTTCTCTTCCACAAAATGTTTGGGCATCACGAACCCAAGGGTCCCGAGTGCCTTCTCCGCAGGGGCTGCTACATCTGGCCGCAGTTCCTGCTGACGAGGTTAGTTTTGTAAAGTTAGGTAGGTTCTCTATTTTTCCCTTTCTGTTCCTCGAGGTGGGCTGTCGATCGAGACAGCCGACTATAGTTCATAGTTCATGGGACTTCTCTACTCTTTCTTGAGTGGAAGGCCTCGAATGAGGCCGTCCACGCGAGTGTTTCTCTATTTCTTTGCGCCTTTTTCCTGCCAGTGGTAGCGCACCTAGTCAATCGAGATTTTCCGGCAGGAATGCCGAGATAAAATATTCCTACTGAGCTATGTAGAAAAACCGAGTCTGCACTGTACGGATCACTCATCATCGAGTGGATACGGTGGTAAAACTATGACTATAATAATAATAACCTGAAACTTTTTGGGTTTCTAGTTACTTCGTGCAAGAAATAGTATTCATAGCTAACTACCCCCCTCAGGGAATGTTCTGGCAGACCCTATCCCTGTCAGAATGTCTTAGGCCTCACGCCATCAGGGGATAATCCAAGTGACTTTCCGTAGGGAATGTTGTGTCTGGCAGTAGTTCCTGCTGATAAGATTACTTTGTAAAATTTGATTGGTCCGCTGTGCTTACTCTTCTGCTCTGTGAGGGGAGTTGCTAATCGTGGTGGCCGACTTATCCGCATGGCTTCTACCTGCTCCGTATGGAGGCCGCGGAAGTAACCCTCCACGCGGGTGTTTTTTCTTCTAGTTTCGTGGCCTAGTGCAACGTGGCTGAGCGAATTGGTTCAGCCATGGCGTCAGGGGGGTTTGAGATGCTTTCCGACCTATTTCCTGCCGGTAGTAGCGCACTCACCTCTATTAAACTAAGAGAACTCGGCTCGACTTCTAATCTATATTGTACGAGAGGGGATCGCTGTTATGCTGTCTTTGTAGGCCTATGTAATACGGCGGCAAACCCCTCACTATAATCTTATTACACATAACTACATACAGTATTATAACCCTGAAAACCAGATTGTTTATCGAGTTACAGCATTAGATTATAACAATTATTTCTGTGAACGCAGCTATTCTGCATCCCGCACTACTGCAGTAGATTTGCGATCGTACAGCAGCCCTGTACACCGTGGCTTTTAATTCTGATTGAAGAAAGAAAACTTTCAATCAGAGCGATGTATGGCCTCAGCGAGTTCAATGTTTTGACTGCTCCGTTCCCGTGGACACTGCAGTGAAGTAATGAAGTGATTGTAATAATAGAATAGTAACTAGTAACACGCAATTATCCGTTTTTCTTTAGCTACAATGATTGACAATTCATAATCGTGACTTTGCCTTGCTAAAATTCCTATCGTCATTTAGCTAGAAACAGTGCTGAGGATTTAATTCTGTATTTTTCCTTGGTTTTAGCTATGGTACCGATTGCGTGCTATCCATGGAGCCAAGCCCGTTTTCCTGCCGCACTGTTGAATTGATACTTTTTTGTTTTGGTGGAAGGATGTTCATATTGGTTTTGTTGCGTTATCTGTTTGTATGCTTAGATTTATATCTTGCTCTAAGGTTTGTTTATATTAGGAATTATCAGTATCATGTTGTGTGCGGTTAGTTTACGTAGCTACTACTTTATTTCTCTCGATACTCAATTCTTGAATTAAAGTGTTATGTGAATTAGAAACGAGAAGCGCGATATCGAGCGCATAGCTTTTGAATCCACTTTTAAGCGTTATCATAGCCGTTTGTTGTTGATTATTGCTGCTTTATATTTTTCCTTTATGTCATTTCAAAATTGTGTTAGCCTCCGGGTGGCCTTTCTTGGATCTTTCATGAACTGATTAACATTCCTTTGTTTCATTTCCCAGTTGGATGTGAGCACCCAGTGCTTCCCTTGCAATATTCTCTGTTGTTCCCTTCCCTTTTTTTCACTTTTTGCTTCTGTGACATCACGCCCCCTCCATCCATCTGGGAGGTGCTACTCTATATAAGGCGGCCTGAAGGCGATGTTCCTCAGATCGTTTTGGATTTCCGCACAGGCAACATCTTCTCCAGCGCAGCGCATCGTGTCTCCTCCAGTGCAACGCGTCTTCTCCTGTGCTCAAATTAGCCTCTTCTCATCTGTATGCACATTCACTGGGTTGAATATCTTAGCATTTTTGGCGTTTCCTACAAGAAGTACTTCAGAGATCGAAGTTTCCCACCTTCAAGGCACCCGAAGATTGTTCCAGTGCTTCAGTTCACTCCTGTTTGAATAAGTAGCGAACGTGGTTTTTCCTTGCCTACCGTCGCTCAGCTTCTCGTTGCGTCGCACCTTTTCGCTTCGAAGAAACAAGAATGGGAAATCTTCGGCCTTCACGTCACTTCGGCTCCATCGCCTTCTTCTCCTCCAAGTTATTCCAGCGTCTCAGATTGCTCCTGTTCACCGTAGAAGCGAGCGAGGCTTCCCTCGCCACGCCTTCCGTCGCTGTTTCTCGTTACGTCGCTTCGATAAAACAAGGATGTGAATTTATCAGCCTTCACGCCTTCTTCTCCAATTTTTTCCAGCGTCTCAGATCGCTCCTGTTCGCCTTTAAACGAACAGAAGCGAACGAAAGCATAGAAAGGCTTTCGCGTCGCTCTACATCCGGTCGCTTCGCCTCTCCTCACGTCGTTCCTCTTCTCTTCGAAGACACGAAATTTTTCAACGAATTTCAGCCTTCACTTCGTTCCAACCTCACCGTCTTCTTCTCTCACCCGAAGCTATTCCGCAGCTTGTTAGATCCCTCCCCGTTCGCTTTGTAAGCGAATGAAAGCTTTCGCGTAGTTCCGCCTTCTGTCGCTTCGCCATTCGACGGTTCGAAGAAACAAAAATTTTTAATTTTCGTTCTTCGTTCCTCACGCCCCCCAACGTCATTGACTTTGGGCATGCGTGAACTCTGCCTCGCCCTGGCTTCGGTTCTGCCCCAGACCATGACACCTCTCTTCTTGACTCTCTTAAGATGTCATCAACAACTAAAATATTTGAACTATTACGCCCGACTATTAACAAATGTTACTCATCCTTTACATGCAGTAGCCACTGCACAATTGAATGTTGAACGCCGAGCGGTCCCTACCTCACGTGCTTTCCTCCCACGTATATTAGGAATAAGAGATCAACTTAATGTTGAATCTGAAACACTTCTCCCAGAAATATATGAACCACTCCCGCCCTGGAAAACGGAACCTATAAAAGTTTGCAATGAACTTGCAAACATAAAGAAACGCAATATGGACTCACATAACCTAAAAAGTCTATACCTGGATCATGCTAGAACCACCAGTTTCTAGCGTGTATCTACACGGATGGCTCTAAAACCCCAAATGGAGTGACTTACGCATATGTAAATGCTGCGACCCAGTATAGGCGCAAGATCCAATACGAAGCCTCATCTTTTACAGCTGAACTGTACGCAATATATGATGCTCTCAAATATGCGGAATCCCTACCTCACCTGACCATAACGATAGTAACCGACTCAAGAAGCGGAATTCAAGTGATCTCGCAATATAACTCCTCGAACCCACTCGTTACATTGATACAATGCAGAATTACAAACAGCAATTAATCTTTCACCTTTTGTTGGACCCCCAGTCACTGTGGGGTCCCTGGAAACGAACGTGCAGATCGCGCAGCGAGAGAAGCCCTCGCGGAAGCATGTTGCCCAAGACCACTACCACGTTCCGACTACAAATGGTACTATAAGAAATTAATTCGAATATCATGGCAGCAGCTCTTGGAGACTTTTAACGGGAACAAATTACGAGAAATCAAATTATCAACCCGATCGTTTGCTGATGCTCTATGCACCAATAGGTTATGGGAGGTGTCGCTGGCAAGATTACGGACTGGGCACTCCAATCTCACGCATTCGTATTTTTATACGCGAGACAATCCTCCCCAGTGTAACTTCTGCCCTGCTCCACTCACAATTAAACATATTCTTCTGCAATGTCCCCATTACGACCCACAAAGACGTGCCCACTTTGGTGATGGCAATCTCACTCTCTCCTCTATTTAGCAGAAGATAAATCAGCCTTCCAAGGCCCATTACATGTTTTTATGAATAGCATAAACCTCTATTCTCTATAAGATATTTTACTCTCGCCAAGATCACCTAATTATAACATAAACATTACATGAGATGAAAGGAACAAATCACACGTCCAAATACAAAGCCAGAAGGGAAACATATATACAATGTACTAGAAGAATCCATTCTCATTAATTTGAGTAACTTATCCTAATTGAAGAATTTATTTCGCTGTTGCAGCGTGCTCCTTTCCGCGACGGCGGGAAAACCCATAATATTATAATAATAATAATTCTTGACTCTCTACGCTTCGCTTTGCTACAGTTCTCTTCGTTCTTCTTCCTCATCGTATTTTCCCTAGGAGCAAGGTTCATCCGTGTCCACGGTCCTAGCTCCAGCGGCGCAGACCGCGGGCAGGTCGGGTCCTGGTTCCCCAGACAACCGACTCATACCATTTGTTTGGCTCCTTAGAGGTTCCAAACCTCCCGTGTCCTGCATCCTTGGTTTCTTGTGCCATAATTTACAGACAGTTAATTTTTCAGAGAAATCTTACCGACACCGTGTCGGATTCCTACCACCTAAGCAAGGAATCTCAGGCATACACTCCGCATGATTTTAGGCGGGAACAGAGTCCTAGGCGACCTCAAGCGGCGGCCTGGCCCCTGCTCTCTGTGCCCCAAGTAACCGGGGAATTACAGGCAAAATAAGAGCTCCGAATCGTATCTCACCTCTGTGCAACGCCTAGCCAAAAGCATGGACAACGGTCCCACCATCCAGGAGAAGAGAAGAGGTCATCGATCTATTCGAGACCACTTCTGGACGACGAACTTGCTTCGCACCTCCTTGAGGTTGCGAAGATTCGAATTTCTGCTTACCTCACACCTCCTCGTTCCGCTCCGGAAGCGAACAGAAGCGGCCAGAAGCAGACGGGAGCAAACAAACTTCAGAAGCGAACAAAAACCTTTGCTTAGCTTTCCCTCTGGTTGCTTGCCCGCTCTCCTCGCTCCCCCTCCCTTCACGGAAGCGAAAAGTCGATGGCCCTACCTTCACTCGCCTTGTCGAAGCATATTCGAAGCTTCCCCTTTCGCTTCGAATCTCATATCTACGCCCTCTCTTCGCCATGAGGAATAGTTCCTGCTTTCGCCTAGTTAACACGCTTCCTCACCCGGAGCTACCTCACAGCACCTTCGACACTGATAAGCCGCCCCTCGTCTCGCGCCTGTTCGCTTCGCTCCTCTGGCGGGAGCAGCGAACAAAGCGAACGAGGGCGAGCATGAAAAGCGTAAGGTAAACCTCCCTTCGCTTCACTCTCACCTTCCCAACGTCATAGACACTGGCTATAATTAGCTCTATTCTCGCTTCGCCTCCCTCCGTCTGGTTTTCCCAGACACCCACGGCTGCACCTAGCGGGCGACACACATGTTGCTAAACACGTCACTCATCACAGCCTATAATACCCCCTCCTTAGGATTCGAACGTGGCTTCCGATGCTGGGACCTCTTATTCTTCCCCTAACATAGCGTCATTGACACCGTGGGGGGGATTAGATGACCTGCTTCACTCCCGCTTCGCGACTGGCCTCAGCCTACTCTCGAAGTTTTACTACGAACAGTATCATCCATTCCCTCGGCCCTAGAAGTCCGGGCTGCGGGCAAGCTGGGACTCATGTCCTCAGATAACCCACCTACCCTAGCTTTAGTTTACTGAGAAGTTCTCAAGATCACTTGCCTTGTACCCTCAGCATGTAACCAATGCTGGTATCACAAGCACATGAGTGCTGCCTTACCATGGCAGAACGATGCATAAACCTTGTTTACTCTTATCTGCAAGATACATCGTCCCCTGTGAGAAAGAAATCTCAGACAGCCTTCAGGGACCCCAACCCATTGCACTCCCCACTCCAGTAGCGTACGGCTCACAGTGGACTCCGATTTGGTACTAGCACTACTATGACAGGCCATAAGCGTTAAGCGCGGTATCACCACTTGGAAGGGGAGCTTATCTACTCCCCTTAACTAACCCTCTGAAAGCAGAGCCTCTGCCTTTCCTCCCACTGCCACTCTCCTCTTAACACTGCAACTCGAAAACTACACTAGGTCACTCGGTTTCGGGAGACCCAACTCGTCCTCCTACGACCTCGAAGAAATTAAGGACCCCCCAGAGCGGGTCCCTGCTCCATTCGAGGACAAAACCTGACTATCCAGTACCTATCAGCAGAATTTAGCCACGGAACCGAGCGGATATTCCGTCCTTCCCTTATGAAACTCAAAACCAAGCACTCTTCCGCTCCTTGGGAGCGCAAACGGGCACGACCATCAGTTACTTAGTCTAGTTCGAGACTATCCCAACCCAGACTCAGAGAGCGATTCAGTTGCCCCAGACATACCCATGTGCTAATTTCTTACACGGGGAAGGTTTCGCTCTCCTTGGGCAGACAACCTACCAATTTCTCCAATAGACATCCGAGACGTCGACCACTAGCAGTCGGCCCCTCGATGCAATGCCACCTCGCGCAGCTCGGCCAGGTATTTTGCCTCAATACCCGTTACCAGCGTGACCAGGACCCTCACCCGTCTCACGCTGGCCTTGAAGATCATAAAGGAGAACATCTCTTCTCATCAGCGTACGAATAGCTCCCTTCGTATGACATCCATGTTTCTCCCCAGAGAACGTACCCGACGATTACCAACCACGCCCCCGGCACCTCCTGATCATTAGCTCCCCCCGTGTTGAGCTACGCGGAGCCTCCCACAGGCATTGCTCCCTGCGAACTCCAAAAGCCGTCCTCGGAAGGATCGTGAAGAGTGTCGGCGCCCCACGTTCCTCTACTTGAATCCTAGAAGATCCACCCACTCTTCTCAGGGTGCCGGGCTTCATGACTATGTTGGCGGTAGGAATGCCGTCAACATTATCGGCCTTTTGAATTTCGATATATCATCGCCCTCAATCTTCTGAGGATTAATTTTATTACGGACCTCCCAGAGCCCGCTAACGAGTCCCTATCTCAGAGCCCAGGGTATAACATTCGTTAGACCACCTTCGAGTTGAAAGTCCTGCTCAACAAGATGCCTGCCGAGGAATTGGGAGCAGCCGCTTCCACCCCGCTGCCGAATTACAGCTCAGCAGAACGCCTCCTGCGAGGGTTACTTCTCTTTTCGGTGTGAAAAATATATGCTACGAGACGACCCGTGAATCGTTGGGTCGTCATCACGATCGTCTTTGCTTTCGCACTAAAGCAGGTGTTATTTAGCTGGTTATAGACCACACGCTATTAGGCCGTCCTTGCTGCCCGTCAAGGAGCTGCCCACTCAGCTTACTATCAATAGATCCTTTGCTTCTCTAGCGAATAGTCAACACCCAGGCTGTGAGCAAAGTCAATTTATATTTCAGTTACATTTCCAGCATGCCCGTTGTTGCAGGTGAGATCAGGTTTAATTTCCGTATCACAGATACAGTCAGTCTTCTGCCGCCTTGGTATCTGTTATTTCATTCATCCCTCGAATTTATTCCCGTCTAAAAGCGAAGAAACTGTGTCAAGCAAGACACAAGCAAATAAACGTGACACAAGTAAATAAACAAGATTCACAGACTTTTAGTATAATTACATCTTGGGTGCCGTTGGCCTTTCCTCCGAGTGCCCTGAACTATGTCGATTCGATCCCCTGAGGCGGCACCCTCAAACCTGACTCCTTTAATACCAGCAAACCCTTTCCTCCACGAGTGGTTACAGGCCCTAACAGGAGGCCGCACTCTCGACAATCATCGCAGAGGCCTCCCGAGAGGCAACACAAGCCCCTCAACACGAGAGACAGGTCTGCCAGTAGCCACTCCTATCACGGAGCGATGTTACCAGATTCCTGACATCCCCAGCGCAAGGACCCGCAAAAAACGACGCCCTTGCAGCAAACAAGATCTTTCAATACTCACCAAGATAGTTCTTTCGAAGGCTTGACTTCAGAAGACCCAGCCAGAGCAATAAAGAATCCTTCGGGCTCACCCACCTTGGACCTAGATGTCTCTCTTTCCGGCCTCCTCGCTTGCAGGAATATTTCTCCCAGCTGGTTTTCTCCCATCGGCTCCTTAGCTTCCTAACGATCACGGGGCTCTAGCCTCGGTATCATTCAACTACCTTAACAATACTTCGACGGCCGACGATGGCACGTCTCTACTCAGGCGGTCTTGGCCGCAGTATTTCATCCCTACCGCATGAATGACTTCTATAATATTACAGGACACAGACCCCCACTAGGCAACGTTAGAACTCAAAGTTGTCGTTCCTTTACTGAAGAGCTTGGTCCTGTTTGGATGCTAGTCTTCAGGCTCGAATTAGGTCGTAACCTAATTACAAAGTCTTTCGCCACCCAATCGCCCTATTTCCCAAAAGGAGCCGCTTCAACTGCCGATTGGGGCATTTTCCGCCTCCGCAGTAAGGCTACGGAGACTCGTCTCCCATATAAACGGATGAAGTCCATGAAACTGTCGGACACCAATTGACTCAGAGTTCAGCAAACTCAACCGGAAAGAACGCTAAGGCACTTTTTTTCCTCAGCTACTCGAACTCACTCTACTTTCTCTTTACTATTGCTCCACCTGCTACCCCTGTTATTACCTCTACCACTCGATCGGCCCTGGTCAGGGACGAACAAGCCCTGATTGTCCCTCACCCAAGTCAGACGCTTTTGCCGTGGATCCACGAACCCGCTGTCGAGCAGGTGGGAGCACTACGCTCACGCTTCGGTCTTACTGCAGGTGGACACCCCCTCGTGGCTGAAAGAGAAAAGGCATACCGAACTGCCAACTCTTTGGGAACGAGATTCCCACGAGACATTTCCCTTCACATAACGGCCCCGAGACTTAACGAGTTCACCACAGTCAACTCGACCTGTCTCACCTTTTCTCTCACCTCTTCAACTGCATATGCGGTGATTTATACGAGAGTTCTTTCCTTTAGCCCATCTGCTCGCAGAGGGGGGATCCTACTTCTATGTGTCCCACATTCCCACTCTGCTGAATACCAAGCCAGATGGCCGGAGCAAGGCTGCTAATCTATTTAATGGCAATACACCAAAACAGTAAGCTTTCTCTACCTCTCCCTCATCCGGTCCAGATGGCCGTGGGTTATTACACCCTCGATCGGAACGGGAGCCCTGGTCCCTGAGTTCTCCTTCCACCGAAGTGGCTCCTCTCTTTTCCAAAGGCCAAGGTATAATCTTACAGAAGACTCCCCAAGGTGGGTCCCCAGATGAAGTGTCTCGTATCCCTGCTAAATCCTGATAGAGGTTGCAGTTCCTCACACGTGGCTGCAGTTCACATTTCTAGCCCCTGAGCCCACGCTCTCATGCAGGGTGAACCTCGCCCTCGAGAGAGCAGTTCCTCCACAACCCACCAAACGAAGGTTTCTTTAGGGGCATCGAAACAACTAACCTCACAAATTTTGCCCCTCAAAACTGGCTTACTCTCCCGTACTTACGGTAAGGAAGCGAGCGTATTGGCAACTGCCACCCGGAAGTAGCCCTACCCTCAGACAAGCCGTGCTCCCCACCGCTCGAGTTCCTGTTCTAACATTGCAGCCCAACGTCCCCGGACTTCATTTTTCCGGTACTGGGTAGCAGACACTTCCAGATGGTAGAAACATGCTAGTCCCACCAAGAATCTCTCAACTGTCTCTCCAACGCCGAGAATGACTCGCAGCTCCTTCCACTGGCTTGCCAGAGCCATTACCCAGGGGGCCCTCATACCTACCCGCGTCAGTCACCACACGCGAGGATATGGGCGCTCTGTTGCACACTCCAGTCTGTGGAGCCACCAAGATGGTTCGCGTCACCTGACGTTCTTTTTCTCTGTTGCATAAAAAGGCAGGTATTAGTATCTACCTTGCTTTGGTTTGTCAGACAAGTCTGTGTTATATACACCAATAGAAACTCTTATCTCTGTTTTTTGGAACGTTTCCCTCTCGGAATAGAAGGGATTCCTTAGATCTTTCTTTCATTTCCCTATTGACTGCTTCTCCTTCCCATACTCTACCTCGGACGAAGGCAGGGTCTGAAATTGCGAAGGCTACCCGGATGCTAACACAATTTTGAAATGACAAAGGAAAAATAACTCCTACTGACGTGGGAAGTAGCAATATTTTTTTCTTTATGGAATGAAAATTGTGTTACCGTCATCACTCGTAACCGTACGATCTGAGAAACATCGGCTCCAGACCGCCTTTATATAAGTAGCACCTCGCAGAGGGATGGAGGGGGAGTGATGCCATCACAGAAGCGAACGCAAGGGATCAGTAGAGAATATTGCGAGGGAAGCATTGGGTGCTCACATCCAATTTGTCTTCTACTCTCTGCCTTCCTTCATCTCTTGGAAATGAAACAAAAGTATTTTAACCAGTTCATGAAAGATCCAAGAAAGGCCACCCGGAGGCTTCCACAATTTTTCATTCCATAAAGAAAAAATATTGCTACTCACTACGTCAGTAGAAGTTAAGTATTTGCCATTGGCCCTGTGTGTTCTAGTTTGATGCCAATCTTATATTCGAATTGTTCTAGCTTTTGTGTATCAAGTTTGCTTGCGATCCATGATCTGATCGAACATTCCTGATCTGATGTTGTGTTGTATGTTCTCCATACGTAACATAATACTAATATTTATTCCAGACTCAAACATGATCTAAGGCGAGTTTCCTTTCGAATCACGTGTGTGCGTTTTCCCCACGTACGCATTTAGTTTCAACATGCTTGTGTTACACACTTCTATATTGCTTGAGGCGCATTCCATTGGGGCCGCTGTTCTAGTGGGTTACTACTTCTAATCATTTCCTTTCCGTTAAATTCATTTGATATTAATTTAAGGTCCCGGAACAGGTTTAGCACTCGTTCCGTTAGTTTCCATTTAACTCACCACATAACTTCATTTTCTCACGAGATGTGAAGTTTCGATTCACCGGGAGCCCATGTTTAAATTGCCTATAGATCCATGGCCGGGTAAGGATTAAGGTGGTTCCTAGTAGACTATTTGGCGGACTTTGTTAACTTTTAAGACTTTTGAAAGTTAAACCCAACTCCAAAATCCCCTCTGATTTCAGACTTGCTTCCCAAACGGTTTCCCTGTCATTCCTGAAATATGCCCCAATCCTAAGAGTGCTGCCGATCATCTTCCAGTCGCACCTAAAGAGTTGCTGCTAATTATTCCTACTAAGCTAGTTAAATTTGATGCAGTGAAATTTGTATCTCCTAAAACGCGAGGTCTGAACTATCTCAACGCGAGGTCTGAACTATCTCATTAGCTTCCTTTTTTTTTTGCTGCAAATGAAGGAGGCTAGCCGTCATGAACTTCCTTGATGTAAATGTGCTATATTTAAACAGCCTACCCTCTGTGTGCCGCTGTCAACGCAATATATGTTAACTAGATATATCACGCGGTTTTATTTCACCAAAATATCTTCAGATACCTATTGAAGTTCTTCAAGTGTAGAAATCCACGTTGATTACGGCTATACCCGCATCTATTAGTACAGTCGATTCATCAGTTTTTCCGAGCAATTCGCTTGTAATATATTTAAAGCACTGTCCCCAGGTCTACTAGAGATCTCCAGGTCTTGCGGAGCAACTGAATTTCCAAGTACTTTCCCCAGCTCCATCTATGCTTCTTACTCGTATCGACACATCACAGTTGGAGAAGGTATGATATAACCTAAAAGGCGTTACATAAATTTACTTCAACCCTCACCTGGAATTATGGTAAGGCAATGTGCAAATGTAGGCAAACCCTATTGCTAGTGTAAAACCCCACATAAATTTCAAACAGTTTAATAAACTGGCCCTTTCACACAATTCTTAAGATATAATAAACTGTTAGATATGTATATTATTAGCTTCATGATTTTCCCACCGTATCAGCGCCGCCAGGGGGATTGTATAGATCACATTAGTCGTTACCCAGGCCTTTGAGACGTGTCTTTCGTGCCCACTTTGCCTCTTTCCAGCTTCATACTCTTACTGATGATGCTTTGTTCTGTTCTTCCCCCCTTCCGAGGGCATAGGATAGGCCATAGGGTTAGGTTAGTTAGGTTCGCCTATGCTATGGGAAATTGCACCCCCAGGGGGTTTGTTGTGTAGGTTACCTTAGCCATTAGTTAGGCCTTCGGGACGTCTGTCTTTCGTGCCCACTTTGCTTCCTTCCACTTTCATACTCCTACTGATCTTACTGTTGTCTGTTCTTCCTCTTCTTTTCCCGACTTGCTGTTCCCATGCGCGTTGATCCTGTGTGGGAACACCTTCGTGCATGGGTTCCCCGTCTTTCTATCGACATACTATATGTCCCTTTTTTTCATCTCTTAGAAGAGCTTAGTACATATTTAGGGAGGCTTAAATTTTCTTGAAATACCTAATATCTAATCTGTTTTTCCGTTTCTTTCCCGACTTGCTGTTCCCATGTGCCTTGACTCGTGTATGGGTTCCACGTTTGTCTAGGCATTCTTTATGTCCCTTCTTGCTACATCTCTTTGGATCACAGTGTACTCTGTGGGTAGGGAGGCTTAAACTAGGAATATAATAATTTCCCGCCGTATTCGATAAGATCACGATATAACAGCCATCTATTCGTTCGCCAATGATGACATTAGTATTCGAGGGGGAGAGAGTTGATTTTAGGTATATAATGTGTACGACATATGAGGCGCTGCGTTACAGAACCCGGTAAGCGCCACAAATAAACCGCTGTGCCGCGACTTTCAATACCTCACAGGATACGAACCTTAAAAAAAATACCAACCAATGTTAGGTTAGGATTTTATCGTGTAGCTTAAGGCATGAACTTGTTTATTAGCATACTTTTGTGTAAGAAAACAGAAGCATTTTGAAAGACAAAAGTACGAACAGATTTTACCCCGTTCGCCCGGCAACAACGAACGGCGCGGTAGTAAATAATCGGCTCTCATTGAATTATTTCAAATCTCCCTTACGATAGAAAAGTTGATATTTTGCCAACCAGTCTTGAACTGCATAAAACGGAATAATGTTGAAAGACAATGCTATGTTTACTACAAATTGTCAATTTTCACCAATGTTTATCACCCGCGAAGAAAGTGAGAGAGGTGATAATGTTTTCGTTGAAGATAAAAGTATATATATATATATATTTTTTTTTTCATGCAAGCTTTGTTAAAGGCGACTGAGAGATTGGTAATGATTAAACATTTATTAAGTTTCTCCAGTTGACGAAAACAATTTATACATTGATTATTGTTGGTACTGTACAGCGGACCACCGATGCTGTCGTCGACGTTTCGATCACTGCTGAGGCCTGTTGCATTCAGCGTGCTAGGTAAGCCCGGGTTATTCAGTGTTACCTCGAGGGTAACTCCGTCTCCAAAATCCGTGTCGCATTGAGCCATTTTCCGTCAATGAGACACGCCAGGGTTACCCGGTGTTACGCAAACTCGCTACCCTGCGAAATAGGTGGGTCGCGAGTGAAGTAACACCTTATTGAAGCCAAGTCTCGCCACATATGCATCGAATAAATATGCGTATAATTATGTTTTGTGACCAGTGAAGACTTATTTTTCCTATATAATTGCTACAAGTGCTATTATTTTGTTGCTAGGTTATATTCGTCACAAATAAAACCAAATATTTATTTATTTAGCCGAATGTTTAGGCATTTTGATTGCGCTTGTTGGTTTGTTTACGTTTTGAGCTCTCACGAATTCGGTCCATTGAGTTTATGGAAAAAAGCCTTCAATTGGTGTAATTCATCAATTTCTTATGGTAGAAAGATCTGCAGTGACTCATCACGAAATTTTTAGGGGCTATATCATCAATATTAGCAATAATTACGAATAAACTTCTGTGTTTACATTGGGTTTGTTTTTATTTTGGTTGCTTCGGGGTTACGCTTTGAGGTCCCATTCAACTCTATAATAGAGTAACACCGAGTAACCCTGAGGCAATCTGATTACAACAGGCTTCCGTAATCATCATCAGGAGGCGGTGGTGGTCGTGGCGGTGACGATGGTGGAAGGTCTTTCATGCTGTTAGAATTATTGTGGCTCGAGCAGTACTGATTTCATGGGAAATTGGAAGATCCCGTAATGGCTCTGGAACACGAAGAGCGGTGCTGGGTCCCCTCAGGCTTGATGGCGGCGGGACTAGCTTAGCCAATCAGCGCGCTGATCGGTTTGGCAATTACGCTCGTTGTTGCGGGTGTTGGTCTCTGAGTAGCTGTAATGTTTTGACGATGCCGGTCGCTTGGGTGTTGATGTAAGGCTGCTTGAGTTTGATGAGTATGGCCTCTTCTATTTGTAGGCGGATATTGTCGTTTTTACGCGGTATTTTTGTACGGTTCACTAGGTTTTCCCTGGTGATCTGTTGGTTATTGCCGTTTTTCGCGTGGTTAGCTGGTCCCCCTCCCCTCAAATGCATCGTAAACTCTCCTTGATAGCGTTGTTGTTGTCATGCCGATGTGTGAACTAGAGTGGGGCTCACAGTCCCCAACATTACAGGAGTATTGATTCACGGCATTGGTTTGTTACAGTTCTGACGGTGGTGGAGGGCTGTTTTTCATGAGTAGCTGAGCGGTTTTTTGGTTCTTGTAATAAATGATGAGTTTTAGCTTGTCCGTTGGGCTTCTGCAGGTAATGTTGCTGCTGCTTCTTATGACCCGTCCGTCGGGTTTGTATGCTGGCGACATTTGGTTTTTGTAGAAGATATTGATAGAATTTAGGTCTTCTGTTGTTTGTGTTTGCGCAAAAAAAAAAAGAGAAACACAAACAAACCAATGCCGTGAATCAATACTCCTGTAATGTTGGGGACTGTGAGCCCCACCCTAGTTCACACATCGGCATGACAACAACAACGCTATCAAGGAGAGTTTACGATGCATCTGAGGGGAGGGGGACCAGCTAACCACGCGAAAAACGGCAATAACCAATGGATCACCAGGGAAAACCTAGTGAACCGTATAAAAATAACGCGTAGAAACTACAATATCCGCCTACAAATAGAAGAGGCCATACTCATCAAACTCAAGCAGCCTTACATCAACACCCAAGCGACCGGCATCGTCAAAACCTTACAGCTACTCGGAGACCAACACCCGCAACAACGAGCGTAATCAACAACCAGCGTAATTGCCAAACCGATCNTGAAAAACAGCCCTCCACCACCACCAGAACTGTAACAAACCAATGCCGTGAATCAATACTCCTGTAATGTTGGGGACTGTGAGCCCCACCCTGGTTCACATCGGCATGACAACAACAACGCTATCAAGGAGACTTACGATGCATCTGAGGGGAGGGGGACCAGCTAACCACGCGAAAAACGGCAATAACCAACAGATCACCAGGGAAAACCTAGTGAACCGTACAATAATACCGCGTAAAAACGACAATATCCGCCTACAAATAGAAGAGGCCATACTCATCAAACTCAAGCAGCCTTACATCAACACCCAAGCGACCGGCATCGTCAAAACCTTACAGGTACTCGGAGACCAACACCCGCAACAACGAGCGTAATTGCCAAACCGATCAGCGCACTGATTGGCTAAGCTAGTCCCGCCGCCAGCAAGTCTGAGGGGACCCAGCACCGCTCTTCGTGTTCCAGAGCCATTGAGGGATCTTCCAATTTCCCATGAAATCAGTACTGCTCGAGCCACAATAATTCTATCAGCATGAAAGACCTTCCATCGTCGTCACCGCCACGACCACCACCGCCTCCTGAGGACGATTACAGCAGTGATCGAAACGTCGAAGACAGCATCGGTGGTCCGCTGTACAGTACCAAAAATAATCAATGTATAAATTGTTTTCGTCAACTGGAAAATCTTCATAAATGTTTAATCAATACCAATCTCTCGGTCGCCTTTAACAAAACTTGCATAACCGAAAACCTGCTACCGAACTACACTATATATATATATATATAACCCGATATGGACTTAAAGATGGCCAACAATTTTTATATACGGACAATTAAATGGCTGGTGTCTCGTTATAGGTACCATGAATCTAGAACGGCTATCGTCCCGGGCAGTTCAAATAACCTGAAAACTATTTAAAACGCCGTAGATTTTCGCCGGGTTGGTCTCATTTGAAAAAAAATCTACGTTTGAACGCATGCCCACTTCTCGGTAGTGAAACGAGTTTTGGATTCTGCCACCCACCACCAACGAACGACCCGGTTATGCTATTGAGCGCCTACCTCATATGTAGGTTGGTTCCAAATACCCGCTGCGCAGGCCAGCTCACATTCGTAAATAACAAGCTTTGCAGAGGCAACTAAAATATATTCATCAGGAGATACTACCGACAACGGCAAATCACATCCATAGCATTACAGACAAAAACATTTTTACACATGCTGAGAAAGAAGCAACCACATTTGTACTTTTCAAGGTCTCACTTGCAGAGAACAGGTAACTCTACTTCGCAGAGCCATAAATTGGAGCGTTGCAATGGTGACATAAACTCTACATTTTGGGCAGATGTCCCTGTACCCTGCATGCACAACATTAACGAGACATGTTGAGATATATTATTGCGTTATTAACCAACACGTTCCGACATTGAAGCACTTCATTTCCGATTACAGAAAACGTACGAGCAACGGCTGCTTGAGGGTCGCTGCTGCACGGCATTAAGGTATTTATATTTCTCTCATAAACTCAAGGATGGCTACTGACTCTACTACCATCCTCTGGTTCACTAATGAATTACAAAAGCCCTGATACGGAGCTGTGCTGCAGCCCCCCACCACTGTAGTGGCCGCGAGCAGCCGCCATTGCATTTGAGGTACTGGAGAGCCGCGAGTAACATAGTTCCGAATAAATTCGATTAACGTAGCCACTGTTTTGATACTAAGACTCATATTAGCCAAAAGCTTTCTCAAGTTTATACCATGATCTTAGATAGTCAATGTGCCTTCATGGAAAAGTTATCAATTGAGTGGACGGTGATACTGTAATAAATTTAGACATTAGATGAAGGATACACCGGTATTTTCCTCTTAACTAAACAAAAATGAGAATAGGCATTTTATTCACTGTTCAATTTTCAGTAGACACAATTTCATTTAAAGTTTGTTTAGTTATTCTGAAACAATTAGGAAAACTAGTTTGAATTAACCTCCGTAATAGGCAGATGTTCGGACCGCATCTTTCTGAGCACCACATCTCCAGACAGCAGCACAGCTCACGTACTGACTCTCCCATCCTAGGGCCGTTAGTGTAAATCTTCCTGCAGTCCGCGTGCATTTCCAGCACATGATTCAGGAACACTCGCTTTGCATAGGTTGCTGCCACTAATGATTTATTGGGCATCTTATGCCCCTGAGGGGATATACAGTCCTGAATGAAACTGATCAAATTGCTGACATATTAAGCATACAA
The DNA here is from genome assembly GCA_001587735.2 of Parhyale hawaiensis. Lineage (NCBI taxonomy): Eukaryota > Metazoa > Arthropoda > Malacostraca > Amphipoda > Hyalidae > Parhyale > Parhyale hawaiensis. The sequence goes on from LQNS02000210.1 coordinate 10,063,630, forward strand.
GCCGCATTTTACTAGAAATAGCTGTAAAGTTATATATACACACACACACGAGACATATATTCCACGGGTGCAATCACAAATCTATCATAACCAGCGCAGCGTCGGCAGCTAACCAGCGGCCCTGCAGCGAATACAGTTCATTATTAGAACTAATGTTTAACTACCCTGGAAGCGGCACGGCGATCCAGCAGTGCAAGGAGAGCCAGATTATTATCATTAGTATATTGTGGGTTTTCCCGCCGTATTAGATACGAAGACTACATAACAGCGATCCAATTTTGTAAGATATAGTTCAGGAGTTGAGTCGAACTCAGATGGGTTCTATTAGAACAATCTTGTCCAGTTGCACCATGTCTGGCAGGATATAAGGCGCAAGCATCAACTCGGCACGGCTCGGCCGAACGAAATCGTGCGGCCAGGGAAGTAGACGAAATATGAAAAGAGAAGACAGAAGAAAGTGAACACTAGTGCGGGGGGGGGGTCCCTTCAGTGGCCATCCACACGGGAGCAGATACGAGTCCCATGGGATGAGTCGATTACCACCATTCGGCGGCCCACCTCGCGGAACAGAAATGGAAATACAGTATTGAGAATCTACCTAACTTTATAAATCTAACCTTCTCAGCAGGAACTGCGGAGAGCAGCTACATCCCCTCCGGAGAATGCATTCGGGACACTTGGGTGCGTGAGGCCTCAATATATTGTGGCAGGGAAAAAGAGAGCCAGACTCAACGGTCGACAGCTGGGCGGAGGTGCCCCTAGAATCCAGAAATGAAGGAAAACACGTCCAGAAGGATTAAGATTCATCTGCAAGCAGCTGTTTACCTCAACATGCATAGCTTAGACCGACATTCTGGCGTCACAAAATTGCGGACCAAAATCAGATTGTTGTGGATGATTCACTTAATATGGAGCACAAGCTTCAAATATAAAAGCCGTTCTTAGAAGTATAATAATAACAGCCGAATATTATGTGCCTAATCAACGAAGGTTTCTCGTCCCTAAAAAGCAGAGCTGGGACTCTGTATTTTTTTTTGTACCGCCGGTATCGGTAGATAAAAAAAGGGTCATGCGGTTCGGTATTTTGGTAGATTTCCAAAAAATTTACCGAATGATTCGGTAATCCCAAAAACTCTTATGTATAGATAAAGAACACTTTCAAAAGCCTTTTAATACATTCTAGAGCCCATAGAAGACTTATTTCAAGCCTTTCCCTGGCATTTCACGCTCCACTTAAGGCGTCCTTTGTGACCACCTTGCGGACGATTTCGCATGATCCGCGCGTTTTTGTGACAACTTTTTGACGTGATTCTGATAGCAATCAACCGTGATCAGGGGTGAAAATTGATCGCAGCAAGATTTCCTACGCGAGCTACTCATGCGTGATCAGAGTGATTCCAGCCGTTCGATAAGAAAAAATTCCAAATTTGGAATGCAAGTTCGTGATGTTTTCTGATATTTAGGAATAAATTGAATAATGTTATTAGAATTGTTAGTAATATTGACTTCCAGAATAGTAGTTTCGTTAGTATTATGCCTGTATATGCTCAAATGCTTTAAATACTGCTAGTTCACTTATGCATTGACTTCAAAATCAATAAGTTTGTAAGAAATCCATTCCCCACCATTTTCCGAAAAAAACATATGACAGAAATCTATTTTTTGAAGATAGACATGGCGTCTCTGGTTTGTTTACAAAATCATTGACCGTTCTTGTGCTTATCAGTGATGACGATGATCATGATCACGAGCGTGGCCAGAAAAAGACACCATAAGCTCGGAAGCACGTGACAGTTGAGTGAGCAAAACATTGACACACCAAGCCCATTTCTCAAAGCCGCTTAGCGCAACGTCTCTTCTCTTCAATGAAGTGCAATACAACGTTATTATTATTATTATTATATTAGTATTGTCCCGGTATTTCCGAATCCGAGACCATCAACAGCGATCTAAGATGAATGATTTAGTCGGCTATACAGCCGGAACCACAACGTTATGGGGTAGTGGGGTCTTACACTAAAGTAGATATGATGGTAGAAGTAGTAATGACTTGAGTTGTTATTTAGTTATACCTTAATTCAAGGTACCGTAGGTCATTATTGTTTTAAATGAGAGGTAGAATTTGAAGAGAGAGGAGCAATCGGTGCAATGGGCCATGGAATGTCACAGCCCCTCCGATGAGAACATCCGAGGGGGAATTTACAGGTCCAAAGTGTTGTGCTCGCTTAGCCGCGAATAATGGGCACTCTACAAGTATGTGACGGATGGACAGCTCCGTGTCACAATTGACGCACGTAACGCGGTCTTGCCGATTGAGAAGAAAGCCGTGGGTGGGGTGTGTGTATCCCACGCGGAGCCTTGCCCGCACAATCTCCAGTACAGCGTGAAAAGGCTCAACTGAACGATAACCAATGGGATTTTTCTTATGTCTTCCAAAAAGGACGGTGGGTCATAGAGGACTAAGATTCTTTTGTCGGCGCGGGATTTTCAAATCTATCGAAGAAAGTCATTTGGTAGATCCATTCGGTATCGGTAGAAGATTCGGTAGTTTGGTAGATGAATCTACAGCCGCTAGCTACTACCGAAATGCCGAATTTCATTCGGTTGTACCAGCTTTGCTAAAAAGACAAACCATGCAAATTAGAGAAACTTTAACCCTTCAGTGCCTGCAGTACACATTTGCCAATGTTACAAGCGAAGTAGAGTACGGTAGTGCTTGTCCTACGAAAAGCATACGCAATTCAGCCAATACAGGGTTAAATAGTGCATTTCTTACGAAAAGCCATGCCTTATGTAATGTCGTAAGTAGAAGGTTAAACGGGTGGTTCCCAGCACATTTTTCTCCGCGATCTTCTACCTACCCAACATCCAGACTGGCAACGAGTTTACATCAGCCGTATATCCCAAGCCACCTCTAGTGAAGTAACAGCCCTCGCGCCCCTGTGCTTAGGCCTCGCAACCACTCGAGAGGGTCATAACAGGTTGGAAATCCCCTCGATTAAAGAGTGCATGGTCAAGCTCATGTTGCTGTGAGACCATGAAGTGGACCTTTGTGTAAGAGTTGGCCGGTGCCCCAGCACGATCCAGGACCGAACAATATCCAGTAAGGTCAAATAAGAGTGTAGCCTGTACCCATTAACGCCCAAGTAAAACTTCGACTTCCAGTAAAAAGAGCAACTTGTTCTACGTCCTCAACGACGGACGCTGAGCTAACATTACGTCATACGTCAGTATCGGTGGTCATAGTTATGACGCAATGCTGCAGAAATTTCTGCATTTGCTGCAGGGTCACTGGACTGGCTGCCTCTAAGCCGCATGTTCAGTTCCTAAGCAGCAACAATGTTACGCACGCACATGATTTCCCTTATGCAACACGATTATAACAAGGAACAACAGCCTAACCCTTATAAAATGGAGGATTATCACGCATAACAGGTACAATGTAGAACTTAGCAGTTAAATGAACAGAATCACTAGCAATCTAAACGTAAGCTTTTGTAGCAACACAATACGCAATAAGAACTCCCTCTTACCTGGGGTATCATGCAGCGGGCTTCTTTGAACGAAATTAAACTATTAAAAAGACAATGCCACCAACAAAGAGAATGCAGATTTTTAGCTTCACTTACGAATAAAAGAGGACTTGAAATAAGCGTCAGAGGCTTAGATAGGGTACATACATCAAAAGACAGACCTTACAGGTTAAGAGGAAACAAAATGTAAGTGTGAGGGCACAGTAGAAGAGAATAAAAACACCATACGCGGCAAGGATGGTGTTGGGTGTCTGCAGGAGCAGCGCTCTGTAAACGCAGGTCGGAGAGATAATGAGCTCCATAGTTTTCTTATGAAGAAGGTGAATGTTGATGAAGGTTCGATGAAAGTTCACCAATGCCGACAGTGCCAGGTTACAGGACAAAGGAATAATGGCGCATGTACAAACACGGCCTGTTCACTTAGCATACAACTTCAAGAGAATAATACCATGAGATCAATCAATGCCTTCAATACGCCGCCACGGACACAAGAACAGAAACGAAGCAACATCTTAATGAATAAAAGCACTAGAAACATCCAAACGAAAACAGTAGGAGAAGAATTTCAAGTTAATTTTAATACTTCCACTACGAAAACACTGTGCTTGCAGTATATTTCTATATGCCGGTACTTTTAAAAAATACTCCTAGCACTCGCGATAAACTAACTGAAACTTTGGAAATCAAACTGCAAACTCCAAGCTAAAGACATAAAAATAAACAAAACTGGTTAAACATTTGAACAGATTACTGAAAATGCTGCCGTATAGTTCAGGGAAAGAAAGAGTGCAAACACTGAGAAGAATATATAAGTGATACTGGTACCTCGTGTCACCGTCAGAAGCACAAGCGCAAAAATAAGAGGACCGTATTGCTACAGAATTTAGACCAACGGTATAGCAAATAGCCATTGTAGTAAATCAATGAGAATTTACGCTTTGGGAACTTTGGATTATATGTATGGCCACGGTATGCGTACCCACACTATATGATGGTGTGATTTCTCACACTTCGTTAAATTGCAAGGTAAACTGTACCGACTTATGTTAAATGAAGTTTTCTGCGAAAATATAGTTCAATTATTATTATAAGTATGATGGTAAAGCACTGGCAAGCTCAAGCCCAACAACGTCATAGGTCTCGTGATATAAAAATTAAATAATTCTTTTTTTTTCAAATGCATACCATATTCAGCTACTATTTGATATCTGATATCGGTATTCGCACTACGAAAACTTCCCTCAGCAGAGATGTGATCGCACGAGAGGAGTACAGAAAGAAGGCAAGCAGATTAAGTGACAGAGAGACGATAAGAAACAGTGTGGTAGCAGAACAGTACACCCATGATAACAAATAAAAGCATTAGGATGTACGACCTTCTCATCCCCATTAAATCACACAGTAACCTATACCCTCGTAATAAACGTCAAAATAAAATAACAAGTATAATTCAAAATAAATGAAATTAATGACCTTCAGAGCAAGATTTAAATATCCAGTATTCTTTTAGTAAAAAGATAGATTTTAAATAGATTTCGGTGGCAATGATATTAAAATGGGGTGGTAGGAAGATTTTTATAAAAACATGAAATAGAAATACTGTAATATGAACAGGTAATCCATATATAACACCTAGCACACGTAATTTTGAACGAAATTTCAGTCGATTCAAACTCAAATGTGATTTTCTAAGCGAAATTCTAGCTCTATCAGACTTAACCCGTTAGTACTATGTTCGGGGAAAATAGCAACTTAGTTCATATAACTATCTGCATACCCACGTATATTTTGCTTTACGTTTTGGTAGCCTACAGATGGCAGTTTATTCGCTTGGTGTGTGCACAAACGCTTAACAGTTGTCAGCGACGTAGAGCCAAACTTATCCGTTTTATTTGAAACAAAGAAAGCATATGCAAATATAATGCTGACAATAATGCAGGCCAATCTAATAATCGTATACAAATAAACAGGAGGTAGCAGCAAGGTCAGTAACACGTCATAAACACAAAGAAAAAATCATATAAAGTTACTACATTAGAACAATTAAGAATCCATAAGTTCTTGCTCCATTCTCAAAAGTTGTTCTTCCTCCCCGCTATCGAGCGCTTCCATGTCACTACTGTCACTGCTTGCACTTGCACCACCACCACGACCTCTGCCAAGCACCTCATCATCATCATTACTCTCACCATCATCACTGTCTCTTTTTACACCTTTTACTGCCTGACCACGTCGGAATTTTACGCTTGGCAACTCATCGTCATCATCATTTTCATCATCATCGTCATTCAACGAATTATCATCATCGTACAGGCCACCATCATTGGGCCGATGATATCGTTTTCTGTGACGTTGCTTCTTTCGTTTTCTCTTTTCGCTGCGGCGTGTAAAAAGGCCGCCATCCCCCGTGTTGCTGTCTTCACAAGATGGGTCTTCTATAACATCATCATCCTCACCATCATCGCTCTCGAGTTGTCGCTTAGCACCCCGCTTTTTATTTTCACTGCCTGAAAAATACATACTATTATTATCTTATTATATATTTTGCTTAACCTCCGTAGCCGTAACTCAGGCGTTTCAACAGAGAAACTACTTGTGCAGTATTCAAATACCGCATATTGGGTAGGCGTGGTGGCCACGTGCGCTACTACGGGTAGGGAAACAAGGCGCGAAGTATAGTAGAAAACATTCAAGTGGTCGGCCCCGTTTGTGTCCTTCCACACGAGAGAGACAAGTGATGTCCCGCGTACCAGGTCGGCTACCTCGATCGACAGCCCACCTCACGAAACAGAAAGAAGAGAACCTACCTAACTTTATAAAGCTAACCTCGTCAGCAGGAACTGCGGCCAGATGCTACATCCCCTACGGAGAAAGCACTCGGACCCTTGGGTGCGTGATGCCCTAACATATTATGACAGGGAAAGGGCCCGCCAGAATATGCCCTTGAGAGCAAATACATACTAATAAAGACCCAACAAAAGGCCATGGCACACGCTTGTCAAAAGAACGAGTTTCCTCATCTCCGCGTCCTAATGCGCAGCAGCGCTCATTATAGTATGACAAAAATGTCAAGAATTTCAAGTTATAATTCTCTCCCTGTTTGAAGAGATGCCCGAAACTTGACTGACAGCACTTACTGAGCAAACTGAACCGACGGCTATCATTTTAATACCTTTTGTGCAAAACCCAAAGATTTGTTTACGAGGATGCGACACAACATTGGGACGATTGGCTGAAGAAACTCGTTCTTTTGACTAGCGTGCGTCATGGCCTCACGTTACCAACAATAATTACACAATACGAAAATTAAGAGAAGCTAAGGCAAATGCAGAACAACTTTATTGACCACTTCGGATATGGTTATGATTCAAGAGCAAAGAAAAGTCAATTTTCAATTTGTACGTTGTAGTTGCTGGGTAGCCTCCAAGACGGTGGAGCTTCACCACCCACTTTGACCGCATGTAGACAATAGGCTTGTGACCGGTGAATTTAAAGTTTCACCATTTAGTGCGGCGCAGCACCGTACTGCCTGGCTGTGGCGTTAGGCCTAAGCGTTGCCGTGCGATGACACGTGTAGTGGCCGGCCTTGGGAAGGTATATAAGCTGGGGTCTCTCCAGCTTGCCTCAGTCTGCTGTCGACTATCGTGGTGACCGGTGGTGCTGTTCCTGATCTGCACTGTACTGCCTATGTGACTTGTAACTTTGTCACAGCCGGTTGCCAATCTTTAATATGCACCACCCTGTTCTGTAACTTTTAATATCTTCGAGTAATAAGACTGCTTTTAAATAATGAGCTTTTACTAAGACAGTCGTTGCACCAGCAAGGTTAGAATAGCTGCATCAAGTTTGATGCAGCTATTCTAACCTTGCTGGAGCAACGACTGTGTTACTTGTGCCAAGTGCCGGCTTGATCGCACCAAAACTTTACGCCGAAAACTTCACTAGTCCTGGGAATTCTTGATTGTACTTGTGGCCGTCTAGTGTAGACCTCAACGAGAAGTACTTAGAATCCCGGTGACAGGCTGAAGCCTTTCGATTCTGCAGCCGAGTGCTGCAGTCTCCGGTCCACGTTACCACCGAGATCAACTGCGAGGCCGCGCCTGAGTCAGACGTCCGGAAGGAACCAATTAGGAGAGGGTTTGAGTGAAGGGCAGCGGATTACACTGCACCACTCCTCGGTGCATTTGAGGGGACTTTAACTGCACTTTGG
>LQNS02000210.1:10143969-10156373 GCA_001587735.2 Parhyale hawaiensis
GAACATGCGCACCATCTAGTGTGCCAACGTACGATAAGGCAGGCAATGCTATCCCTCACTACTTACCTAGCTCGGCTAGGCGACAAGCCTCCGACTTCCGTGCCCTGCATACGCTCTATATTTAAACCTGATCGACCAAGCACGGGCATCCTCCAAAGCATTACTTGAGCCTCGCGGCTCAGAAACCTCCTGTCAGACCTAGACCCCCAAGTCAACCTGTCAGGGGTCACCTGATGGTAGGATGTTAATATGGATTTTCACTTCCTCTTAAATAACTACCACCATAACACACACACCCCAACTTAGACGACTGGGTTGTATTTAACAGGCTGGGACTTGAAACAAGTAATTTCTGCCTTTACAATCTGATTTCCGGTTGCTTCCACAGCCAATGGTTACCCGTTCGGGCCTTAAACTAATAGTTCCTAACGGTGTCCAGTGACCTGGAGGTTGGAAAATATGCTTGTGACTAGCCAAGATGGAACAAGCCCTCACCCGTCGCGACCAGATGGTTGGGTGGGCATGGCGAGCTGGGCCAGGGAACCCCCGAGGTATCCGCCAGTCGGCTGCAGTTGTCTAATACTCAGTAAAGGATGGAATAGCTACTGCACTTGGCGCCGTGTACTGATTACAAGGTAAAGTCAATGACGCCACCTCTATTTAGGAAACCCCGCATAGCTACATTGGTTTGTGCTACGGATATAGGCCAACTGGCCCCGGAATATGTACAGCTGCAGTTGATAACAGATCGCCTGGAGTTATAGTGTTAGCGATGGAAGGCTCTGATTTCTGTGAAAGGCAAGTACCGCCTTGGCTACTATGCCCGTAAAGCGCAACTGGATTGGCAATTGAATCTGCAGCATCCATTGCCATCAGTGCAGCATTCAAGGCTGCCACTACTGTGGGTGTGAGATCTCTTATCCAAGGGGGATTTGCTAGTTTTTTTTCCTCATTTTGTCCGTCTGTTCTTATTCTTTCAAGTCCATTATTTTATTCCATCTGAAATTCGTTGCAAGTATTTGCCAGTGTGTTCATTCAACAGTGAGATTGATGGCTACATTATCTAGCCGACAATCAACACAATGGATTGTATATTGGTCTTAGTGAAAAATCTACACTCTTTTACAGGAAGTTATAAGTAAGAGAATAGCTCTGAAGAGTTTACTTTGTTGTGCAGTTGGTTGTCCACGTTGGTGTCTCTGGTACTGCCTCAAAACTCACACTGGAAGAACAGTCCCACAACAACGGCTACAGCATATTAGACATCGCTCATGCCTGTCCTCCTGATGAGTGTTGTATTCAAGGTATGCATTCTACAGCTCTGTAACTAGCAGTTTCTATTTATAAGGCTCTTTCGTGGAGGCTAAGACTGTACCTAAAACATTGGTCAGCAACCTCCGGCCCGCCACCTTATTTTTCATCAGCAAAGCATGTGTATCTGTATGTTATATCTATAAAAAATATTCACTTTGTGGGATATCGCTTCACTTGTGCTGGCCCACGGTCTGCTCCTGAAAGTCTCATCCGATCCTCGCTCAGAAAAGGTTGCCAACCTCTGATGTAAAATAACTCCTACTGACGTAGGAAGAAGCAATATTTTTTCTTTATGGAGTGAAAAATTGTGTTAGCCTCCGGGTAGACTCTTGTCTTGGATCTTTCATTAACTGATTGACATTCCTTTGTTTCATTTCCCAGAGACAAAGGAAAGGCAATGAGCAGAAGCAAAATTGGATGTGAGCAACCAGTGCTTCCCTCGCAATATTCTCTGCCGTTTCATTCCATTTGCTTCTTGCTTTTCGCTTCTGTGACGTCATCACCCCCCTTCCACCCCTCTGGGAGGTGCTACTTTATATAAGGCGGTCTGGAGCCGATGTTCCTCAGATCGTAATTGCGTTAGCCTCCGGGTAGCCTTCGCGATTTCAGACCCTGCCTTCGTCCGAGGTAGAGTATGGGAAGGAGGAGCAGTCAGTTGGGAAGTGAAAGAAAGGTCAATGAAATCCCTTCTGTTCCGAGAGGGAAACGTCCAAAAAACAGGGATAAGAGGTTCTATTGGTGTCTATGACACAAACTTGTCTGAAAAACAAATCAAGGCAGATACTAATACCTGCCTCTTTCTGCAACAGAGAAAAAGGACGTCAGGTGACGCGAACCATCTTGGTGGCTCAACAGACTGGAGTGTGCAACAGAGCGCCCATATCCTCGCATGTCGTGACTGACGGGCGGGTAAGTATGAGGGCCCCCTGGGTAATGGCTCTGGCAAGCCAGGGGAAGGAGCTGCGAGGCATTCCCCGGAGCTGGAGAGATAGTTGAGTGATTCTTAGTGGAACTGGCATGTTGCTACCGGCTGGAAGTGCCTGCTACCCATTGTTGGATGTTGGATTAGAACAGGAACGCGAGCGGTGGGGAGGACGGCTTGACGTCTGTGGGCAGGGCTTGTTTTCGGTGGTAGTTGCCAATACGCTCGCTCCTCCGGCACGGGCGAGTAATACAGCTTTGTGGGCCGAAAGTTATGGGGCTACTGGTTTCGATGCCCTAAGGAAACCTTAGTTTGGTGGGTAGCTAGTGGAGGAACTGCTCTGTCGAGGGCGTTGTTGACCCTGCATGAGAGCGTGGGCTCTGGGCTAGAAATCTGACCTGCAGCAACGTGTGAGAAGCTGCAACCTGTATTAGAATTGAGGGATACGAGATACTTCATCGGGGGACCCACCTTGGGGAGTCTTCTGTAAGATTAAAGCTTGGCCTTTGCAAAGAGAGGAGCCACTTTGGTGGAAGGAGAACTCAGGGACCAGGGCTCCCGTCCTGATCGAGGGTGTAATAACCCACGGCCATCTGGACCGGATGAGGGAGAGGTAGAGAAAGCTTACTGTGTTGGTCTATTGCCATTAAATAGATTAGCAGCCTTGCTCCGGCCATCTGGTTTGGTATTCAGCAGAGTGGGAATGTGGGACACATAGAAGTGGGATCCCCCCTCTGCGAGCGGATGGGCTAAAGGAAAGAATTCTCGTATAAATCACCGCATATGCAGTTGAAAAGGTGAGACAGGTGGAGTTGACTGTGATGAACTCGTAAAGTCTCGGGGCCGTTATGTGAAGGGAAATGTCTCGTGGGAATCTCGTTCCCAAAGAGTTGGCTGTTCGATATGCCTTTTCCCTTTCAGCCACGAGGGGTTGTCCAGCAGCAGTAAGACCGAAGCGTGAGCGTAGCGGAGGGATCCCACCTTCCTGACAACGGGTTGGATCCACCGCAAAGGCGCTTGACTTTGGTGATGGATAATTAGGGCTTGTTCGTCCCTGGCCAGGGCCGATCGAGTGGTAGAGGTAATAACGGGTAGCAGGTGGAGCGATAGTCAAGAGGGAGTAGGAGTGAGTTCGAGTAGCTGATTAAGAGAAGTGCCTCAGCGTTCTTTCCAGTTGAGTCTGCTGAACTCTGAGTCAATTGTTGTCGGACAGTTTCGTGGATTTCATCCGTTTATAAGGAAGCCAAGCCTCAGTAGCCTTCCTGCGGTGGCGAATAATGCCCCAATCAGCCGTTGAAGCGGCTCTTTTTGGAAAAGTAGGGTGATTGTGTGGCGGAAGACTTTGTAATTGGGTTACGACCTAAATCGAGCCTGAAGAGTAGAATCCAAACAGGACCAAGCTCTTGCGTAAAGCAACGACAACTTCGAGTTCTAGCTTTACTAGTGGGGGTCTGTGTCCCATAAAATTATAGAAGTCATTCATGCAGTAGGGATGAAATACTGCGGCCAAGACCGCCTGAGTGGAAACGTGCCATCGTCGGATATTGAAGTAGGTATTGTTAAGGTAGTTGAATGATAACGAGGCTAGAGCCCCGTGATCGGTAGGAGGCTGAGGAGCCGATGGGGGAAAACCAGCTGGGAGAAATATTCCTGCCGGCAAGGAGGCCGGAGAGAGAGATATCTAGGTCTAAGCGAGCCTTTTCTTATGAAGGTTGGTGGGCCCGAAGGTTCCTCTATCGCTCGGGTTGGATCCTCCGAAGTCGAGCCTTCAGAACGACTATCTTGGTGTCTTGTTTGACACAGCTTCTTTGCTTTTAGACGGGAAAAAATTTGAGGGATGAATTACAGATACCTACGCGGCAGTAGATTGACTGTATCTGTGATACGGAAATTAAACCTGATCTCTCCTGCAAGAACGGGCATGCTGGAAATATGACTGAAATGTAACGTAACATATAAATTGACTTTGCTTACAGCTTGGGTGTTGACTATTCGCTAGAGAATTTGTTAGAGAAGCAAAGAATCTGTTGATAGTGAGCCGTATGGGCAGCTCATTGAGGGGCAGGAAGGACGGCCGAATTGCGTGTGGTCTATGACCTGCTTTAGTGCAAAAGCAAGGACGATCGTGATGACGACCCAACGGGTCACGGGTCGTCTAGTAGTATATATTTCTCATACCGAAAAGAGAAAGACCTCTCACAGGGGGCGGTTTGCTGAGCTGTAATTTGGCAGCGGGGTGGAAGCGGATGCTCCCGATTCCTCGACGGTTACCTTGTTGTGCAGAACTTTGAACCCGGAGGTGGTCTAACGAATGTTATCCTCTGGGCTCTCGGATAGGGACTCGTTAGCGGGATTTGGGACGTCCGTAATAAAAGCAATCATCAGAAGATTGAGGGCGATGATATATCGAAATTCAAAAGGTCCATAATGTTGACGGCATTCTTGCCGTCAACGTAGTCATGAAGCCCGGTATCCTGAGAAGAGTGGGCGGATCTTCGAGCATTCAAGTCGAGGAACGTGGGGCGCCGACACCCTTCACGATCCTCCCGAGGACGGCTTTTGGAGTTCGCAGGGAGCAATGCCTGTGGCAGCTCCGCGTAGCTCAGCACAGGGTAGTTAATGATCAGGGGTGCCGGGGGCGTGGTTGGTAATCGGCGAGTACGTTCTCTGAGGGAGAAGCACGGGTGTTATACGAAGGGAGCTATTCGTACGCTGATGAGAAGAGAAGTGATGTTCTCCGTTATGATCTCCATAGCCGCGTGAGACGGGTGAGGGTCCTGGTCTCGCTGGTAAAGATATTGAGGCAAAATACCTGGCCGAGCTGTGCGAGGTGGCATAGCATCGAGGGGCCGACTGCTAGTGGTCGGCGTCTCGGATGTCTATGGGGGAAATAGGTAGCTAGGTTGTCTGCCCAAGGAGAGCGAAACCTTCCCCGTGTAGGGAATTAGCACATGGGTATGTCTGGGGCAACCGAATCGCTCTCTGAGGCTGGGTTGGGATAGTCTCGAACCAGACTAAGGAACTGATGGTCGTGCCCGATTGCGCTCCGAAGGAGTGGAAGAGTGCTTGGTTTTGGGTTTCTTAGGGGAAGGACGGGATATCCCTTCGGTTTCCGTGGCTAAATTCCGATAAAAGGTACTGGATGGTCAGGGTTTGTACCGAGAATCCTTGAATAGAGCAGGGACCCGCTTTGGGGTGTCCTTCAGTTGTTCGAGGTCGTAGGAGGACGAGTTGAGTCTCCGGAAACCGAGTGACCTAGTGTAGTTTTCGAGTTGCAGTGGTAAGAAGAGAGTGGCAGTGGGAGTAGAGGCAGAGGCTCTGCTTTCAGAGGGTTAGTTAAAGAGAGTAGATGAGCTCCCCTTCCAAGTGGTGATACCGCGTTTAACGCTTATGGCCCGGCACAGTAGTGCTAGTACCAAATCGGAGTCCACTGTGAGCCGTATGCTACTGGTGTGGGGAGTGCAATGGAATGGGGGTTCCTGGAGGCTGTCTAAGATTGTAGGTTACCTTAGCCATTAGCTAGGCCTTCGAGACGTCTATCTTTCGTGCCCACTTTGCTTCCTTCCATTTTCTTACTCCTACTTGCTCATGCTTTATTCTGATCATCCTCTTCTTTCCTGACTTGCTGTTCCCATGCGCGTTGATCCTGTGTGGGAACACTTTCGTGCATGGGTTCCCCGTATTTCTATCATCATACTCTTTGTCCCTTCCTTCTTCTTCTTCTGTTAGATCGCCATGGTTGTGGAGACGGAGGCTTAAACTACTCAATATACTATTACTACTACTACTACTTTCTGAGATTTCTTCCTCACAGGGACCATGTATCTTCCAGATAAGGGTAATCAAGATTTATGCATCGTTTTGCCATGGTAAGGCAGCACCCGATGTGCTTTTGATACAAGAACTGGTTACATGCTAAGGGTACAAGACAAGTGATCTTGAGAACTTCTCAGTAAACTAAAGCTAGGGTAGGTGGGCTATCTTAGGTCATGACTCCCAGCTTGTCCGCAGCCCAGACTTCTAGGGCCGAGGGAATGGAAGATACTGTTCGTAGTGAAACTTCGGGAGTAGGCTGAGGCTAGTCTCGAAGGGGGAGTGAAGCAGGTCATCTAGCCCCCCCCCCAGTGTCTATGACGCTATGGTAGAGGGAGAGCAAGAGGCTGTGATGAGTGACGTGTTTAGCATCATCTCTGTCGCCTGTTAGTGCGGCAGTGGCTATGTGGGAAAAACCAGACGGAGGGAGGCGAAGCGAGAATAGTGCTAATTATAGCCAGTGTCTATGACGTTGGGAAGGTGAGAGTGAAGCGAAGGTAGGTTTACCTTTCGCTTCTCATGCTTGCCCTCGTTTGCTTTGTTCGCTGCTCCCGCCAGAGGGGCGAAGCAGACTGGCGCGAGACGAGGGGCAGCTTATCAGCGTCGAAGGCGCTGTGAGGTAGCTCCGGATGAGGGAGCGTGTTAACTAGGCGAAAACAGGAATTATGCCTCAAGGCGAATAGAAAGCGAAGACACGAGATCCGAAGCGAAAGAGAAGCTTTGACGAGGCGAGTGAAGGTAGGGCCATCGACTTTCCGCTTCCGCGAAGGGAGGGGGAGCGAGGAGAGCGGGCAAGCGACCAGAGGGAACCCAAGAGAAGCAAAGGTTTTTTTGTTCGCTTTTGAAGTTCTTTTAGTTTGCTCCCGTTTGCTTCTGGCCGCTTCTGTTCACTTCCAGAGCGGAGTGAGGAGGTGTGAGGTAAGCGGAAATTCGAATCTTCACTACATCAAGGAGGTGCGAAGCAAGTTCGTCTTCCACAAGTGGTCTCGAATAGATCGATGACCTCTTCTCCTGCATGGTAGGACCGTTGTCCACGCTTTTGGCTAGGCATTGCACAGAGGTGAGTTGCGATTCGGAGCTCTTATTTAGCCTGTAATTCTCCGGTTACTTGGGGCACAGGGAGCAGGGGCCAGGCCGCCGCTTGAGGTCGCCTAGGACACTGTTCCCGCCTGAGATCATGCGGAGAGTATGCCTGAGATTCCTTGCTTAGGTGGTAGGAATCCGACACGGTGACAGTAAGATTTTTCTTTAAAATTAACTGTCTGTAAATTATGTTCTAGGAAACCCCGGATGCACGACACATGAGGTTTGGAACCTCAAAAAAGTTAAACAAAAGGTATGGGTCGGATGTCTTGGGACCCAGGACCCGACCTGCCCGCGGTTGGCGCCGCTGGAGCTAGGACCGTTGACACGGATGAAGCGTACCGTACTCCAAGGGAGAATATGCGAAGGCTAAGCGGCAGAAGTGAGGCAGAGTTCACGCATGCCCCAAGTCTGTGACGTTGGGGGGCGTGAGGAACGAAGACCGAAAATTAAAAATTTTCGTTTCTTCGAAGCGACGAAAGTCGAAGTGACAGAAGGCGGAACAACGCTCAAGCTTTTGTTCGCTTCTGTTTGCTTATAAAGCGAACTGGAGTGATCTGAGAAGCTGTGGCATAGCTTCGGGTGAGAGAAGAAGACGGTGATGTTGGAGCGAAGTGAAGGCCGAACTTCGTTGAAAAATTTCATGTCTCTGACTAGAAACTGGAGAAGAAGGCAATGGAGATGGAGAGACGTGAAGGTCGAAGATCTCACATTCTTGTTTCTTCGAAGCAAAAGGAAGCTGAGCGACGGCAGGCTAGGAAACACCTCGTTCGCTTCTGTACAAGCAGGAGCGATCTGAGGCTCTAGAACAAGTTGGAGAAGAAGAAGGCAGTGGAGTCGAAGTGACGTGATGACCGAAGATTCCGTTTTCTTCGAAGCCGAAAAAAGCGACGCGACGAGAAGCTGAGCGACAGTAGGCGAGGAAAAACCTCGTTCGCTTCTGTTCCCTACTTAGGCAAGCAGGAGTGAACTGAGGCACTGAAACAATCTTCGGATGGCTTTAAGGTGGGAAAGTTCGATCTCTGTAGTACTTCTTGTAGGAAACGCCAAAAGGCTAAGATATTCAACCCAGTGAATGTGCATCCAGATGAGAAGAGGCTAACTTGAGCACAGGAGAAGACGCGTTGCACTGGAGGAGATGCGCTCCGCTGGAGGAGATGTTGCCTGTGCTGAGATCCAAGACGATCTGAGAAACCCCGGCTCCAGGCCTCCTTACGTAAAGTAGCACCTCCCAGAGTAATGATAGGGAGGTGATGACGTCACAGTAGCGACAAGAAGTGAACGGAAGGAAACTGCAGAGAATATTGCGAGGGAAGCACTGGGTGCTCACATCCAATTTTTCTTTGCTCTTTGGCTTCCTTCATCTCTGGGAAATGAAACAAAGGAATGGTAATCAGTTCATGAAAGATCCAAGAAAGGCTACCCGGAGGCGTACACAATTTTGAAATGACACAAAGGAAAAATAAAAACTAATGTAGCTTTATCAGAATTTGTATGTACCGACCGAAATCTAGGACGAGCAATTGGCTATAAGTTAAGCTTGTCTTCGATATTTTAGACAGTTACGCTTACCAAAGAATCCCAAACGTCACCTAAGTCAGGCCTTGAGACCATTTTTTATTTTTATTTTTTTTCTATGCCCCCTTTGCTATCTAGTTCCCTTTTTTTATTTTTGTTAATCCATTTTTCTTGGCGGTTATAATGCATGTCTCTTCCTTATTATACGTGTAGGTACTAGGTAGTGTTAGGGAAACAAATTATATAGGTAGTGTTTGATCCAAACTTCTTCTCAATAAATTGTCATAACCATTCCTGCTTGTTTTTCTGCTTGCGAATTGGAGCATGGAAAAAATTCCCAGTTTTTCTTTATATACTCTAGGTATGTCTCTCATTTTGCTGACATCATACACTAGTGACGTTGTAAAAGTGAACATGACGGGATAGGAGTGGCCTAATTTTCATCTGGGTATTCTGTGAATACTAAGCTGTTTACTAATATAGCTAGTAGCTACGCGAACTTCAACTCCACGAAAATGCAGACTGTTATTTGAAGAAGATATAGCCAGTAGATGAAAAAAATCTTCCTAGGTAAAAGTAATTGACCATTCTCATTCCATCATGTTCACTTTGGTCTCGTTTGATGGTAAATAACACCAGTAATTTGAAGAGGGAGCTACGCAGTGTCTAGCATTCCGTTGGGTGATGTTACAGATGGTCGCGTACGGTTGTAGCTAATTATATCCTGACTTTCCTTCCTAGGCGGCTGTGAAGTGCTGCAAACCAGCTTGCCTCTGACATCTGTTGCTGCTTCTCTTAATGACAATGCCGACCTCAAACTCAAGTGTGAACTGTCACAAAACGCTGGCGAGTAAGTTTTTTTTGTTATTGCTTTTTTTAGTTGGTCGTAGTGCGGAGTACTAGCACCGCAATATTGATATATTTATTGCAAACTTCACGCTCGGGCCTCAGCGGGCACGAATCAGACATGTTGTTGCGATCTTCTTACTGTTACTAGGAACTAATAAGGATAAAGTCTATCCTAATTTTGCTAGTCGCTGCTTTGCAAGCGATAACAAGGATACCTTGTGCTAGACTATATCTGTATACCATTTGTGTAGCAAAATGATATTGCGCTTAAAAACCGTCTTCGATAGCGCTGTGTACGTCGCAAGGCCATCCATTAGACTGAAATATATGCTTGCTTCAGTTCTCATTATTGGCTCCCGTGCACTTGCCTGGTATAAGAAGAGGCCTCATTACTTCCCATAATTTGAGTTTTAACCGAAATTTTGTACTGGAATATTGTCTTCTATCTAAAGCCCTGCCCGTACTCAGGCAAGCGTTAGTTTGCTAGTTGTATTCCTTCTTGCTCCATTAGAAACCCGTAATAAAGTGTGACAGCAGTAATATCTGTAAGTCTTCTAAATTCAATGAAAACCTGAGTCTAATGGCAGTGGTAGCCGTATTCTTTGTAGGTTCTTTAAGTACTATATGCAAGGTAAGCTTTGTGACAGTCCTGTCTTGGTATTTAACTTTTCATCTATTTTACAAATGACCACCACCTGTTTTGTATCCTGTTTATGGCAGTACGTGTTAATACCAAAACACCCTCCATCAGAATTTTCTTTTTATTAAGTTCCCTTTTAATTTAGCTCAGATTGGTTCCCTTATAGTTTCTAAAAATGGACCACTATCTGACAGCTATACAAAAAGGAGTGAGGATAAACTATTACGTTAAATGATAGGTACATTGTTTCTGTATTCTGCGGATCATGGTCCCATTTATTTGACATAAGCTATTCATGAAGAGGTTTTCTAAAATTGGTCACTGACCAACTTCGCTAAAGGTTGAAACAGCACTGGTAAATATTTGAATTGGTAATTACATCTAACGGTGGGTTCACACTCATGCTTTTGTTACTCATACACAGTAGCTGCTAAGTGTTCGAACTTCTGATTGTGTCCTTTGAATACACAGCTGTGTGTCTGCCAGAAACTGTGTTACAAGTTAGCCGTCGTGTCAATTCGCTGAGAAAGGGGCACTAGTGACTATGAAAGACTGGCTGAATGTGCAGTAAATTAGATCGTAGGAACTGCACTTTTCTGTTTTTACTCGTAAGCAACAAAGCGTTGGGTCCTTAACTGTGTCAAACGACTGTAGTGTGACCTCCATTCATTTTAGTTGGGTTCATACCAGGTTGCACAGTCGGAGTCGGAGGATTTGAGGGGAAGTCGGAGTCGGAATTTTTAGCCCGACTCCGGAATCCCATTCATAAATAAATATTCAGTTCTGGATTTTGAGTCATAAGTTAGAAAAAAAACTTTTTTTCTGTAAATGTGGATATTTTTCTGTACATATCTCTTTTACAGCAATAGCTACCATGTATTTTCCTATTCCATATGATGAGGCCATTGAGAAAATGTTGGGTAGAATTTTTGCACCTGGTACGTTATGTGAGGGAGGCATGGGGGGGGGGGGGCAAAATGATCAATTTTGGACCGATGCTTCTGAAATTTGAATAGTATATGTATTTTTGAAAAAAAAAAAACACATTTTGCGTATACAAATTTTTTGATATTGGCCTTAGTTTGTTAGATAATGGGAAATATCTATAAATATAGCTATAGGCATTTATTTTTCAAAGTTTCAAAGGAATAGAACTCAATAAGTTTTCTTGCTAGAATAAAAGCAATGACAGTTTTAGAATCTTTGAAATATTCCTATTTCCTAACAAAACTGTAGAGCAGTATTTTCCATTTTTGCCCTATTTTTTTCAACTCTGCTCAAAACCGATTTTTTTTTCTCTGTAGTTTAGTTAGGTAGTGATCGGACAGCATAGAAAATGGAGAGTCCAGCTCAGTAGTTTAGTTAAGAATGTCTCAAGGATTCCAAAGCTATCATTGTTTTTATTATTGCACGAGAACTCATTGAGTTCTATTCCTTTGAAATTTAGAAAAAAATGCATAGGTAGCTATATAATTATATATATATTTTCACTATTTCAAAAACTAGCTATGGCCTAAATAAAAAAGATGTAGTAGTAAAATGTGTTTCTTTTTCAAAATACATATACTCTGCAAATTTCAGAACAGTCTGTAGAAAATTGAGGAGTTTGCCCCCCATCCATGCCCCAAGTCACATAAAGTACCTACCAGGTGCAAAAGTTTTACCCAAATTTTTTAATGTCTTCATGTCCTCAATTTAATGTCCCAAATGATACAAAATATCATTGTATATGTACAATAGGTACACCTAGCATCTTCAACTTATATGTGTATGTCACCGGGATTCTAAGCACTTCCTCGTTGAGGTTTTCACTGGATGGCCACAAGTACTAACGAGAATTCCCGGGACTAGTGAAGTTTGTTCGGCGTAAAGATTTTGGTGTAATCAACTCGGCACGTGGCACAAGTAACACTTGATGCTTCTATTCTAATCTTGCTGGTGCGACTGTCTTAGTAAAACCTCATTATTTAAAAGCAGTTTTATTACTCGAAGGCATTAAAAGTTACAGAACAGGGTTGGTGCATACTAAAGATTGGCAACGGCTGTGACAAAGTTACAAGTCACGTAGGCAGTACAATGCAGAGCAGGAACAGCACCACCGGTCACCACGACAGTCGACAGCTGACTGAGGCAGGCTGGGAAGACTCCAGCTTATATACCTTCCCAAGGCCGGCCACTACACGTGTCATCGCACGGCAACACTTAGGCCTATCGCTACAGCCAGGCAGTACTGAGCTGCGCCGCACCAAATGGTGAAACTTTAAA
>LQNS02000210.1:10161614-10175762 GCA_001587735.2 Parhyale hawaiensis
CTTCCGAGGCCACTTTAATCCGTCTCCTTCTCTCTCCCGCTCCAACTACACAGTTTGATGTCTCTAAGCTCCGCATGTCAGCGGCTCTTGATCGTGCTTGCGTGCATTCAAGATAGTCTCATGGGCATGGACTCTTCACCCCCCCCTCCCCTTTTTTTCTCTCTCTCTTTTCTCCTGCCCCCCCATGTATCCTACTATCATAATAGCAATAGCTCATAGAGTGCCATGGCGTATGTTCCGGTATCTCTTTGGGAATGGGCCTATTGGTTCGTCTACTGCCTCCTATCCAATCTAATCTAATCTAACTTAATATGTGTATATACTAGCAAAAATTATTTGGACATATTTAATGTTTACATCAAATATCTACTTGTTGGACCAAGGAGTCGGAGTCGGACCTTGAACCATCCGACTCCGCAACCTTGGTTCATACGAGTCAGATTATGTATTCTCGCAGTTAATCATCAGATTTTTACCTCCGCCAAGGAGGTTATGTTTTCGTTGTGTTTGTGTGTCTGTCTGTCACCAAGATAACTCAAAAAGTTATGAACCGATTTGGATGAAATTTACAGGGATTGTTAGGTATGTTAGGAGGAACAGATGATTAACTTTTGGTGAAGATATGTTCATCCGNNNCTGTCTGTCACCAAGATAACTCAAAAAGTTATGAACCGATTTGGATGAAATTTACAGGGATTGTTAGGTATGTTAGGAGGAACAGATGATTAACTTTTGGTGAAGATATGTTCATCCGTTGGTTTGTTTGTCTGCCTCATTTTTGTCAATGCTGTAACTCAAAAGTTATGAATGGATTTTAATGAAATTAACATGAGTTGTTTGGTATATAACAAAGAGTAAATGACCAAATTTTGGTAATGATCCGTTTGTTCGTTCGTCCGTTTGTCACTGTTTTTAATTTTATGCTTGTTAGCACAATAACTCAGAAAAAATGAATGGATCTTTATGAAATTCATAGGAGTTGTCAGTAATGTTAAAAGACATAAATAATTAAATTTTGGTGCAGATCGGTTTGTTCGTTTGTATGTTTGACTCATGTTTGTCATTACATTTGTTAACAGTATAGGCTAACTCAAAAAGTTATGAACGGATCTTTAAGAAAATTGCACTTGCTATTATTACTATCAAAAGGCACAAATGATTAGACTTTGGAGTTTATATGCAGGAAATTATGGTTTCAGAGTCAACTTGAATTTTTTGCTACCGTTGCCTCACTTGGCGGAGGTATGCGCTCTCAGAGTGCTCTAGTTTGAGTCTGTGTTACTACCAACCGATTTTGTAAACTTTACCGGAAAGTCCATAGATTTATAGAGTGTCACTAGAAAAGTTTTGAGGATCTCTTGAAATAATTAGTCAACTAATATTTGGAAACCTTGGGACTTTTTCTACTGTCCCTTAAACTCAGCTGAACTGGAAAACGCGATCATTTGACTGTCGTCTGATCCCTCTTTGAGTTTTTTTTTTTTTAATTTATAAAGTTTACAGTTCTTGATGTTATTATAATTTTTTCTTCAACTCCAGGTACTTGTGTGCCTTCATCTACTACTTATCTCTGAGTCACGACAAGTCACGGACTGTCTTCATTCACGTGCCGACATTGGAGGTGAGCCCTGTAGAGGACATCGCAGCAGCACTGACTGAAGCCATCAGGTTGTTATACAAGGCTGTGCAGGCAACCGACAGTTCTTGCGCCTGCAATTCCAATAGCGCTAATGGTAACAGCAAGTAAAGCTTTAAGTGTTTAATGTACACATGTGATATTGCCACTGGCGGCTCTTAACTAAGATAAGCGAGGGTACTGCGTAGTTCCATGCCTGGACTGTTGGTTTCCGTTAACGTAAGTGATGGCTACTGACGTCCAACGTATGCTATGCTTTTTTATACGTATTATTAATAGTGCCCTTCTTGCAAGAAATGATAACGTAATTTATGCGTTATCCATTGGATTAGGCTTTACGTATTCACTGCCAAATTGTTATTCTGTCTGATGGCTAAGATTGGTGAGATTGCAGCCCCGTTGTGTATGGATAATGTTTTATTTTTATGAACTAGGAGGTGACCACTGATACTTCTGTACTATGTATAAAATGTATTCTCTCTTTGTTAACCCGCGCTGCCATGTTCCAGGCCAAACTCGGCGCGGTCGGACAACGAAGTGTCATCGTCAACTGCAGTTGCAAAGTTAGATACGTAGTTTAAACCTTTTTCAACTACACAACATTCCCTCGGTAGTATTTATATATTTTTTTTAAGCTGAGAAGTGCCATAAGAATTCATATAAATTTATTTAGCTGTTGCTAATCGTAAGTAGTGGCAGAAGGGCAGCAAACGTGTTCTATATGAGCTACAGACACTAAGATAATTTTTAAGAGCAGTGATACTCTACATTGGGACTGCTATCGGTGTCAAGGGAAAAGAATAAGAGTGTATGGAGTGCTTAGACACGAGCCGCCATAATATTATTGAACCACGGGTCCAGTTGCTCCTATGCCTAATGTCCGTCTTTATGGCTTTACTTCCATTATTGTTAGAAGTGTAGATAAGCTTTAGAGGATGTTTGCAAGTGCGACGTCTCCGTGAATTTTGCCGTGAGTTTATCCCTTTCCATCCAATGGTGTCCCTAGGGACTGTTATCGAAAGCGCGCAGCAATTCCAGCTGCTCATATTGATGTGGAAATTTTCTTTTTATTTTCGAAGTTTACTTCCAAAGAAGTTCAGTTATTCTAAACACAAGAAAGTCTTTTGTGTGAAAATTTGAAATACAACTGAGCTTCCCTAGACATAGATTAAGTCATTGTCAAATGGTGCACCACATGTAATAGGGTTATGAATTTGCCTTATATCTGCATAAGTCGTTATTACAATTGCTATATATTCTATAGAGATGTTCGGAGAATATTATTTGGGAATTATATTTATACCTAATGGAAAAATGTTTTATGGCGTATTACTATAATTACATTATGTACAATATATTTTATTAGCCATTATTTGTGTGGGAGTTGTCTTGTATTTAGTCATAAGTGCTTGACCTATGCTTTCTCCTAGCTCCAAGCATTAAAAAACGCTGACTGTCGAGTTTAGCTGTTATTGACTTGACCTAGGTGATATATTGTCTTATGTGTTAAGGTCTGTTCACACGATAGTCTTGTGCTTTTCCTTTACACTTCAAATCATCCGACTACTTAATCTTGTCCTTGCCAACATAACTGTGAGCACGGTTACAGAGTTGCACAAAATGTAGCCATCGTCAATTTGCCGAGCATGTTTTGGATGTTGTCAAGTTTGGAATTAATTAAAACTTGGGAAGCTGGGCACCTTTGCGTTGCAGGCACAACAGCACATTCGTTTGGTGTGGAGTATTTACGTCGGGCAACAGAGTAACATGTGAACAGCTTTTTCGGTAGGAGGTAAGTGATGTGTATTCTCGTCTTTCAATAAAGGGACACCGCGAAAGGTAGTCGTATTGTGTATGAGCACAACTGTGATTAAATTGTAGAAATTTTGCTACGTAATATAACGTATCAATTGGCTGTGTGTAACGAACTGTGGACAAAAAGTAGTACAAATGTTTACAATAGAGTTTGTAACTGTACAAAATGTATTCCATTGTCTCCAGCAGGATATGAAGACCGATTCACGCGGCAATGCCTTCAGGGGTATGTATATTCTGACGGGAACTATCCTTGCCACAATATATCTGGGCCTCATGAACCCAAGGGTCCCAAGTGCCTTTTCTGCAGAGGATGTTTCATCTGGCCGCAGTTTCTACTGACGAGGTTAGTTTTGTAAAGTTAGGTAGGGTCTCTATTTTCCCTTTCTGTTCCTCAAGGTGGGCTGTCGATCGAGATAGCCGACCTAGTTCGTGGGACTTCTTTTCTCTCTCGTGTGGAAGGCCTCAAATGGGGCCGTCCACTCTAGTGTCTTTTTCTATTCTTTGCGCCTTTTTCCTGCCAGTAGTAGCGCACTGAGCCTACAGAGTTTTTCTGGCAAGAATGCCAAGATAAAATATTCCTACTGATGAAGAGTTTTATTTTTTTCAGTTGAAAAAAAATAGCTTTACTCTTAAATCGCCTCGCTGCGTCTAGGGTGGCATAACTCTGAATCTAATTGACAATTCACGCGGCAATTTTTTTTAAACGTGTCTTCTCGGCTCGCCGTCTCACTGTTTTTTGACTGTTTCTGAACTCAACTGTGTCGACCGAAAAATTTACTCAACATGCTACACCGTCAAAACAGTTGGCTAAAGCAAGGCTCACTTGAAAGGTTTCTGGTATTACCTACTTTAAATTTGCAGTGACTTACAACATGGTGAATCTGTACGTTTTTCTGCTTTATAAATGAAACGGCACTGCATTCAGATGATTGGCTGAAAGAAAGAACACGTTCAAAAGAAAGTTTTCTTGTCCAGTTTTAAAAAATTCAACGGGTAACCTGACAAGAATTAGCAACATTGCAGCGTTAGTTTTCCTAATGCAAGGATATAACTTGGTTTAAGCTTACAAGTTTGCCGCACTTGTCCAATTGGTGGTGCGGGGTAGGGTGCTCTGGGACTCCACGTTGCACTGCTAGAAATTCTACACATTGCTGCAGTTCATTCCTATTGCAGAGTAGTGAATGAACGCTCTGATTATCTTTTATTTTAACCTCGAGATGTATTTTTCCTTTAATTCTTTCTTTAGTTACAAAGTTGAGATTGTAATGGAGCCATAAGGTTAGGTTCGCGCATCTTATGTTATGGAGGAGCAGCGACCCCAGGGGCTTGTGTAGGTAACCTTAGCCATTAGCTAGGCCTTCGGGACGTCTGTCTTTCGTGCTCACTCACTCACATACTCCTACTAATCATTTCCACTGTTCTTCCTCTTCTTCCCCGACTTGCTGTTCCCATGCGGGTTGATCCTATTTGGGAACACTTTCATGCATGGGTTCCCTGTTTCTATCTACATGCTATATGTCCCTTGTTCCTTCCTCTATGACATCGTCTTCGTGCGGTAACGGGGGCTAAAACTTCGGACGATAACTAATTATCGAGACTGTAATAGAAGCAGTTCACGACGCTATTCAACGCTTTGCTATTTCACTTTTGAAATTATGTATGAGATTCTTTTTTTTTTCTTCTTCAAAAGGCGTTTACTACACTCCTCGAATACGGTGTAAGGTATATGTTAGCACAAAGTTACTGTCACGTCCACGTATCCTTAAGTTATTATTAGCTAGCTAACGTGGGTGTCGCAACCACTTTAAAATGATGACTCACACCAGTCCGTGTTGGCGTTTTTATCTCAGTCTGGCATAAGACACATCCTCGAAATATGCTGGATTGTTCCCCCCCCCCCCTTCATGGAAATTCCTCGTGTCTGTCTGGCTTATTTGGTACTGTCCTTATATTCTTGTTTAAATGCAGTGTACAGTGATGCGTCGAGTGACGTAGAGCTAAAAGAGGCACTTTCCAACTGGAGCCGGCGAGCGTGATGATACCCCATCCCTCCACTCCACCTCCCCACGACCCTCGTATTCTACTATTACTGCACTTCCAGTCAGTCGTTTTAACTTGGTGTAACCAATCTGACGCCAGGAACCAATCGCAGTCCTCGCGTTGCTTACTTTATCCTATAGCATGAAGTGTGCATCTAATCAAGCCACCGTCTATAATATACGGGAATAGCGCCACAAGCACTGTGCAAATGGAGCTGTCCTAGTGGCTGGCTTTGCGGTTGATTTTTTCCTTACAAATGAAACTACCTGCTTTAGCTTTACCATGATACTGGCTCTGAGGGGTATATTGTAGCGGGCCCTTACCCTGCCACAATATGTTTGGGCTTCACGCACCCAAGGCTTCAGAGTGCCTTCTCCGTAGGGGATGTAGCATCTGGCCGCAGTTCCTGCTGAGGAGGTTAGTTTTGTAGAGTTAGGTAGGTTCTCTATATTTCCTTTCTGTCCCGTGAGATGGGCTGCCGATCGAGGTGACCGACCTTTTCTGGGGGGCTCTTACCTCGCCCGTGCGGAGGGCGACAGAAGGGACCGTTCGCACGGGCGTTTCTTTCTTCTTCTCTTTTCGTCCTTTATCTCATGCCACCTGAGCACTACGTTGTGGTTCCGGCTGTAAGCCGAGTAAGTCATCTCAGATCGCTACTGATTGTCTAACTTTCAGAAATAGCGGGACAATACGAATATATTTATAATAATACCTACCATGATACCGATCCCATTTTACTTGGATTATCTTAGTATACATAAACGTAACGATGCTTCCAAGACATTTTTCTTACGAGCTTTTTTAATTTTTCCTACCTGTACTGACGATCATTGTTCTTGCTTATCTTTTCCCAGTCGTGCTCATGTGCGTGTATTGAGTGCAAAAAACGCACACTTCCATGGACGCCACGTTTCTCTCGGCGTATGACGAGATCCCTCTTTCTTTCTCTTTTGGGATTGAAGGTAATTCAGTGGATAGGAAGATTTAAACTAAGACTATAATGAGAATAATACTCGTCCCGGCTGTTGCTGCAAAACCTCATATTGCTGCTCGATTGAACACTCGTCTTGGTGTTGAGAAAATGCGACTTAAAACTCACAGACGCGTAGTTATCTTACCCTGTGCCTCACTAGTGTCATCTGCTGCCTAATAACTGCAGCGATCACAACCGAAAAAGCGGTAGCAACGATTGCGGCCTTGGTTGCGGTGATGCAGTTTCCCACTCGGAACGGTCGTTCCAGGCGAAGTGATGAAAGAATTGTCTAATTGAACTATGAGAACAAAGTTACCAATGATAAACACACAACTTCGTATTCATTATGGTTGAGCTCATAATATTGATATAGAATTACTCTCGTGTCCCAATCAAGAGTCACTTACAGCTGTTGTATTTCAGGTAACTTACCATTTTTGAGGTTCCAGCAGGCTGAGTTGTGAGTAAGACAGTGCTCCGACTGCCGGATGCTGCGATGTGAACCGCGTTAGTCAACTCCCTATGTTGTCATATTCATGTTGTAAAGAGTAACAGATGGCTTCGCGGTTATTATGCGTCACGTGGAATACGATATAGTGCATGGCGGAATGGTTAAATTTTATAGAAAAAAATTGTTTTTAGCTGGTCCATTCTAAGTATGGAAAACTAACCGTTGTGTGTCTTGTTGAGTAGCCAGTTATTCAACGAAATACAATACTAAAGCGTGAATTCAAGCGCTACTATTGTGTACTATTTACGGTAAATTGTGCCGTTACTTTATATTATTACATATTTCTCAGCTGAGTACAATTACGTGAGCTAAGGTGCTATGCTTAAGAAGTAGGTGCCGTCGTAGTCACAGACAGAGCACTTCACTTGTTTTTGTCTCCTCATAGTTTTTTTTTTCGCAAAGATGCCTTACGCCTTTTCCTGTCAGTAATCGCGCACTGACCACTTATGTAACAATATAACTCTTTTTGAGTTCGATTTCTCATCGTTGTGAGGTCGGCTTCTGCCGAAATTTATGTCTTAAAACGCTATTGATCGTCGTTTTGGGAATGGTGGTTGTCGGGTTCGGCGACTATAGCACAAAGACTCTGAGCTTGTTTAGTCATTTATTAAGACATGCTGGCGATACAAAGATTGGGTACAAAACGGATCACGTGACTTGAAGTTACAGCGCGTCTAGGAATAAGAACAGACTGCAGAATATCGGACGTAAAATCAGCTATACAATAAAATTATATCATTATAAATGGAATGCAGTTGATAAAAGATTCTAAAGCAATACTATGACAGTGGAAAAATATGTAACTAATAACTAGTGGACCGGGGAGAGAAAAAAAAATTCACGCAATTATCGATACGTTTACTTAATATAGGCCTGTGCTGAAGGACTCAGGGCGGAGGCCTTGGACCTGTGAAGTTGCCCCCACAGTTCATTTACCGAAGATAATTATGTCAGATCTTGAATGCTTCCGCATACGGCCGTCCAAACCTTCGGAATTATGACGTCAAGCCAATAGCGTCACGCCTTTGTGGAACTAGCCAAGATCCCTCGCTGCAAAAGGAGTGAGGCTATTGGCTTGATGTCATAATTCTGAGGTTTTGTACGATTGTACGCGCGAACACTCAGATCTGATATAACTATCTTCTATAAAAAAAAACCTGTGGCTCATATGTAGCATAGGTGCGTCTTCTCTCTCCATTGCTAGCACGTCTATGTTTTTTGAGACTGTAATGGTCTCGTTCTTTTTTTTAGGTTTCCTGTCCAGTCTCCATTCACGTGCGTCTGCCATAGTGAGAAACAGAAGTAAAGTCTTGAGTAAAAAGAAAACACTGCAATAAACTTAAATGCAACTCCAGTTAGTTTATATACAGTGTGAGCGTATCGTAGCCATGATATGGGGTTTGAAGCTCGAATATCTGGTTCATTGAAGTGCGGAAATTTTGGCCTATGTTTCTTAAGAAGCGGACATGAAGGCCTGACATAATACAACACTTCCTGTATTTATTTCGTGTCCGCTTCTTAAGAAATATAAACCAAAATTTCAGCACTGCCCTCAGGGGCATATTCTGGCGGGCCCTTTCCCTGCCACAATATGTGGCAGGGTCCCGAGTGCCTTCTCCGCAGGGGATGTAGCATCTGGCCGCAGTCCCAGCTGACGAGGTTAGTATTTTAAAGTTAGGTAGGTTCTCTACTTTCCTCTTTCTGTTCCGTGAGGTGGGCTGTCGATCGAGGTAGCCGACCTGGTACGCGGGACATCACTTGTCTCTCTCGTGTGGAAGGACACAAGAGGGGCCGACCACTTGAGTGTCGCCTACTATACTCTGCGCCTTGTTTCCCTGCCCGTAGTAGCGCACGTGGCCACCACGCCTACCCAATATGCGGTATTTGAATACTGCACAAGTAGTTTCTCTGTTGAAACGCCTGAGTTGTGGCTACGGGGGTGAAACAAAATATATAATAATAATTTCAGCACTTTAAGCTTGAAAGGCAGTATCTTGTCGGTAGAGCTGAACTGGCGCGACCTGCACAGGAGCAAGCTGGACGAACGCGACTGGAATTGGCGCCAATTGGAATAAGTCCCAAACGCTAGAGGCTGCTGAATCAGCGCCCTCAAACGTTTTAAATTAGTGAACTTTTATCGAGCTTTATTTGTGCGGATCGTCAGCATACTGTGCAACTATTTTGGCCTATACTCTTGTCACATTTCGGAGCTGCAATGGTGGTTGTGTTCCTATGATATCTCAGCTGAGCCTCCTATTTAATTTCATGCATCCGTGCATATTCAGTTTCACCCTTATTCTAGGAGGCTCTTGTTCGGAATCGACAAGAGCCTCATAGAATAAGCGTGAAACTGAATAGGAGGCTCAGCTGAGATATCATAGAATACAACCACCATGGCAGCTCGGAAATGTGACACGAGTAGCTAATATAATTAGCCATCACTCGGGCTGAAATACTTGTAAGTATGCTAACGATCCACACAAATAAAGCTCGACAGAAGTCTACTAATTTAAAAGGTTGAAGGGTGCTGATTCAGCGACCGTCAAAGTTTCGGACTTATTTCAATTCCAGTCGCGTTCGTTCAGGTTGCTCTTGTTCAGTGTCGTGCCAGTTCAGTCGTCCCAGCTGACGTAGCCATCCGCATGGGAATTTTTTTCCGCCTTTTCCCTTTTCGTCCCTGACAGACGCTTTGCGTCTTTCTCTTACCTTTACTAGAGCACTGGCCATTTTCGAGGCAAAAACTTACGCGAGTTCTCAAAAGAAAGAAAAAAAAAGAAACTTTGAAGCTTCTGGCAGAAAAGCAGAGCTAAAGATCACCGATTTCAACTTGCGGAGCAAAAAGCACTAATTTCCGAAACCCTCCAAATTTCCTAATTACCAGTGTAATTTGGCATACTCTGCTGTTAAGATTTAATACTGTACGCTTCAGAAGCATTTCCAGTTAGTTTCCATGGTCCACTGATGTAGGGCAAATGTATGGTTACAAAATTTTCTTTCTTGGCCTCGGCATGTGAAAAGCTTCCCTTACCAATTGATACCCCATGTTAGCAAAAATCTCATGTCTAGTGGACGCCAGAAATGCACTTGCATGTACCAAGGGTCGGAAGGAATAAGCTTGTTTAGTTAAGAAAATGAGTCAAGAGTTGAACACTAGCTACACCCAAGAGTCACACTTATTCCCTCCAACTTCGAACTTTTATATGATAGTAGATTAGACAGGCAGCAGTAGACCGACAACTGGCCAATTCTCAAAGAGACACCGGAACTTACGCCGCGGCCCTCTATTAGCTATTGCCATTATGTTAGTAGGATACGCAAGTTGGAAAATTCAGTTTAAATATTTTAACCACAAGTTAAGTGATCATAGCCGTACCCTGTGGTGTAATTTTTTTGCAAAATTCAGCTTGTTGAAAAAGTAACAGCATTTTTAATATTTATGCCGAAAAACAACTTTCACTTTTAAAAAAAAATCCATTTTTTAAAAGATTCTGATGAAAATAGATAGTAAAGTAAACCTTCCAATTCTCTATGCGCACATGTCGAACTTTGAAAATATATAAAATAATTGTAAAAATGACGTTCAAATGCAAAGGCGGCTACACAAATTAATAATTACATTCGTGAAAAACGAGATACCTACGATGAAGACCTCTTTCAAGACCTTTCAGATGATATAATGCATGCAAAAAATAATCAGATTAAGGGGATCGTTTAGGCGAAAATGGTCCAAATGATCAATTTTCTGTTTTTTGCTCAAAAAGTGTCTTCAGGTATGGGGGCATTACGTCCTAAATTTTTAGGGGGCTAGCAGAACTAGAACCCCCCCCCCCAAAATGGGGGGGGGGGGGAAAAGGGGCCCACGGGGGGCCAAATTTTCCTTTTTTTTTTTTTTNCTGCCACAATATGTTTGGGCATCACGCACCCAAGGGTCCCGAGTGCCTTCTCCGCAGGGGATGTAGCATCTGGCCGCAGTTCCAGCTGACGAGGTTAGTTTTGTAAAGTTAGGTAGGTTCTCTACTTTCCTCTTTCTGTTCCGTGAGGTGGGCTGTCGATCGAGATAGCCGACCTGGTACGCGGGACATTTCTAGTCTCTCTCGTGTGGATGGACACAAAAGGGGCCGACCACTTGAGTGTCTCCTACTATACTCTGCGCCTTGTCTCCCTGCCCGTAGTAGCGCACGTGGCCACCACGCCTACCCAATATGCGGTATTTGAATACTGCACAAGTAGTTTCTCTGTTGAAACGCCTGAGTTGTGGCTACGGAGGTGAAACAAAATATATAATAATAATTTCAGCACTGCACCCAGACATATATTTAAGCTTGAAAGGCAGTAGCTTGTCGGTAGAGCTGGACGGGCGCGACCTGCACAGGAGCAAGCTGAACGAACGCGAATTGGCGCGAATTGGAATGAGTCCGAAACGTTAGAGGTCGCTGAATCAGCGCCCTTAAACGTTTTAAATTAGTGAACTTTTATCGAGCTTTATTTGTGCGGATCGTCAGCATACCGTACAGCTATTTTGGCCTATACTCGTGTCACATTTCCGAGCTGCAATGGTGGTTGTGTTCCTATGATATCTCAGCTGAGCCTCCTATTTAATTTCATGCATCCGTGCATATTCAGTTTCACCCTTATTCTATGAGACTCTTGTTCGGAATTGACAAGCGCCTCATACAATAAGCGTGAAACTGAATAGGAGGCTCAGCTGAGATATCATAGAATACAACCACCATTGCAGCTCGGAAATGTGACACGAGTAGCTAGTACAGTGAGCTATCAGACTGAAATAGTTGCACGGTATGCTGAAGATCCACACAAATAAAACTCGATAGAAGTTTACCAATTTCAAACATTTAAGGGCGCTGATTCAGCGACCTCTAACGTTTCAGACTTATTCCAAATCGCGCATATTCCAGTTCGCGATTGTTCAGTGAGGCGGTTATTCCCATTCCAGTCGCGTTCGTTCAGGTTGCTCTTGTTCAGTGTCTCGCCAGTTCAGTCGTCCCATCATGGCTACCTACGGTAAGCTCACATTTCCTATAAGCTGGCTGAAGTTGCGGGACGACTGAATTGGTGTGACACTGAGCGAGAGTAGGATGATCGAGCGCTACTGGAATAGGTGCGAATTTAAATATCTACTGAAAAAAGAAACACTTGCGGGAAAATAGTTGCTTCATGGAATAAGCGCGACTCTGAATAAACTCGAATCAGAACAAGCTCTCCATGGAATAGGAGCGAAACTGTATTATTTCAATTTGCGCCTTTGTAGAAGGGCGCTGGTTCCATGTGGCACATATTCCGATTATCCTAATGTTTTGCGAAACACATCGATTTAATAAGTTTTAAATCAATTTTCCTGCCGCTGCTGTATCCATCCTACGTATTTTTTTTTTTATTTCTTGTTTCTTCTTAATTACCTCCGCCAAGGAGTTTATGTTTTCGTCGAGTTTGTCTCTGTGTGTCACCAAGATAACTCAAAAAGTTATGGACATATTTTGACGAAATTTTCAGGGATTGTTTGCTATGTTAGGAGGAACAGATGATTAACTTTCGGTAAAGATCCATCCTTCCGTTTGTTTGTAGGCCTCATTTTTCTCAATGCCATAACTCAAAAAGTTATGGACGGATTTTTATGCAATTTACACGAGTTGTTAGGTATATCGTAAAGAGTAGATGGTCAAATTTTTGTGATCTGTTCGTTCGTATATTTGTTGCTGGGTTTGATTTTGCCCTATCCCTGTCATAATATATATGGTCTCTACGACCTCAGGGGCAAACCCGAGTACCTTTTCCGCAGGAGATGTTGCATCTGGCCGCAGTTCCTACTGACGAGGTTTGCTTTGTAAAGTTAGGTAGGTTCTCTATTTAATTTTCTGTTCCGCGAGGTGGGCTGTCGATCGAGATAGCGCTCCTAGTCCGCAGGATTTCTCTCTCTCGTGTGGAAGGCCGTGAAAGAGGCCGACCACTCGAGTGTCTCCTATGCTTTACGCCTTGTTTCCTGCCCGTAGGCCACGCGACAAATTTTGTGGTATTTGAATACTACACACTCATCTCTGTTGGAACGCCTAAGTTGCGGCTACGGAGGTTTTACAAAGTTTATAATAATAATATTGTTTGATTTTACAGTACTGTATGTTTGTTAGCGCAATAACTCGAAAAGTTTTGAGTGAATCTTTATGAAACTTGCAGAAATTGTTAGCAATGTTGAAAGACATAAATGTTTAAATTTTGGTGCAGATCGACTGATTCGTTTCTATGTTTGAGTTGTGTTTGTCATAATGTTTGTTACGCAATTTACAGGAGTTGTTAGTAATGTTAAAAGATATAAATGATGAAAATTTTGTGCAGATCTGTTGGTTTGTTTGACTTATAACAAACAAGATGAATGAACTGCAAGCTTTAGCAGCCACTCTTGCGTATGAGGTTATCGCACTCAATGAAACATGGATCAATCTTTCAAACAAGAATTTGGAAGCAGAGGTGGCATTGAAAGGTTAAAATTGTTCAATATAGACCGATCCACAGAAACTGGCAGAGGAGGGGGGTTCAATTATATATATCAAGGAACACCTTGATCTCCTCTGTAAAGGTTTTGCAGCAACTAAAGTATAGGAATTTATCACTACCCATGCTCGTCTCGGCATTCGACATTCGTTAAATATTGTGCTCGCCTACAGGAGCCCTCGCAGTTCCGCCGAAAATGATGCAGAACTTTTCAACAAGATTGAAAATGCGCTGAATAGCTACTCCGAAAGAAACAATTCTAATGGGAGACTTCAACTTCCCCCACATTGATTGGAGCACCTTGTGCAGCCCAGCCCCAGGCAGCAAACTGCTCGAACTCCTCAGCCACCATCACCTGACCCAGCACGTTAATGAACCTACGAGATCCGGTAATATTCTAGATTTGGTTCTCTCTACTCCTGATTGTAAAATTGTTGACCTCGCCATCCTAGACCGGCTTGCAGACCAAAACTTTATTGAATTTACGCTCAAAACTCACAATGAATTCACCGCTAATGTGAGTCGTCTCATGCGGCCAGACTATGGACGAGCGAATTTTCAGGAAATGGCAACTGAAATAGGAACAACTGACTTCGATACCCCGATGAGAGACGCCAGTGTTGAACAATGCTCTCACATTTTGAAGACGAGCATCCTGAGAGCAGC